>CAUYUJ010010513.1:103878-168878 GCA_963575745.1 Prorocentrum cordatum
ATGCAGAAAGATCGCAGGGAGCCCGCGCATGTTTTTCCCAAACATCCTGTGGTGTTGGGCCCTCGCTTTGAAGAGACAGCGCCCCGCGTCCTCTCCTTCCTCCTGGCCACCTCTTCCTCCTCCCACCTCTGCCCGAAGGATCCAGTGGCAGGGTGCACATGCGGTCCCCCTCACCATTTCGGCACACCCCTGACACGTTCCGTGGCCCCATACCCATAGGGAGCTCCACCGAAGGCCCCAGCAGCAGGGTCCACATGCGGTTCCCCGCCCAGTCCGGCACCCCCCTCACACGCTCCGTGGCCCCATAGGGAGCTCCACCGAAGGCCCCAGTGGCAGGGTTCACATGTGGTCCACCGCCCATTTCGGCACATTCCTCACACGCTTCGTGGTCCCATAGGTCAGAAACGAAATAAGTACGAATCCACGCTAGTTTCGACAGTGCGCATTGCGCGAACGTTCGTTTCACGAGGTTGGTCTCGCGAACTAAGGGGGTCTTATTCATGTACGTGGCTGGCCGCGTACGTCTTTTGTGGGCTAGGGGGCTCCGCTGAGGGTCCCAGTGGCATGGTCCGCATATGGTTCCCCGCCCATTTCGGCACACCCCCTCACACGCTTCGTGACCCCCTAGGGTCCACCGAAGGCCCCAGTGGCAGGGCCAGTGGCAGGGTCCACATGCGGTGTCCCGCCCATTTCGGCGCACTCCTCACGCGTTTCGTGGCCTCATAGGGAGCTCCGCTGAAGGCCCCAGCGGCAGGGTCCCCATGCTGTCCTCCGCCAATCTCGGCACACCCCTCGCACGTTCCGCGGGCCCAGAGGGAGCTCCACCGAAGGCCCCGGTGGCAGGGTCCGCATGCGGTTCCCTGCCCATTTCGGTACACCCCTCACGCGTTTCGTGGCCCCATGGGGCGCCTCACCGAAAGCGGTGCCCACAACGCGGTACTCACAACTGCATATGGTTGGGTCCTTCGCCACGATAATGTTGTGTTGTCGCAAGTTGCCGCAGTTTTGTTTTGCCAGGATCATTTTGTTTTTTGGCAGGGATGGTGGGGGGGTGCTGGCATGGTTTCGGGTCGGCGGTCGGTCCTGTGAGGGAGGGGGTGCTTATATTCACAAGGAGCAGGGGTGTATTCTCCCCTGAAGGCAAGGAGGAGAAGGGTGACTGGAAGAGGACGCGACGCGCTCTAAACCACCTCCGCCCAGATGGCTGGTGGGGATCTTGAAGTACAAGAGAGCGCGATCCTCAGTGTGGCCGGTTCGGTAGCTACGCTGGGCTGGCGCTGTTGCGGTAATCCCGAGCATGACGCGGACTTTGCGGACAATGGGCCGGCGACATCATGCTCGGCAAGCGCTTCTGGGTGCCGTCGGGGCTAGCAGCCAAAGGGGACTTCGAAGCGGCGACTGATAAAATACGGCGGATCCAGAAATTAGTTTTTTGTGATCCCCAGGGCACTTGAACGTCTGAGTGTGCTGTAGGCAAGTAAAAAAGACAACCAGCCTCTCCCCTTCAAGCAGTGGAGCAACGCCATTTTTCTGCGTGTTGCCACGCAGCACATGTTTTCCGAGCCGAGTAGGGCCGTACATGTTTTTTCTTTATACACAAACCGTGAAAGGCGGTCCCTGCCCAACACATTTTCATTCTCCTCTTGCCCGGACATTGCGTTTCGTTCGGGAAGTTTCCCGCTCTTTTCCACCTTCGTTTCTTCTCCTCCCCCTCCTACTATTCCACCTCCCATTTATCATCGCCTTCCCCGCCCCCCGCCTCCCGCTTCTTCCTCCTTCCCGCCTCTCCTGCTGCTGCTGCGCCTCCTCTTCCTGCTCCTCACCCCTCTGTAGTCGCCATCGATCACGCGCGGGTCGTTGGCGTCGTCGGTCGCCCCTCCGTCTCTCCACCCTGCGGGGAGGGGGGGAGGAGGGCGACGGCGACGTCGCCGTCGACGACGGCGGCGCTCACCGTCGGAGCCGGCGCCGCCCGGGGCGTCGGGGAGCGCCGCGCCGCCGCGGTGCTCCAGCCACGACCGCCCCAGCGGCGAGCTGGAGAGAGAGAGAGAGAGAGAGAGAGAGCCGCCCTTTGGAGGCGGCGCGCGCGCGTCGCCCCGCGGCCTCCTCCTCCTCCTCCTCCTCCTCCTCCTCCTCCTCCTCCTCCTCCTCCTCCTCCTCCTCCCCCTCCCCCTCCCCCTCCCCTTCTTTTCGAGCCCAGACCTGCTCGCCTCTCGCCTCCTCGCCTCTCGTGGCCGCGATGCCCACGCCGCGTGGAGGCGGGCGGCGCAGGCGCCAAGAGCGCGCCCTGCCCGGGCGGCCATTGGGCGCTCGCTGCCCGCCGCCTCGCGGGGGCCTCCGCGGCGCTGCGTGGCGGCGCCGCTGCGGGGCCGCGGCGGCTGCCTGCGGGCCCGCCCTGTGCGCACCTGGTGCCCGGGGGTGCTGCGCCCGGGGTTGAGGCGGCCATGTCCCTCCAAACAGGAGGAATATGTCATGCAAGCGTAGGCACAAAATAGTGCCGGCACGATTCTTCTGGCATTTTGGGACTATGTTCGAATATGTTTTTTGGAATGTTTCTTAGTCTTCGTCCGAAATCCCCCTGTAGGGGGTGCTGCGCCCAGGGTTAAGGCGGTCATGCCCCTCCACAGGAGGAATATGTCATGCAAACGTAGCCAAAAAATAGTTCGGGGACGATTTTTCTTGTTTTTTTTGGGTTATGTTTGAGTGTGTGTATATATATATATATATATATATATATATATATTGGAATGCTTCTTAGTTTTCGTCCGAAATCCCCCTGTAGGGGGACAGGCCCGACCGGAGCCTGGGGCCGCGGCGGCGCGCGCAGGGCCGCAGGCCCGCCGCCGCCTGCCGCTGGCCTCGCTGGTGCCGCTGGCCTGCCGGGCAGCCGGGCCGGGCCACCGGCGCGCAGGCGCGCCGGAGGGCGCCGGCGCTGCCCCGGCGTCGGTGCTCCAGCGGCGCAGCGGCCGCGTCATGAATCTCGGCGGCGAGCGAGGGGGGGAAGTGAGGAGGAAAAGGCCTTCTATAAGAAGGCTCGGAAGTCCACCGGCCTTCGAGAAGTGTTCTGAGCCTTCCCCGTCGACGAGCAAAAACTTCTCAGAAGGCGCGAGGGCTTCTGAGAAGTGCCGCCGCCTTCTGAGAAGGCCTTCTCCTTCTCATTTCCCCCCTTCGCGCGCCGCCAATAATCACGCGGCCGCTGCGCCATGAACATTTAACATAACATCACGCTGCCGCTGCGCCATGAATCACGTGGCCGCTGCGTTTTTTCTTCTTCGAGTTCGAAGAAGATTTCGATTCTTCTTCGAGTTCGAAGAAGAAAACGCCATAAACAGGAACTTTTGGCGCTCCTCGCGGATTTCTTGGATCCGCGCTGGGCCCCCCCCCCCTCGCGGCGCCTCTGGCGCCGCCCCCGGCGCGCTACGCGCGCCAGGGAGGGGGGGCCAGCGCAGATCCAAGAAATCCGCGCGGAGCGCCAAAAGTTTAATGCTTATGGCGTTTTTTCTTCTTCTAGTGATGCGTCCGCCGCGGGCACCACGGGGGCGTGCGGCGAGCGCCTTGGCCACCGTGTTTGACGGGCTCGTCGAGCCCATGCCGACTCTCGGCCGCATCGAGGACGCGGTCGGGGGGGCCAGGGGTGGTGGTGGCGAGGTCCACCCTGTGCACTCCGCGGGCGCTCTGCTCCGATGCTTGGGCTTGTCAGTCCCACAACGCAGGGGGAGGAAAAAACCTCCCCTTCTCCCCCTTCGTGGTCTCCCTTCGCCCTCTTCTCTCAGGCGATCGCAAACACGGATCAAGGGGGCGTGGATTAGCGACGGGTCCCGTTTCCATGGGAAACCGTGGATTTCTCGGCGTCACCCCAACATACTTACACTATATGTGCGTCGCCCCCCCCCCCCCCCCAGGGGCGACGCGCGCACCGAGAAATCTTATAGTATATGTGTCGCGGCGGGCGCTTTCTGGCCACACCGCTCGGGAAAAGGATATACTACAGTATGGATATACTATGTGTTCGGGTCGGACGCGCGCCTCCAAGGCGGACTAGTATTTGTATGTCTCTGTGCGTCCCAATTTCCGCCTCCGAACGAGGCGGCCGATCAATGTTTGCATGCCCCCGATCCTCTCCCCTCTCCTGTTCCCGATGCCCTCCCCGCGAGGTGGAGGGCACGTTCCAGAAGAAACTCTGGGGCGTCGAGAAGTGGATGGCGACTGACCAGACGCGCCCCCCCCTTTGTCCGCGCGCCTCGAGTGCGGACAGGATTCTGGGAGGAGGAGGAGGAGGAGGGCAATGGGGGGAAACTGGGGAGGGGAAGGGGGAGGGCGAGGGGGGCGAGGGGTTTCTGTAGCCGTGTTGTCTCAAGACATCGTCGTGTGTGGACGCACCACTCTGGATGGGTCGCCTGTGCGCATGTCGTCGTTTGGCGAGAGAACCCCTCACCTCCCAAACTTTCGGCCAGGCCTAAGTGCCTGACCCTATCGAAAACTAGGAGGAACATCAATCTATTTCGCATGTGGAATATACGGGTTTCGTATGCCTCGATTGTTGAATTGAAAAAAGCCGTTGGCAGTGTTTCACTTGCTAACGTTAGGGCAGCCCCTCTTTATCTGGCCCCAAGTATACTTTCAGCCTTCAGGGGCATGGGGCCAAGTGTTGATCCCCCGCCCCCCTGCGGTGCACATTTTGTTTCTTCGATTGAAGTGCCCATGCCGGGGCTCGCACCCGGTCTTTTACAAGGGAAAGTCTTGCGCCTCGGATTGCGTTGTCGGGCGCCGAACCGCAACCACAACGGTTCCCGCCGGACATTTCTTCACAGTATATTCAGTATCGCGCTCTCGCGCGGCGGACTTCCTCTCACGATTTGAATCGCTCTCTCTCTCTCTCTCGTGGAGCTTCCTCGCCAGTTATTGAAACGCCGTGCCCTCGGCACTCAAGAATCCCGCTCCCGCTCTGGACAACTCCACGATTTATTTGGGAAGCGCGCTGTCGCTTGAGATTTCCTCGCGATTCATGCAGGATTAAGGCGCCCCAAGCATGTAAAACGTGCGCCAGCATAAGTGTGACTTCAATGAAAAGCTGAAATGCGAGTGTGAGCTAGTATTAAAAGTTCGGGGTGAAATGGGAATGCGACAACATTCGGCCGCAGTACGACTTATGCAACAACTAAGAAACAAGGGGACGAGTTTTCATGGAAGGAATGCTTGTTTGGACTTGCGAAGACGGGCGGTCACAAGGTCCGCGGGGTCGATTTCGCGAAGACCTTTGAGCTCCAGGCGTCTTGAAAAACGGAGCGGCCATTTTTCGACACTCCTGCCCTTGCTGGAGCCCGTTCCTTGGCCCAGGGCAGGGATCGCACGCGCCCAAATCCCGGGGTCCAAGCAGATCGGGGCACCAGGTATCCAGGGACGCAAGGGCCGCGGCGTTGTGAATCGAAGACAGACGGCGGACGTTCTCGTTCTGTCTTCGGGCCCCGGGGTGCTCGCGGGATGGACCTCTGCTCACGATGTGCCGACGGAAGCAGGGCGGTACCGTGTCCTGGGGCCTGCTGCTCTTGGAGGTTGCGCCGCCGTCTTGGGTGATTCCTGGATCTCCACGGGCACCGCCGACGGATTTGCGCGCGCGCGTGCCTGGCCGCGCGTGGTGCATGCATCTCCCGCGGGATGAGAGGACCGTCCGCCCACCACGGCGCCCCAGGGCAGTATCTCGCGCGGAGCGCGAGCGATCCCTCCCACGCCATCGGCCCCGCGCCGCGCGCGAGCGACGTGTCAGGCGATGCCAGCGCCATATCGCCCGCGCGCCGCGATAGGGGGCGCCGCTGTTCTCCGCGCTCGCCCTTCAATGGCGCGCGCCGTTGGGCCGCGCGGCCGCCGGCGCGGCGTGGCGCTGAGTAAATTTCGTTATTTTCAGCGAGCGTTGTTCGCGTCATTGCGATGAGTTGTCGCGACTGTTAACATTGGCCTCCGGGGGAATGTGAGCTTCCACTTTTCGCCGAAGTCGCGCTTGTACTTCCCGTTTGCGCTAAGGTCGCACTTGTTTTTTCGGCTTTTCGCTGTACTCGCGCTTCCGTTCACGGCCGCATCTGATCTCACATTACGTTTTTTCACGCATTCGCATTTGTGTTCCTCGTTATTGCTCACCACCCACCAAACCACCCCAACCCAACCCGAAGGCTTCAATTTGCCCTCCATTTCCAGTGGGGGGGGATCGGGGAACATCGAAAAAACACATGGTCCCCGTACCCCCCCCAACCCGAAATTCGGGTCAAATGCGTGTCTTCGGGTTGGGTTGGGGTGGTCTGGTAGGTAGTCAATTGCTGAAGTCGCACTCTCAAAGTGTTTCTTTTGAGTCGCACGAAGTTTCGAGCAGTTTGCCTCCCGCGGGGCGTCCTGGACGCGGGGCGACCCGCCCGCTCGACCTGGCCGTGGGTCCGCCGTGGGGGCCCGCCCGCCCGAGCGGCCCCGTCTTGTTCGGCCGCCTGCTTTTCGTGCTCCAGGCCCTCCCTGTCTCGGGGGAAAACAAGCCTCCCTCGCTTTTGACCACCCTCGCTTCCAAGAGATACCAAACGGTGCCAAATTGCGGCCTGTACTGGTCAGGCCGCTTGACGAGGAGGCGCGTGGTATGGCTTGGTTTTGCCTGGAAGCGAAAGCGGGGGAGGTAATTCACGCTCTGACTGTCCATGTCCGTGGCGCTCCATGCGTCTCCCCCCCCCCATCCTCCCTCCATTCCCTGATCTCAGGGGCTGCGCCAGCAGCGCGTGGCAGGCCAGGGAGGCACGTACGATCTGCCCGATAGGGGGTCTCGATCGAAGACGAACAGGGCGGGTATCGAATACTCTACAGGCTTACGCCACATCCGCCGACCCCTTCTGTGAGTGTTGCGAGGCCAGGAGTTTCTGGCCAGCGGCGTCTTGTGTGAGGGTGCGGTGTCGCGCGCGGGTGGTGGCAGATACGTAGGGGGTCCAAATGTTTGCGTGATGCCGGTGGTCTGGGGCGTGTTTTGCGAGCGCTTTGCGTGCTGTGCACCCGGGTGCGGGGTGTCCTTCTGGGAGGTCGGCCTTTCGACCCGCAACCAAGTGGAGGAGCACTGGAAGACGAAAGGAGCAAGAGTAGTGTGTGGAAGCTGTGATCAGCGAAGCATCACAGCGAAAGATGTGGCAGATGAATCGAAACGGGTGAAGAGGCTGTTGACGTTCGCAGCGCGCACGAAACAGTTCGCGCGGCAGCAGCACATTAGCGCCGAGCAAGATAGTGAGCACGTCGCGAGGAAGAGTAAGGTTGTATGCGCGGAGTGCATTGCAGTTGGCGTGACGGCTCGCAATACGGAAGCGTCTGGGGGTCTTTTGGGGGCCTCCTGGGGGCCTCTTGTGGGCTCCTTGGGGCGTCTTGGCGGTTTCTTGAGGGCCGTTGGCGGCCTGTTGGGGCGCTCTTGGGGCCCCCTGGGGCTCGTGGGGGCGGAAAGCTAGATTTTTGAATTGTTGGTTGCCCTCTTGGGCCCCTCTTGGTGCCGTCTTGGAGCCTTCTTGGGCCGTTTTGGGGACCTCTTGGGCCGTCTTGGGGCCATATTGGACCGTCGCGGGGCCGTCTTGGGGGCCTCTTGGGCCGTCTTGGGGCGGTTTTCGGGGCTTCTTGGGCCGTCTAGGAGCGTCGGAAAGCCCAGAAGGCGGATGTGTGAACATTGTACGTTTCACGACGGGAATACGTACATGTCTGCGTCCAGGGACCGTCTTGGGACGCATCTTGGGGGCCTCTCAGGGGCGTGTTGGGCCATCTGGAGGCCATTTCGGGTGTCTTCGATCGCTCTTGGACCGTGTGGGACCATGTTGAGCTCTCTTGGAAGCCACTTGGAGCGCTCTTGGGGCCGTCATCGGGGCTCTCTTGGGCCGTCTTCGGCGCCGCTTGAGCCGTCTCAGCGCCTTGTTGGGCTGTCTTGGGGCCCTCTTGGAGGCTTCTTGGGCCGTCTTGGGGCGGTCTTGGGGGCCTCTTGGGCCGTCTGGGAGCGTCGGAAAGCCCGACAGGCGAATTTGTGAAAAAAACACGCTTTACGAAGGGAGCGGGCCAATTTTTGCGTCTAGAGGCCCTCTTGGGACGCATCTTGGATGCCTCTTGGGGCCTCTTGGGGGCATCTTGGGCCGTCAGGAGGCCATCTTCGGTGTCTTTGATCGCTCTTGGGCTGTCTGGGACCATATTGAGCTCTCTTGGAGGCCACTTGGGGCGCTCCTGGAGCGCTCTTGGGGCCCTTTTCGGGGCCCTGTTGGGCCGTCTTGGACGCTTGTTGGGCCGTCTTGGGGCCCTCTTGGGCTATCTTGGGACCCTCTTGGGGGTTTCTTGGGCCGTCTTGGGGCGGTCTTCGGGGCCTCTTGGGCCGTCTTGGAGCGTCGGAAAGCCCAGAAAGCGAATTTGTGAAAATTATACGTTTTACGAAGGGAATGGGCCAATTTTTGCGTCTAGGGACCCTCTTGGGACGCATCTTGGAGGCCTCTTGGGGTCTCGTGGGGACCTCTTGGGCCGTCTTGGAGGCCTCTAGGCTCGTCTTGGGGCCATCTTGGGCGTGTGGGAACGCTCGTTTGGCGTCTCGGGGCCCTCGTGGGCCGTCTTGGAGGCCTCTTGGAGCCTTCTGGGCCCGTCTTGATCCCCTTTTGGGCCCAAAAGAAGCCCGTGGCGCGCTCGTGCTGGGCCCGGGGGGGGGGGGTCAAATCTCCGGTTTGGGGTCCCTGGGGGGGGATTATGGGGGGGGAACTATCTCACACGCCTAGAGACCCACAAGGGGTCGGCGGATTTGGGATAGACATGTTGAACGGCCCGCAATCAAATGAGAGCGATCAGTCAGACTATGTGCGTTGTTGTTGATCTAGTAGTATTTTTTGTTGTTGTTGGTGGTGGTGTTGTTGTTGTTGATGTTGTTGTTGTTGTTGTTGTTGTTGTTGTTGTTGCTGTTGTTAGTAAGGGCGGGGCGCCCCGACCCGTGTCCCACAACACCCCCCCCCCCCCCCACAACACTCACAACAACCGGGGGGGGGTCCGGACGGGCAACCGAAAGTTTCGGGCCCATTTCGGCGCACCCCTCACACGGTTCGTGGCCCCACAGGGGGCGGAGCCGAAGGCCTGGGGCCCATTTCGGCGCACCCCTCACACGGTTCGTGGCCTTACAGGGGGCGCAAGCGAAGGTCTCGGGTCCATTTCGGCGCACCCCTCACACGGTTCGTGGCCCCACAGGGGGCGCAGCCGAAGGTTTTCGCGGCCCCACAGGGGGCGCAGCCGAAAGCTTCGGGCCAATTTCGGCGCACCCCTCACACGGTTCGTGGCCCCACAGGGGGCGCAACCGAAGGCTTTCGTTGCCCCACAGGGGGGGCAACCGAAGGCCTCGGGCCCATTTCGGCGCACCCCTCACACGGTTCGTGGCCTTACACGGAGCGCAACCGAAGGTCTCGGGTCCATTTCGGCGCACCCCTCACACGGTTCGTGGCCCCACAAGGGGCGCAGCCGAAGCTTTTCGCAGCCCCACAGGGGGCGCAGCCGAAAGCTTCGGGCCAATTTCGGCGCACCCCTCACACGGTTCGTGGCCCCACAGGGGGCGCAGCCGAAGGTTTTCGCGGCCCCACAGGGGGCGCAACCGAAGGCTTTCGCGGTCCATTTCGGCGCACCCCTCACACGGTTCGTGGCCCCACAAGCCCGCAACCGAAGGTCTCGGGTCCATTTCGGCGCACCCCTCACACGGTTCGTGGCCCCACAGGGGGCGCAGCCGAAGGCTTTCGCGGCCCCACAGGGGGCGCAACCGAAAGCTTCGGGCCCATTTCGGTGCACCCCTCACACGGTTCGTGGCTCCACAGGGGGCGCAACCGAAGGCCTCGGGCCCATTTCGGCGCACCCCTCACACGGTTCGTGGCCTTGCAGGGGGCGCAAACCCCTGTATAGGATCGTATACAGTCCGTATCGGATCTGTATAGGATCGTATACAGTCCGTATCGGATCTGTATAGGATCGTATACAGTCCGTATCGGATCTGTATAGGATCGTATACAGTCCGTATCGGATCTGTATAGGATCGTATACAGTCCGTATCGGATCTGTATAGGATCGTATACAGTCCGTATCGGATCTGTATAGGATCGTATACAGTCCGTATCGGATCTGAATAGGATCTATACAGTCCGTATCGGATCTGTATAGGATCCTATACACGGACAGGACATTCTCACGGATCTGTACAGGTTCCTAAGGATCCCTAGGACATTCTCACGGATTCCTAGGACATTCCTAAGGATTCCTAAGAATTCCGAAGGATTCCCAGGTATTCCTAAAGATTCCTAGGAATTCCTTGCTTCGCCGGTGCACACATGCTTTTTGCCAGCAGGGATTCGTTGGTGCCAGAGAGGAGGTCCGCAGATGTTCACACAAATCGAATTCAATGGCGTTGTTGTGGGTGTTGGTGGGGGGGGGGGGGGGGGGGGGGGGTCGTTGTTGTGGTTGTTGCCGGGGGGGGGGTCCCGACGGGTCGGCGCTGGCCGCCCTTGCCCTAAGGCCAGGGCGGCCAGCGCCGACCCGTGACGGGTCGGCGCTGGCCGCCCTTGCTCTGTTGTTGTTGCTGTTGCTGTTGCTGTTGCTGTTGCTGTTGTTGTTGTTGTTGTTGTTGTTGTTGTTAATGAGTTCTCACTTCTAATGAATAATTATTGTTGATCCCCCCTCACTGGTTCATATTGTTTTTCTCAATCAAAGTGTGCCCCTTGACGCTCGCACAATTTTTTTTGACAGGGAAAGTCTTGGTGTTCAATCTGTGCCCCTGGCACACAACAACGGCTCCCGCCTGAGACTTCCTCCAAATTTACTCAGGACCCCCGGTCCCGCCTGAGACCTCATACAATTTACTCGGGATCGGTGCTCCCGCCTGTGACTGCCTCGTAATTTAGTGAAGACCCCCGCTCCCATCTGAGATTTCCTAACACTTTACTCAGGAACGGCGCTCCCGCTTGAGACTTCCTCGCAATTGAATCAAGATTTCATCGCAATTTAATCAAGACCCCCGCTCCCGCCAGAGAACCCTTTACATTTTATTCATGAATTGCGCTCTCGCCTGTGACTTCCATGCAATGTAGTCAGAAATCGCGCTTTCGACGCTCAGGAAACACGCTGCGCTAAGGACGCCGTCACAATTTACTTAGAAATCGCGCTCTCGCCATACTCAGGCATCCCGCTTGAGTGTCCCACCCGCCCGACCCGCCCGTCAGGGGATCGCCCGCCCGTCGTGGTCCTTCAGGAACGGCGCTTTCGCCTAGGACTTCCTCGAACGTTCACGCTCTTACCTTCCTGCTCATCCTCCCTCTCCCTCCTCCCTCCTCCCTCCTCTCCTCCCTTCTCTCTCCCTCCTCTCTTCCCTCATCCTCATGCCTCTCTGCCCTAACCCCTCTCCCTCCTCTCCCTCCTCTCCCTCCTCCCTTCTCCCTCCCCTCCCCTGCCTCCGCCCTCTTTTTTTTACCTAACAGCTTTTGCTGATAGGTTTCTAGTGGACTCAAAAGAGAGCATCTGATGACTCCACAGGGGGGTCTGGGCGGGTGCCGGGGAACAGAACCGGGAACAGAGCCGGGCTCGTTTTAAGCCAACAGTCACACACTTCGTGCTCTTCGACCTCCCAGAACTCCATTCCCGGGCCACATTTTGAATAACCGGAGCCAACTGTAGGCCACTTCGTGCTCTTCGACTTCCCAGAGCTCCATTCCCGGGCAACATTTTGGATGCCCGGAGCCAACTGTAGGCCACTTCGTGCTCTTTGAGTTCCCAGAACTCCATTCCCGGGCCACATTTTGGATGCCCGGAGCCAACTGTAGGCCACTTCGTGCTCTTTGAGTTCCCAGAGCTCCATTCCTGGGCCACATTATGAATGCCCGGAGCCAACTGTAGGCCACTTCGTGGTCTTCGAGTTCCCAGAACTCCATTCCTGCAGGGCATGATTTTGAATGCCCGGAGCCAACTGTAGGCCACTTCGTGTTCTTCGAGTTCCCAGAATTCCATTCCCGGGCCACATTTTGAATGCTGAGACAGGCTGAGGCTGAGGCTGAAGCAGGCTGAGGCTGAGGCAGGCTGAGGCTGAGGCCGAGGCTGAAGGCAGACTGAGGCTGAGGCTGAAGCAGGCTGAGGCTGAGGCAGAGGCAGGCTGAGGCTGAGGCAGGCTGATGCTGAGGCAGGCTGAGGCTGAGGCTGAGGCTGATGCAGGCTGAGGCTGAGGCAGGCTGAGGCTGAGGCCAAGGCTGAAGGCAGACTGAGGCTTTGGCTGAGGCTGAGGCTGAGGCTGAGGCTGAGGCTGAGGCTGAGGCTGAGGCAGGCTGAGGCTGAGGCTGAGGCAGGCTGATGCTGAGGCAGGCTGAGGCTGAGGCAGGCTGAGGCTGAGGCTGAGGCTGATGCAGGCTGAGGCTGAGGCAGGCTGAGGCGGAGGCCGAGGTTGAAGGCAGACTGAGGCTGAGGCTGAAGCAGGCTGAGGCTGAGGCTGAGGCAGGCTGAGGCTGAGGCTGAGGCTGGCTGATGCTGAGGCAGGCTGAGGCTGAGGCTGAGGCTGATGCAGGCTGAGGCTGAGGCAGGCTGAGGCTGAGGCCGAGGCTGAAGGCAGACTGAGGCTGAGGCTGAAAGGCAGGCTGAGGCTGAGGCTGAGGCAGGCTGAGGCTGAGGCTGAGGCAGGCTGATGCTGCTGAGGCTGAGGCTGAGGCTGAGGCTGAGGCTGATGCAGGCTGAGGCTGAGGCAGGCTGAGGCTGAGGCCGAGGCTGAAGGCAGACTGAGGCTGAGGCTGAAGCAGGCTGAGGCTGAGGCTGAGGCAGGCTGAGGCTGAGGCAGGCTGAGGCTGAGGCTGAGGCAGGCTGAGGCTGAGGCTGTGACTGCGACTGCCGTTGCCACTGCGACTGTCATCGCGAATGCGACTACGACTGCGAGAACAGCAGAATTCTACAACTGGATTCTCATCTGAATCTTAAGGGGAATGCTTCCAAATATGCTCCTACACATCGCTGTTAGGTTGCTTTTTCATTTTTTTTTTTTTTTTTTTTTTTTTTTTTTTTTTTTTTTTTTTTTTTTTTTTTTTTTTTTTTTTTTTTTTTTTTTTTTTCTCTCTCTCTCTCTCTCTCTCTCTCCTTTTTTTTTTTTTTTTTTTTTCTCTCTCTCTCTCTCTTTCTCTACCTCTCTTATCTGTCTGTCTGTCTGTCTGTCTCTCTCTGCCTCTAATCAACCGCCCCCCTCTTCGCTCCTTTTCTCCTGGCGTTTTCCCTCTTCCTTCGTCCCTCCCCCTCCCTTCCGCCCACTTTCCCTCGTGCCCCCCCTCCTTTTTTTGCAGGGCCCACACCAATTCCAATGGCGGGCACATGTACGCCCACGAAGGTTTGTCCGCCAGTTCAGGTTTGCCCGCCTGTCTAAGCCCGCCGCCCCCCGCAAAGTGAAAGAATCCTTCCAAAGGGGATGTGGTCGAAGACAAAAAGGGCGGGTATCGAGGGTGAGGGGAACTCGCTTTGAAGGACACACGGGCAAGTACGAGCGAACAGTCTTAGAATAATTGTTGTTTTTGTTGATGATGAATGTTGATTACCAAACAATTTGTATTGTTGGACCCCCCCAGGCGCCCTGGCGCTCTCGCCTCGGCGCCGGCTACATTTTCGTTGAAAATGAGACTCACGTTCGAGCGGTTTTGGGGGGCACCAAAACCGACCCCCCAACAACACCACCACCAACAACAACAATCATTTTAAGACTGTTCGCCCTTATCTGATCGAGTGTCCAATAACGCGTATTTCCCCCCCCGATACCCGCCCTCTTCGTCCTTGATCGAACCCCTTTTGGGGGGTATACCTTTCTTCCCTGCAGGCCGGGCCCCGGCAAGCGGCGGGGCGGCTCGGCCTGGCCAGCGGCAGTGCTGATCGGCGGGGCGGCCGCGGACCGTCGACCCGACCCCAAGAAGGACGGACAGGGGACCGACCACGACGACGACGACGACGACGACGACGTCGACGACGACGGCGACGACGACGACGGCGACGACGAGCGAAAGCGAGAGCGAGCGAGAACGACAGCAGGGCCACGAAGGACACGAAGTAGGCCACGAAGGCCGACAGCGGGGACACGAAGGGAATGCGTATGGGGCCACGAGGAGCGCGAACGAGCCGGGGCCACGAAGGGCAGATAATGCGGGGCCACAGAAGGTAACGATGGGCCACTGAGGGTAGCAACTGGGCCACGTGGGACTGAGGGGGCCACAAACGGCGACAGCGGGGCGACGAAGGGCATGCATATGGGGCCACAACGGGCGAAAACGAACGGGGGCCACGAAGGGAATACGTATGTTGGGCCTCGGAGGGCAAGGACGGGGCCACTGAGGGTAGCAACGGGGCCACGAAGGGCAGCGAGGGGGCCACAAAGGGCGACAGCGGGGCCACGAAGGGCATGCATATGGGGCCACCAAGGGCGCGAACGAGCGGGGGCCACGAAGGGCATACATATATGGGGCCGCGAAAGGCAGCGAGGGGGCCACGAATGGCTGCAGCGGGGCCGCGAAGGGGAGCGAGGGGGCCACGAAGGGTTGCAACGGGGCCACGAAGGGCTGCAACGGGGCCACGAAGGGCAGCGAGGGGGCCACGAAGGGCTGCAACGGGGCCACGAAACAAAGCGAGGGGGCCACGAAGGGTTGCAACGAGGCCACGAAGGGCAGCGAGGAGACCACGGAGGGCAGCGAGGGGGTCACAAAACAAAATCAGGGGGCCACGAAGGGCTGCAACGGGGCCACGAAACAAAACGAGGGTGCCACGAAGGGCTGCAACGGGGCCACGAAGGGCAGCGAGATCCCGATTCCTGGGTGTCGGGAGCGCGGCGCTTGAGTAAATTGCAAGAATCCCAATGCAAGGGCGCTATTCGTCAGCAAGTCTCCCAGCTAGAGCGCGACTCCAGAGCGCTGGGGGAGCGATTCCTGAATAAATTGTAAGGAAGTCCAAGGCGAGAGCGCGGTTCTTGAGTAAAATGTGAGAAGTCTCGGGCGGGAGCGGGGGTCCTGGCTAAATGGTGAAGAAGTCTGTGGCGGGAACCGTTGTTGTTGTAGCCCGGGGGCCAGGGGCCCAGTTTGAGCAGGAAGATTTTCCGTGACAGAAAACAGGGTGCGAGCGTCGATGGGGCACACTTGAATTGAGAGAGAACGGTATGCACCAGTGGGGGGGGGATCAACAATAATTTTTTACGCTTCGCGTATCCCCACCAGCCCATCTCAAAACAGCAACTCTTGCGAAGCATGCCGACAGTCGTGTTTTTCAGGCGTGTTTCCGCCTACCCCCGCATATCTCCCCTGTTCCTCCTTCCTCCCGCCTCCTTGTACATCCTCCTTGTGGTGGGAGCGGGAGAAGGACGAGGCGGAGGAGGAGGGAGAGAAAGCGCTCCTCGTGGTTTGAGTCGTTTGGGGTTTCTTGTCCTGGTGTGAGTCGTTCGGGCCCTTCTTCCTGGTGTGAGTCGTTCGGGCTCTTCGTGATGTGAGTCGTTCGGGCTCTTCGTCCTGGTGTGAGTCGTTCGGGCTTCTCGTGGTGTGAGTTGTTCGGGCCCCTCGTCCTCGTGAGAGTCGTTCGGCCCCTTTCTCCTGGTGTGATTCGTTCGGGCTCCTCGTGGTGTGAGTCGTTCGGGGCCCTCGTCGTGGTGTGAGTCGTTCGGGCTCCTCGTGGTGTGAGTCGTTCGGGCGCCCCGTCCTGGTGTGAGTCGTTCGGGCCCCTCCTTCTGGTGTGAGTCGTTCGGGCTCTTCGTGGTGTGAGTCGTTCGGGCCCCTCGTCCTGGTGTGAGTCGTTCGGGCTCCTCGTGGCGTGAGGCGTTCGGGCATCTCGTCCTGGTGCAAGTCCTTCGGGCCCCTCGTAGTAGTAGTAGTAGTAGTAGTAGTAGTAGTAGTAGTAGTAGTAGTAGTAGTAGTAGTAGTAGTAGTAGTAGTAGTAGTAGTAGTAGTAGTAGTAGTAGTAGTAGTAGTAGTAGTAGTAGTAGTAGTAGTAGTAGTAGTAGTAGTAGTAGTAGTAGTAGTAGTAGTAGTAGTAGTAGTAGTAGTAGTAGTCGTAGTAGTAGTAGTAGTCGTAGTCGTAGTCGTAGTAGTCGTAGTAGTAGTAGTAGTAGTAGTAGTAGTAGTAGTAGTAGTAGTAGTAGTAGTAGTAGTAGTAGTAGTAGTAGTAGTAGTAGTAGTAGTAGTAGTAGTAGTAGTAGTAGTAGTAGTAGTAGTAGTAGTAGTAGTAGTAGTAGTAGTAGTAGTAGTAGTAGTAGTAGTAGTAGTAGTAGTAGTAGTAGTAGTAGTAGTACAAGTAGTCGTATCCAAGGCAGTTTGGAGGCCTCTTGGAGATCGTAGAGGGGCCTCTTGGGCTCTCTTTTGAGCCTCTTGGGAGCGTCCGGGGGCCCTCTTGGGCGCCTCTTGGAGCGTCTTGGGGGCCTGTTGGGGCCATCTTTGGGGCGATCGATCACAGATGGGGCGAGCATTTTTGTCAGTACCCCCGTCGGGGCCACGATCCTCGTGAGGGGTGTCGAATTGAGCCCTCCCAGGGATAGAAAAAGGACCCTCTGACCACCAGCGAAACCCCCTCTCCAGGTCCAGGGGGAGGGGGTAGGGGGAGGGGTAAACCCCTCCCCGAAGGGGAAGAAGGGGGGTTGAGAACAGAGAGAGCTCGCTAAACCACTCACGCCCAAAGGGCTGGTGGGATTATTTTTCATACATGAGAGTTCAACAACAACAACAACGCTCCAGCTCGAGACTTCCTCTTTCTTCATACACAGCCGGTGCCCGCCGAAAACCGCCGCCCCAACTAAACCCATGCCTTTCGAGATTTCTTCCCGTTTTACCTTGGCATGCGCGCTACTCTTTCTCTCATCGGCGCCGCTCCCAGCAAGAACAACGCTCCCGCTCGAGACGTCCTCCATTTTTACTCCGGGCCGATGCTTTTGCTCGCCGCCGAAACCACCGCCCCAACAAAACCAGCGCTCCCGCCCGAGACTTCCTCCCGTTTTACGCTGGACTGGCGCCCACCTGTCTTGTGAATTGGCGCCGCCTCCAGCAAGAACAACGCTCCCGCTCAAGGCTTCCTCCCTTTTCCCTGAAGGCGGTGCTGTTCCTCGCCGCCGGCAGCCCCCGTCCCGACAAAACCGCGGCTCCCGCTCGAGATTATTTCCCTTCTTACTCAAGGCGGTGTTTCTCCTCGCCGCCAATAGGTGCCGCCCCAACAGAACCAGCGCTCCCGCTCGAGATTTCGTGTTGTTTCACGCAGGAGTAGCGCCCTATTCTCTCCTGCATTGGCGCCGCTCCCAGCAACAAAAGCACCCCTGCTCGAGACTTCCTCCCTTTCTATTCAGGGCCAGGTCCTTGCCTCGCCGCCGATCGCCCCCATCCCCACCAAGCCAATCATGTCGCTCCATACTTCCTTCCGTAGCCATTTTGGCTCAAGCCATTTTGGCTCAAGCCGTCTCTGGCTTCCGCAGCAGACAGTATTTCATAGGTTGATATCGTGACCATGGTCAAGGCACACACAGCACTTGATGAGATTGACAGCAAGGGCGATTTCCAGCGATCGGCTGCTGGCTTCAGCAATAGAGTTGCACCAGAATCACGCTTCGAGCCTGAGGCCAGCCGGTACCATCTGTACGTGGCGCTCGGTTGCCCATGGGCCAATGGTTGTCTCACAGCACTCAAGTTCAAGGGCCTCGAGGACATCATCAGCGTCTCCGTGGTCCATCCGACTTGGCGCCGCACCCGCTGTGACGATCCGGAAGATCTACACACTGGCTGGCACTTCAGAGCTCCCGGTGACGCGCCAGTGACCAACGAGCTCGGCCACGGTTCGTTCGAATGCGATGACGCGTGCATCCCCGACACTGTCAATGGCTGCAAAACCATCCGCGAGCTGTACGAGCGTGCGAACGATCAGACGGGCAAGTACAGCACCCCTGTTCTCTGGTGCAAGAAGGAGGACACCATCGTTTCCAACGAAAGCATGGAGATCCTGCAGATGCTTGACAGTGCCTTCGATGAGTGGTGCAAGCACCCCGAGCGCAAGCTGTTCAACAAAGCTGAGGCGGCGGCGGCGGAGGAGCTGAACTCTTATATCTACCCGACTGTCAACAACGGCGTCTATCGTTGCGGCTTCGCACGCACTCAAGAGGCCTATGTCCGGGCGCACGCGGAGTTGTTTGCATCCCTCGATCGCCTCGAGGCGCTATTGGCCAAAAGTGGGACGGCTTTCTTGACAGGCTCCGAATTCCGGTGGATCGACCTGCGCTTGTACATGACTCTTGTGCGTTTTGACCCGGTGTATGTCGTCTACTTCAAGACGAGCCACAAGCGGCTCGCCGACTTCCCGCACCTGCTGCGTTTTGTGCGCACGTGCTACTCCATCCAGGCGGTCAAGGCCACCAACATCAAGCACATCAAGATGCACTACTTCTCCTCGCATCCTACCCTAAATACGTACGGCATCCTTCCAGCGAGCGACGGGCCAGAGCTCGTGGAGGCGGAGCCGTCGTAGATTCCGTCTCGCGAGACACACAACGAAAAGCACGGTTGGCCTTTCCAATGTGCTTGCGAGTCATTTGTGCGATGCGACGCTGCGTCGACAGCCAAGCCTCCGTCCCGCAGTTCTCTCCTCCTCCTCTTTCTCTTGCGGCCGGTGCATTTGTATTTCTGGCGTGCGCCAGGGTTTTCGAGCAGATGATGCGCGTGACTGCCGCTTTTGGCATCCACGCTGCCAGCTGATTTGCTCCTCCTCCTTCTCCTCGTCCCTCCCTCTTACTCATCATGAGCTCGATGCAAACGTCCGCGGGTCGGGCTCACGCTGGGTCACAAGCGCCCTCGGTCGACGTCGCGCAGTTCCCCCAGTCCTGGACATACGATGGGCTGCTGGGATGGTGCGCACACGCTTCGTGCACCTGGGCCTCGCCACGCTTTGCGGAGCAGAAAAAAAAATGTCGCTCCATGCTTCCTTGTGCTTTACCCTTGGCTGGGGCTCCGCAGGCGGTCTCGCATCGGCGCAGCAGGGCGCGGGCATGTGTTTTCGAGGCGGGATATTTTGAAATTCTTCGGAGGAGGTGTTTGCAAGACCTCATTGGGCGGGAGATTTGGAAATGGTAATAACGGACCCCCCCGATAGAACAATCATCCCCCATGATGGAGATGTTTATCATGATGGTCGCATGCTGCGTGTGGAAACATCGCGCAGGATTATGAAATATGTGTTGTTGTTGCTGCTGCTGTTGTTGTCGTTGGCGTTGTCGTTGTCGTTGTAGTTGTTGTTGTGGTTGTTGTTATTGTTGTTGTTGTGGTTGTTGTTGTTGTTGTTGTTGTTGTTATTGTTGTTGTTTTTGTGTTTGTTTGTTTGTTTGTTTGGTTGGTTGTTTGTTTGTTTGTTTGTTGTTTGTTATGTGTTGTTTGTTGTGTGTTGTTTGTTGAGTGTTGTTTGTTGAGTGTTGCTTGTTGTTTGTTGTTTGTTGGTTGTTGTTGTTGATGTTAGAGTTGTTGTTGTTGTTGTTGTTGTTGCAGCAGCTTGTATGTTTGTCGTTGTTGCTGGTGTTGTTGTTGTTGTTGCTGTTGAGTCTTTTGTTTTGAAAGCAATTATTGTCGATCTTTTTGCGCGGGCGCGCAATGTTTTTTTTGTTTTTTTTCAAATTTAAGTGCCCCTCCAGGGGCGCGTACCCTGTTTCTAACATGGGAAACTGGTGGGCCTCAGACTGTGCCCTAGGCCCCCGGCTTACAACAACAGCGGTTCCCGCC
Source organism: Prorocentrum cordatum (assembly GCA_963575745.1). Lineage (NCBI taxonomy): Eukaryota > Dinophyceae > Prorocentrales > Prorocentraceae > Prorocentrum > Prorocentrum cordatum. Next base: position 123,600 of record CAUYUJ010010513.1, read on the forward strand.
CGATATAATTTCCTCACGCGTGGTTGAGACATCGGGTCTTCGTTCCAGAATTCATTGCTATTCTCCTGAGTCCTCCTCACAACTGATTCGCGGATCGCGCTTTCGGCGCTCTGGAATTGTGCGCTCGCTTGGGGTTTCTTCACGATTCACTCAGGCACCGCGCCCTCGCCTGAGACTTCTTTGCCCTCCCCTCTTATTAATCTCTCTCGTCCTCCATTTCCTTTGTTCTTCTCTCTTGCGTCCAGCCCCCATTCCTCATTTCCTCCACACACTCCACTTCCTCCACACATGTGTCCTCGCTCTCTCCATTCTCGACGTTTTAATTGATCCTGTTTTCAGGGGCTGCGCCAACTACGCACAGCATGGAAGGAACCTATACCCTACCATCATAGGGGGTACGATCAAAGACGAAGATGGCGAGTATCGAGGGTTTGGGGTAGACATGTTTAGTGACATGCGAGTAACCAAGAGCGAACAGCTTTAACATGATTGTTGCTGCTGTTAGTGTTGTCGTTGCTGCTGCTGTTGTTGTCGGCGTTGGGGTTGGCGTTGGCGTTGGCACTGTTGTTGTTGTTGTTATTGTTGTTTGTTGTTGTTGTTGTTGTTGCTGCTGCTGTTGTTGTTGTTGTTGTGGTTGTTGTGGTTGTTGTTATTGTTGTTGTTGTGGTTGTTGTTGTTGTGGTTGTTGCTGCTGTTGTTGTTGTTGTTGTTGTTGTTGTTGTTGTTGTTGTTGTTGTTGTTGTTATTGTTGTTGCTTTTGTTGTTGTCGTGGACCGGTAGAGCGTTATGGAAGGGACCAAGGGGAGGGGAAAGGATGGAACGCAGTATGTAACTCGCAAATGCAGCGGCAGTGCAAGTGTCAAGGCACCGCTTCGAGGCAACTAAAGAGGTGCAGAGGGAGGAGGGGAGGCGGCAGCTGAAACGGATGACGGTGGCGAGGAGAACGAACGGGGGGAGGGGCGCGATGAGGAAGACGAGGGTGCAAAACAGGATAACAAAAACGCGTGCCCCATCCAACCCGCGCTTACCCTCGACGGTACCCCTGATGCGACTTGCCCACAGCCCGTTTGTCTCGAGCGGTTTGAGCCGACGGCATTTGCTCAGCAAGAAGCAGGCGTGAGCTCCCATGGATCTTGCGGCCCGTCGGCGCCCTCAAACGGGCGGTACCAAGGGGCGTGGACTTCTAAGAGGGCGGCGGGGCTTCTGAGAAGGCAGGGGGGCTTCTTAGAAGACTGTTCGGCTGCCAAGACCCCTCTTAGAAGCGTGGGGAGCCTTCCAAGAAGGCCTTTGCCTTCTAAGGCGCCTCTCCGCCTTCTCAGCATGCCGTACCCCTTGCGCCACCCCCTTGCGGGCGCCGCCGAGTGGCGGCGCAGCATGTCTGACGGAGCTGTTCGCCCAGACACCGTCGCGGAAACCAGGGATCGACCTAAGCGGTGCATCACGAAAGCGAAACACATTGTTTTGGTCGAGCCTTGCCCCCCCTGCCCGACACCGTCGCGGAGACGGAGAGGATCATTCTCGCGGACTCGTCCTGAGGCAGGCCAGGCGCGCGGAGTGCGCGCAGGCCGCCGTTGAAGGCGCCGTGGCGGCCGCTGGGAATCTGCTCTACGCTGGTGCGCGCCGAGCGTGGCGCGTTTGGCACGGCCGATTGGGTTGCAAGCGCGTCGGACGGCCCCAGCAGCGGCCAAGATGCCTGCTTCAAAGGAGAGTGAGTTGAGGCGACGATTGATGGCCTTCAACGGGCTCCCTCGTCGCCACGGCTGCTCGCAGCTCGTAAAACTGATGCGTTTGGATCCCAGGAGGGGTCCGGGGACCGATTTTGAGCTGCCGTTGTCTGAACTCGTCCTCCTCTTGGCCTCCGACTAGCAGCCGCGCTCTTGCGGGTCGCATCGCGGCGCTCCGTTCGATTCGGCGCGGTGCCTTCCCGTCGCACGTTGCAGTCTCGTGCAGCGCCTCCGTGCCAGTCTTGGCAAGATGTCGAAAGCCTATTTCTTTTTGACCTCTGATCTCTGGGTTGAGGCTGGAAGGAAGGGTGTGGCAAAGGGCACCAAGGGTACGTACCCGTCGTTCCATGCATGATCAGCCGTGCACCCCGAACAGTGAGCTCTTGCAATCTTGGGTGTTTCAGGTCTGTGGTGCACACGAGGTGGTGCAAGCCATGCGCGCCACAAGCGGCGCGCTGCAGTCCACGTGCGGTGCAAGCAATCAAGGGGGAGTGCAAGCTGAGTGATGTGAGGCGTGTGGTGGCAACCGTCCTGTGTGAGCTGTGAGGTGCAAGCGAAGTGGTGCAAGCCAGGTGCTGCCAGCGATGTGGTGCCGTGCGAGCAGCGCGAGACGCCCACGAGGCGCCCACGGACGCGCACCGGGCGACGCCCCGGCAGGCCCACCCAGCCCGCGGGGCGCCCCCACGAGGCGCCCTCGTCGGCCCACCCGGCGAGACCTCGGCGGACCCGGCCAGCGTGCGGGGCGCCCCCGGAGCGTCCGTGGCCGCCCACCAGGCGCAACCTCGGCACAGCTAGGTCGGACATGTCCCCCTCCAGGCGGATTTTGGAGGAGAAATAGAACATAGTTTTTAGACTATGTATAAAAAGCTTAGAAAATGGTCGAACATCGTCCCCTGACTATTTCTTCCGGACTATTTTTGAACTATTTTTGGACAGGCCCGACTTCACGGTGCAGCCACCCTGCGCACAAGGGGCGCCCACGAGGCCAGCCGACGTGCGCGGACGCCCCCGGCAGGCCCGCCCAGCGCTCGGGGCGCCCGCCGGGCGCCCACGTCCGTCTCTCTGGCGAGGCCTCGGCGAGCCCACCGTGCGCACGGGGCCCGGAGGAGGAGGAGGAGGAGGAAGGAGGAGGGGAGGGGGGAGGGAGGAGGAGGGGGGAGGGAAGGAGGAAGGAGGGAAGGAAGGAGGAAGGAGGAAGGAGGAAGGGAAGGGAGGAGGAGGAGGAGGAGGAGGGGAGAGAGGAGGAGGAGAGGAGGAGGAGGAGGAGGAGGAGGGAGGAGGGGAGGAGGAGGAGGAGGAGGAGGAGGAGAGGAGGAGGAGGAGGAGGAGGAGGAGGAGGAGGAGGAGGAGGAGGAGGAGGAGGGGGGAGGAGGGAGGAAGGAGGAGAGGAGAGAGGAGGGGAGGAGGAGGGAGGAGGAGGAGGAGGAGGAGGAGGAGGAGAGGAGGGGAGGAGGGGAGGAGGAGGAGGGAGGACGGAGGAGGAGGGAGGAGGAAGGAGGATGAGAGGGAGGAGGGGGGAGGAGGAGAGGAGGAGGAGGGAGGGGGAGGGAGGAGGGGAGGAGGAGGGGGGAGAGAGGGAGAGAGGAGGAGGAGGAGGAGGAGGAGGAGGAGGAGGAGGAGAGGAGGAGGAGGAGGAGGGGAGGAGGAGGAGGAGGAGGAGGAGGAGGAGGAGGACACGACTTCACTCGGTAACTCACTCACCACTTGCCAAGCCCCCCCAACCCAACCCGAAGGTCCTAGACACCCCCCAATTTCGGATGAGGGGGTTGTTCTGTCTACATCGTGTTTCCTCAATGTTCTGGAGTGCCCCCCCACCGGAAATTGAATCCCAACGGTGACTTCCGGGTTGGGTTGGGGTGGTTTGGTAGATAGGCAGTCACACTAGTGAGAGCCCCTAGCGCAAACATTGTTTGAGGCATCTGCAAGCAGACTTCTGGACGAGCGTTATGCGCAGACGACAGGGAGGTTACCTGCGCTGTTCTTGCGATCCCCTTGGAGGCAGACTCCTCCGCTCGGAAGGATGTCTGCATGGCTATTTCGCGCCAATTTTTTGTTGCAGGTTCGTTGCCATGTGTGGGTTGAACGCCCAAAGGGTGGTGGCGCTGCACCACCAGTAGGGCTGCTCCAGAGAGGATGTCCACGTTGCGATTTCACAGCGACGCCACGTCACCAGGAGGACCCTCCCCTGCTTCTCCTCCTTGTCGCACCCCCCCTGACCATGGCTTGTTTCAAATGAATAAAAATCATGATTTCTGAGAATCGCTGCGTATGCACGACTGGGGCTCTCCAGGCGGCAGTGTTAGCAATATCAGAAGACGGGAAGGATGTGAAGCGGAAGGCAGGGCAGAAGTTGGAGGAGTCTGATGATGGGGATCAGCGGGAATGTCAGTGTGATGCACGCCTTGCTCCACTGAGTTTCGCTGGCCATGCTTCGCGATGCAGTTGGGGCCCAGAACCCCCTGCGGCGGTTGGGCAACTGTTGCGGCAGCGGCCGAGCTGTTGACATTGGCAATTTGGTTGTGTTCGCCTAAGAAGAGGGGAAGGATGTGCATCAGGAGGCAGGGCAGGAGTTGGAGGAGTCTCGTATTATCGGAATGCCCAAGCGATACACGTCTTGCTCCATGGGGGGTGTATCTTATCTTCCTTGCCTGCCACGTGTAGTTGGTGCGGCCTCCGCAATAGGAGGAGCAGGAGGGGGAAGGTAAAATGAGCAGGGAGAGAGAGAGAGAGAGAGAGAGAGCGATGAAACGAGGAGGAAAAGTGAGCAAGAAGGGGGCCAAAGCGGGAGGAGGGAGGATCAAGGGCGAAGAAGATTTCTAGAGCAGGCTGGGAAGGAGAAGGAGGAGCGACCATCTTGGCAAGCGGGGCCTGACGGCCGGATCGGGCGGGCCGGCCCTAGCTGGCGGGTCGGGCGGGTAGACCTTCACGGGCAGGGTCGGGCGGGCGAGGTATTGCGAAGGGCGCGAGAGGCCGAGCACGCAGGCGGGCGGATCCTGACGGGCGGATCGGGCGGGCACGGACACTGACGGGCGGATCAGGACGCCAGCGAGCGGGTCTAGGGGCACGAGCAACGACATGAACATCGGAATGCGGAGGTCCGCGCGGATTTCTCGGATCGGCGCTGGACCCCCCTCCCTGGCGCGCGGGGCGCGCCGGAGGCGGCGCTGGAGGCGCCGCCAAGGAGGTCCAGCGCGGATCCGAGAAATCCGCGCGGACCTCCGAATTCTGATGTTTATGTAGTTGTTCGTTCCCCTGCCTGCACATCCTCACCGCGCGCCCCTGTGATACGGGCCGGCGGCAGTTCTGTGTGCGGCCCTGGGGCACCCCTTGCCTCCGCAGGGAGCCCGGCCTCCCGCCCAGAGGGCCGCTGCTTCCCTCGGGCCGAACAAAATCAAGAGGGAAAAAAGCACACAGACACAATGAATCGTGGATTCCCCAGAAATTATGGGAAAATATGGGCAGTGGGGGGGAAGACACAAATCCGGAAAATATAGGAAAATATGGGGGATCCTTTTATTCGTGTGTATTTACTTGTGTGTCCCAGGGCCCCTTCACAAAAGGGGGGGATGGGGAACGGGGGGGTTACGAAGTCTGCGGCGTGCAGCCGGGTCCCTTGCGTTCCCCCCGGCCCTTTTGCCTCCGCAGGGAGCCCGGCCTCCCTCCTGTAGAGGGCCGCTGCTTTTCCCGCGAGGGCCTCGGATCCCCCCCGAGGTCGGGCGGGACTCCGAGGTCGGGCGGGACAGGGTTTGGGTGACCCAAGAGGGGGTCCAGCTGAAAGGGGGTGGTGCAATAGCTTCGGGGCAACATGTGTTGCAAATGTAGTAACTTCGGCTTCGGCACCGCCTGTATCCGAGGCTATGCCTCCTCTCGGCCTCGCTCTGAGGCTCCGCCGCTTCCCCCCTCCTCTTCTCTGCCTAATTCAAGCTTCGCGCGGCCCGCTTAGCTTCGACCGGAAGAGGTGCGCTCTCGACCCGCGAATCAAAACATGTATTGCAAATGTAGTGCGCCGGAGAACTGTATTGCACTGCTGTTTTGCAAGCAGTGCATGGCAGGCGAAAGCCCAGCAATGCACTCGCGCCCTGGAATGTCTTGCACGCCCCAGATGTACTGCAACCCCACAAATCTACAGTCGGCCCAGATTAGTAGGTCGACCCTGCCAAGTCAGGGGTACCCTTGTGTCCCGTGTCTCGCGCCCCATGCCTCCCACATTCCTATGGCAGCGTGCCCCTCGGAAAGGGTCTTCTGTCCTCTCGCGTGTCCTCTCCAATCAAGTCCGACTGTACAGTCAAAAACCCTAATCAGGACGCGCGACTTTGCTCAGGGTACCCTTGCGTCCTTGCTCTTCCTTGCTCTTGCGTCCTTGAGGTTTTCGTCGTCCGCCGCACCACAAACCCCAACTTCGGCTTCCAAGGGTATTGCGTCCTTACCGCGCGTCCTTATTAGGGTTTTTGATTGCACTGCACCAGATCTATTGCACCACCCCCTTGTCGCTGGAGCCCCTCCGCATCCTTCGAGGCCTCCACCCGAAGGACAGCAGGAGCCTTGACGAGTGAGGGGAGGTAGAGCGGCGATTCTATGGGAATAGTATGTGCCTGTTCTGCCTGTCGGAGGGGCGCCGTCCGAGGACCGTCGGTGTCAGCGCACGCAGAGCTGGCCCCTGTGGCAAGTCCCAAACAAACAAAAGTGGAAGAGGGCGGGCAAGCTCTGGGCAGGCGAACGGGCGGAACCCTGCCAGGTCGGGCGGGCGGGCTCTGCAGCGGGCTGGTCGGGCCGTGTCCAGGCCTCCCAGACTGACGTCGGGCGGGTCCCTCCACAGGGGGGAGATGCAAAAATAGTCACACAGTCTGGGGACGACTTTTTGAGAGTATTTTGGGGGTTCTTGAATATGTTTGGGTATGTTCTATCTTTCGCCCAAAATCCACCTGTAGGGGGACATGCCCGACCTAATCCTAGATGGGGTCGGCGTAGATGGGGTCGCAGGATTGCGCCGCATCGCCGATGCATCGGCGATGCATCAGCGATGAGGCTTGACGTGGAGCCAGATTTTCTCCACGCCGACGTCGCCGATGCATCGTCCACGTGGCCGATGCATCGCCGATGCATCGGCGATGCATCGGTGATGCATCGGCGATGCGGCGCGATCTATCGACCCCCTCTACTCCGACCCCATCTAAAAGGCCTCTACTGGTCGGGCGGTCGGGCCAAAAAACGCTCCCCGAACGCAAGTATCAAGCAGTGGCGAAGCGTCCGGGCGTGCCTATAGGCCCACCAAACAATGTTTCACTACCTTTTGTGGTTCTTAGAGATGTTCTTAGAACACTTGTGGCCGAGACTGTCTTGTTTTACCACATCGGGTTGATGTTCTAAGAGAATGGTTCTGTTCTTAAAACATTGTTTCATTGTTTGGTTCTAAGAACATGTCGTGATAGGCCTACAGGAATGCTGTGACGGTCGGCCCCTGCTCAAAAGTAGCGGCAAGACTCCTCGGACGGATTCCCCTTGGCTGAATGGCAACGAAGTCTCAAGCGAAGCGGCCGTTCCGGCATCCGCGAATAGCAGCAGCAATGCTCTGAAGGGCCCCCTTGTGGTGCTGAATTGCGAAGAGTTTCAGACGTAAAGGCCGTTCTGGCATCCGCGAGTAGCAGCAACCTGGTTCTGAAGGACTCCCTTGTGGTGCTGAATTACCAAGGAAATCTCAGTCGAAGAACCCGTTTGGTATTCGTGAGTAGCAGCAACCTGGTTCTGAAGGATCCCCTTGTGGTGCTGAATTGGAGGAAGTCTCAGGCGGAACAAACGGCCGTTCTGGCATCCGCAGGTAGCGGCAATACTGCTCTGATGGACCCCCTTGTGGTGTTAAATCGAAAGGAAGCCTCAGGCGAGAGCGCCCTTTTTCCGGTTCGGGCTCTCTCTGGCCAGGGCCTCTCGGAGTAAATTGTGAAGTATCGCGCGGGAGTCGTGACTTACCAGTCCTAAAGACTAGCCATTGTTGGTCCCCCCCCTCCAGTGACCATTGTTCCGTGCTTGCGCTGAAGGGGTCCCTGTGGATGTTGACAGATTTGGCGAAAGTGCCCGGCCGATTTCGACAGGCGACCAGGTTCCTGGGTTCCGGATTCTGGGTTCTCCGGATCCCAGTTGCTGGTTCCGGGCCGATTTCGGTGGGCGGCGGGTTCCCAGGTTTCCAGGTTCCCGGGTTCCTGGTCGATCTTCTTATCGATCGATCTCACCATTGATCTCATCATGCATTTCTCTACCGATCTCACAATCGATCTCACAATCGATCTCACAATCGATCGCACGAGCGATCTCATGATCGATCTCACCATCGATCTCACCGAATCGATTTCACTATCGGTCTCACGATTGACCTTACTATCTTCCTCACTATCGATCCCACTATCGATTTTACGATGGATCTCGGAAAGACACGCGGAGGAGAAGATGCGGGAGTGGAGGATGCGGCGAAATCAGGATTGGAAGGAGAAGGATCGTCAGGAGGAGGGGAACCTCTAGAGGACGTGTCAAATAAGAGTTGCACCCCCCTCCGGTCGGTGTGTGACTTCCTCCGTTCCGATTTCCATCCTGATTCCTACCTAGCCTGCCTCCTTCCCCTCATACCCTTTTCCTCGCTGGCTTCCTATCATGCCTCCTGGTCCTCCATCCTCCCGTCTCCTCCGTCCTGCCTTCTGGCTGCCTCATTCCTCCGCTTTCCTTCCACTCATGTATTTCCTTCTCAATCTGAACCCTCCCGCCTGCCTAGACGAGGGTTGAGGAAGCAACAGCCGGCAGGAGAAGGCAAGTAGAAGCAGGACGGGAGACGGCAGCCACAACAAGATGAGTAAAGTAAGCAGGGCAGTTGGATAGTGAGGAGTCAAACATGATCCAGTCTTAATTTCCCAACGCTTGTAGCTACCTAGACACATAGCGCGCCAGAGCGCCCGCGAATGTGTCTAGTCTTGCACGACGTATGGAGGGGAGTTTTAATTTGCTTTGCCCTTCTAGAGTGCCCCGCAATGCCTTTTTTGGCGCTCTTGGGGTGCTCTTGGGAGCTCTTGGGGGTCCGTCTTGGGGCTCTCTTGGGCCTCTCTTGGGGCCCTCATGGGCTCTCTTGGAGCCATCTTGAGGCCTAGGATGGCCATCGGAAGCACACAGGCGAGAAATCAAAACAGATCGATGTTCCTTAGGTTTGAGAAGGAGTTGGGCCTCTTCGGGGCCTCCTTGGGGAGCTCTTTGGCCACTTGGAGCCGTCTCGGGGTGGTATTTGGGCCTCTTGGAGCATCTTAGAAGCCATCTTCAGCGATCTTGCGCTATCTTGCGCTACCTTGAGCCATCTTGGAGCCCATCTTGGAGCCTTTTTGGGCCATCCTGGATGCTTCACCCCTCGCGACCACCCCCGTCCAGGTCCAGAGGAGGAGGTCAGGGAGAGGGGTATCCCCCCCCTCGAAGGGGAACAAGGGGCCCAGAGGGCTGGTGGGATTAAAGTGCTCCTCCCGGGGCTCGGGCCCAGTTTTCTATCTGGGAAAGCTTGGTGTCTCCAAACTGCATGTTGGGTTCCGAACTAGAACAACAACGGTTCCCGCCTGATATTTCCTCACAAGATATTGCGAAGGCCTTACAGCCAGTGCCGCCGACCCTGAAGGGAGACGACAACGACGACAACGGCGGCGGCGGCGGCGACGACGACGACGACGCTGACATGTGCCATAGTCCTCAGGGATGCTTCTTTGGCTCTCTGCGGAAGGCCCTCGGGGGCCCCTGGGGAGGAAGTTTGGGGCCTCTTGGGAGCCTCTTGGGAGCCTCTTGAGAGCCTCTCGGGAGCCTCTTGGGGGCCTCTTCGGGCTTCCTGGGGACCTCTTGTGGGCCTCTGGGGGCTTCTTGGAAACCTCTTGGGTTCTCCTCGGAGCCTCTCGGGGCCAAGGGCTCGAAATGTCCGTTCGGGTCCCTCGTCTGGTCACGCTCTTGGAGCCGTCTTGGGTGCCTATTGGACTGTTTTGGAGGTGTTTTGGGCTGTCTTGGGGTCCTCCTGGGTTGTTTGGGGGCCCTCTTGGAGGCCTCTTGGGCCGTCTTGGGGCGATCTTGGGGGCCTCTTGTGCCGTCTTGGAGCGGCGGGAAGTGGACAAGGATCTGGAGGGCGTGAATGCGTTTCGGACCGATCGTTTGGCGATGGGGGGTCCTCTTGGACCGTCTCGGGTTCCTCTTGGGGCTCCCAGAAGGACCCCAACACGGCCCCGGAGGGCTCCAAGACGGCCCCAGAGGCGCCCAAGCCTGCCCAAGAGGGGGAGCACGCACCGAACATCCGAGTCTTCCGCCCCATGAGGCCCCCAGGAGGCCCCAGGGAGGGCCTAACAGGCCTTTGAGAGGTCCCAAGAGACTCAGAGACCCCCAAGAGGAAGAGTCCCTCTCGGCGGCCTCTTGGCGGTACTTTCGGGACCTCCAGCTCGGGGCCCCATGGGGGCCTCCTGGGGCCTCTTGGGGTGGGTGGGTCTTTTGCGCCTCTCGGGGCCCTGCTGGCGGTCTCGGGGGGCCATCTTTCGGGAGAGGGCTCGACACGTCAGTTCGGATTTCCGCTCGGGGGGCTCCCTGGGGAGCCTTGGGGACCTCTTGAGGGCTCCAGTGTCGGCTGGGAGGTTCTTCTCCTGCGCAGCTGTGTTCTCGAACTCGTGGCTCTCGACGTTCGCGGAGGTCGTCGCTCGCCCCCCTCTCCCCTGGCCTAACCTGGCCCTGGACTGAAGTCGGGCCTGTCCCTCCACAGGAGGAATCTTCAAACATAGAAACAATTGCATGGGGACGATGTTTTGTTTATTTTTGTCAATGCTGGAGTTTTTTTTGTTGTGTGTGTGTGTGTGTGTGTGTGGCATTTTTTTAAAAAATTTGTTCCTCAAAAGTCCGCCTGTAGGAGGACTTGCCCGACCTAACCCTGGACTCGTCCTCCTCGCCCTCTCTGGCCCTGGTTTTCGCGACGATCTTGGTCCGTCGCCCCTCCCCTGATCTGCCCCTGGCCCCGGTTCCTGCGCTTTCGCGACCTGATCGTGCAAGAGTTAAGTCGGTCTTATCCCGGTCCCTCTACAGGAGGATTATTCAAACATAGTAAAAATAGTTTTGGGACGATTTTTTGAATATTCAAAAAGAGTAAAAAATAGTCAGGGGACGATTTGTTAGTATTGTTGAGCATATTTTGCATATTTTTGAATATTTTCAATTGTTCCTTCAATATCTGCCTTTAGGGGGACATGCCCGACGTAATGCAAGAGCCAGGGTCGCCATTTATCTTAGCCGCCGTACGCGCCCTCGTCCGGCGGAGCCAGATCGCGAGTTTGTGCTGCGCAGCTGACGGCGTGTTGGGATCGATTCGTCTTGTCTTGTCTTGTCGTGTCTTGTCCTCCCCCTCCTCTTTCTTCCCCTCCTTCTTCTCTTCCCCCTCCTTGTCCTCGTCCTCATCCCCTTCCTCCTCCTCCTCTTTCCCTTTGTGGGTCTAGGACTCTGAATGACTTCATCAGAACCCTTCCATCCATTTCGCCCTCCCCCCACATTCTTCTCTTTCTTTTCCCCGTCGCCTCTGCCTTCTCCCTGATCTTCGTCCTGCCTCGCCCCTCCTGTGCTTAGGTCGCTGCTTCTCTGCATCTGGACCCTCTCTTCCGCCGCCTCCCCTCCCCATGTGCGCCGTCCTCACCGCCATCTTCCTGTTTCCTCCTGCCTCGTCCTCGTCATCCCCGTCCTTCTGCGCCTCGTCACCTTCGCCATCTTCCCTTCTGAGCCCACCACGCCGCCCGCCTGCTCCTCCCTCCGCCCCGAGGCTCCTGATGCAGGGCCCCACCGTGCAGCTCGAGTTCCGGGAGATCCCCGGCGACCGGCCCGCCGCCGGCGGGAAGACAGGCCAGCAGGGCCGACGGGGAGCTGGAGGAGGCACGAGAGGAGGGGTGCTCGCTGGCGCCCACACGAGGGTCGTTTTTTTCACTCGTTGGTTTGCCGATCGGCGCGGGCCCTCGCACCCCCGCCCTGCACCCCCACCCCCTGGAGTGGGTCTTGTTGGCGCCTGTTTCGAGCAGGCGGAGCCTCCCCCATGATGAGCGCACTGCTGCAAACAGTCGCTCGAAGCAGAGGTCCGGAGCCAGACCCCCCCCCCCTTGCCCCCCCCCCCCTTCCTCCCAATGTCGAAACGCCGAATAAAGCAACGCTCACAAGGGGGTGGCTGGCACCCTCTTCCAGCCCTCGATACTGGGGTTGGGAGGATGCTTGGAATGAGCTGCTGACACCATTCAGACCTCAACACCCACCGCCCATCAGTTGTGACCAGGGCTCACTGGTGGCGTTTCGCTTTTCCCGCGATCGCTGCTAATTTCCGAACCCCAGTCCCCCCCCCAGGATTCGTACTGGCAGGGGTGGGGTTCACATGCAGCTGCCTGCTTCGGCTCTTCTCTGGCACCTCAGCCGGGAGTATCGGCCGATTTGGGGATCAATTGGGCTCCGCACCCTGCCAACTTTGAGGCTTCCCGAACGCACCGATTTGACTATTTCTGCACTTCCTGGCCCCCCTCCCTCATTCTCCCTCTTCCTTGTCGTCTTTGTTCTCCCCCCTGCCTCCTCTCACCTCTTTTCTCCTCGTCCGGACAGGTGCCCGTAGCCATCTGGGGTCAGGCTGCCGCGCTGGCTCGGCGCCCGCAGTGTTCCGTACGGCGTGCGGTCCAGCCTTCCCTCGGTCCTCCTTGCTCGTTTCTTTCGTTCTCCTCCCGCTCCTCGCAATCCTCGCTCATCGTCCTCGTCCTCCCTCCTTTGCCCTCGTCGTTCTTTGTCCTCCTCTACCCTTCGTCCTCCCCCTCTCATCGCCGCCAGCGGGGGTTGGCCTGGCCCTTGAGCCCTGGCCGTTTCACGTTCCAGACCAGGGCTAGTTTGGCAGCCACTTCCCGCCGTGGAGGTTGGGACGCTCGGGAGAGCAAACGGTGTCTTCTGCTCCCCCCCCTCCTCTTTCCGCCGCCACCGCCTCCTCCTCCTCCTCCTCCTCCACTGGTATGCGGCTCCCCTGTTCAGACAGCGCCCAACACGGTGGGGTCCGTGGGGGCTCCAGGTCCGCTGCGACACCCGCCGGCGCACGGAGAAGAGTGTGCGCAATCGGAAGGGATGGATGGCAGGGGCAGGACGTCAGATGCGGCGCGAGCGCGCCTGGCGTGCCCCCATCCCCAGACGCCCGGTGTCGTGATTCGTTCAGTACGGGGTCTCTGGAAGTCCCGACCCTTTCTCCTCCTCCTCCTCCTCCTCCTCCTCCTCCTCCTCCTCCTCCTCCGCCCTCCTCCGACCTCCTTCGCCCTCCCTCCCTCCCTCCGTCCCTCCCTCCCTTCTTTCCTTCCTTCCTTCCTTTCTCTCCTCCCTCCGTCCCTTCCTCCCCCGATCATTTCTCCTCCTCCTCCTCCTCCTCCTCCTCCTCCTCTCCAGGGCCGGCCCTGCATCTCGAGCTGGAGTCCGACCCGCGGTGTCTTTCGGGGATACTGTCACAGGCTGCACCGACGCTGAACTCAAAAAGATCAGGTCGGTTATGCTGTCTTTCTTTTCGCCCGCTCACGCGGGAGTTTCGATTCAGGCGAAGACTGTGCTGCACGGTGATCCAGTTTGGCGCAGCATGGTCGCGCCTGCCTTAGCATGGGCCTCTGCCGTTTGGCAAACGACAACAAAGCCAGCGCTCGCCTTCTTCACGATCCCCGAGCTTCGCAACATGTGGCTGGCGGTGCCGAAGGACGGTCTCACGTGGAAGAACTCGAGGGCCCCCATTAGTCGCATGTTTTTGTCACTCCAGCGTATTGGTTGGGAAGCCCTGGGACCGTTGTTGTGGAAAGATGACAAGGGAATTGAACTTTCGTTGTTATATAACTGCCCAGCTATGTTAGGGACCCTTCTGCGTGAAGGAGTCCAGAGGCATCATAAGACGTCCCTGGCCACCAAAATCGGATGGGGGGAAGGGGAGCGTGTGTGCGTTGAGCCGATCCGTCGTATCACTAAGGCTTCGGGTACGGGGATTGGGCTTAACGCTCAAGGCAAGTATATGGTCAGGTTCATGTTCTGTAATGGATGCTGGTGCGAGGATCGTGCTGTCAAAGCGGGCAATTTGTCGTCGGGATTGTGCCCGCTCTGCAACCAGCCTGACTCACTGCAACATAGATTGTACCACTGTGAGGGCAGTCCTGAGGTCCGTGCGGCCCGTGCGGCCGTTGAGGCCAATGATTTCTTCTACCAGCAGGTGCAACAAGGCCCCAGCGAGTTCTATACAGCACACAAGTTTCGCCACCCTGCTAGCTCGTGGCCGCCGCTCAGCGACGAGCACGAACCCAAGCTGTTCGCCGCGGACGGGTCGCCCTTAGCCTGGAACGATTTCGACACCACCGGGTTGAGTGTCCCTGGAGACGGGTCCTGCGTTCCCCATGTCATCAAAGAGCTCTCCAGGGCAGTGTATTCGTGGGTATTCATTGGCCCCGAAGGGCAGCAGGTGGCGACGGCTAAGGGCACAGTCTGGCCTTCACTTCCGCAGACAAGCCAGGCAGCCGAGCAGTTGCAACGTAGCCTCTTGCCCATTTTCGTGCCGCGGTATGGTGATGCGTGCTATAGCGATTGTATGAATGCTGTACGATTACACAACAGTATACCTCCTCAACAGCTCAGTCACAAACACAAGTACTTGGGCCTTCGCAAAGGAGCGCTGCAGCACATGGTTGATAATACGTATGCCCCAGCTGTTTTCACCAAGGCGCACAGAGAGCTAAGTATAATAGATGCGCTCCCTGCCCCTGAGAGGTGGATCGGCCAGGCTAATTGGCGGGCGGATCAGGAAACCAAGGCAGCAATCCGTTTGCATCCTCAACCGTCGGGCGCCGAGTCCGATGCGGTCAGTAGCTCGATTGAGCATCTGCAAACGGTGGCGCGTCTCGCTGCGGGGATCCTCCCACATTTTCCAAGGGTCAAGCATCAGCGTCCGCCAAAGCAAGAGCGCCCTGTTAAACTTTTTGATAAAAAACGGTGGCTGGCATTCTTGGGAGCCTTGGTTGTGGGGCTCCAGATGCAGTAGCTGTTTGAAGTTTTATGTTGGAACGAACGAAGCGAGACCCGAGGCGGGTTGTTCGGGGTTCCCTGCGAGGGTGAAGGAGCTCTTGACCACTTCCCCTCAACACGGCCACCAGTTGGCCTCCACCCGAGTGGCTAACCAGTCTAAGCCACTCTTCTTCTGAATGCTGAGCGGATACTTCGCCCAACACAGGATTTTCAAATTAATCAAGCGTTCAGCCTCGCGCGGACGAGGAAAGGAGCAACGCTGGCACTACGGCTCTCAGAAGGTTGCGAAGAGGTTTGCACCCTAAGAAAGAGCTGACGGTCACTTGTGCGGAGCAAGAGGCTCCACTCACTCTCGAATAGGCTAATTCGTACGAGCAGGCCGTGCGGCCTGTGCGGATTCCAGCTCATGCCAGCTACCTTGATAGGCTAGCTGCTCTGCGTGCGCGTGTTGCCGAGAAGGAAGCGGGCGCGGTGGAGCGGGGAGTGGGTGGGGGAGTGCCACGTCGGTCTTCGGCTGAGGTGAGGTCGCCCAGGCCTGATCCTCAGCCACTCGGTGACATGTTCGAAGCAGATGATGAAGCTTCCCGTTTTATGTTTGAGAGCGTGGACACGCCCCATGCGTCGGCGTCCTGTGCTCCAGCTGATCCCAGGTCCATGCTCCGGCGTGTGGTGGACAGCCTGCGGGAAGAGGAGGATAACGTTCCTCTGGTCGCAGGCGCGGTCAAGGATGGCCACGATTCGGGATCAGATTGAGGCGTGTTGAGAGGCGGCTGGCCAAGGCCCCCTCCCCTTGGGGAGGTGTGAGCTGTGGCCTCCTGCTTCTTTCCGTCGCCCAGTCTTGTGGGCCGCTGTGCGGCCAACTTGAAACTGGTTCGGTCAATTGTGACCAAACAAAAACCTGCATCTCGAGCTTCTTTTTCCCGACGGTCCCGGGGCCCGGCGTGGGCCCGCTGAGGCCGACAACGACGAACACCTCCGCGTCAGGGATCTGTCGATCCCGATGAGGTCTGGGTTTAGTCTTACAGCGCAGTTTTTAATACATGCTCCGCGTGCGGATCATTTATTACAATGCAGGGATTTCGTATTAGAAGCAACGATGAGTCCATGCATAATTTTACTCATAACGCGTCATGTACTAAACATCCAATGTTCTAAAACATCCCATGCGTTAAAAACTGCCCTGTGAGTCGGGCGTGTCCCTCTGCAGGATGAATATTCAAAAATAGTCTAGACACAGCCTTTTTTTTCCGATTATCTTTGACTATTGTGGAGCATTGGTTGACTTTGTATTAAAACAGTGTTGCGACATCCGCCTGTAGGAGGACATGCCCGACCTAAGTTTAGTCACCTCTCCTCCCTCCAACCTCCTCCCATCCCCGACTCGGGCCCGACGATACACAGGATAGGGCAGGGGGGGTTTAAGAAAGTTGCGGCATGCAGCTGGTTTCGGCCCCGCCGCTGGGACCATTCTTCGACACCTGAGCGCCTTTAGCGCCAGGAGGCGCCAGGAAAGCCGGCTTCGTGAGCTGATTCTCTACCCTGCCCTCTGCTATCCTACCTTCTCGCCCCCCCCCGACCGACCGATGCTGCCCCTTGCGCCGTTCCAGGAGGCGCCAGGAACGCCGGCTCCGTCAGCTGATTCTCTACCTTGCCCTCTGCCATCCTACCCTTGCCTGCGGATGCAACTCCTTGGAGCTCAAATTCTGATTTTGCCCTGGTCCGAAATCCGGTTCATTCCGTTTTAATCCCGCTTAATCCAGCTTGATCTGGCTTAGTACGCTTAATCCGGCTGTATCCCGCTCAATCCGAGGCCCTGTCCAGCGTAACAGCCCCCGACGACCTCGCAGCAGTTGCCTCCTAACTTTCCCCCCCGACCGATGCTGCCCCTGGCGCCGCTGCAGCGCCCCCTGGCGCCCGCGGCCCGCGTCGCCGCGGCGTCGGCAGCCCGCGCCGCGGGATGCCTGCCGCCGCGCGGCGGCGACCGACCGCGGAGGGCCCCGCCGCGCCGCGGCGGCGCCGCGGGCGCGGGCGGCGCCGCCAGCGCCTCCTCCCCCGCGGGCTCGCCACGAAGCAAACGGGGCCTGACCGGAGATCGGCGGCGACCCTTCGCAGGCGATTTCCCTTCCCCACTCCCCGAGTTCCGCCCGAAAAGTTTGGCCGCTCGGAAGAAGGGGGGAACTCTGGGATAAACCCCAAGGGGGCCATTCGTTCTCCGAGGACGTGTCGGGCGATTGGGGCATCCGAGGTCCCAAGACCGTGCGGTGACGGACCGTGCGGTGAAGTCTTGGGGGATTTCGAGGTCACCGCACGGTCTGTCACCGCACCGTTTCGGGACTCCGAATTAGACATCGTGGGGGGTGGGGGTAGGGCTCACATGTGGTCCCCCAGAGGAGCTGCCTCCTCACGACCTCGCCCCGCCAGCACCTTCCCCCCCCTCCCCTTGGGCTACTCCCGAAGATTATATACAGCCCAGGAGGGGAAAGACGCGCAGACACGATTCGTCGGCGACTCCCACGAAGGTATGGGAAAGTGTTGGAGGTCGGGGGGGAAGGCGAAAACCTAGAAGATGTGGGAAGGTGTGGGGGATCCGGGGATCTGTGTGTGTGTGTGTGTGTGTGTTCATTTGTGTGTCCCTGGGCCCCCTTGATTTGTGCGACCTCTGGGCTACCCTCGCGAAGATTGTATACAACTCGCAGGCCTGGAGGTTGACACCAACACCAAGATTGGCGGTGTGCCTCCCCTGAGGGGAGCTGCTCCCGATCTCGGTGACGGTGGTAATGCTCGGGCTTGTCAGTGGCCGAACTACTGCCACCCACACCGAAGTCTAGGATCATCTCGCCCCCGTGGAGGCAGCCCCCCCCGTGCTGGTGCCGCTGCCCACTCCCAGGCCCCCAGCGACCTCCGGACCCCCGCTTGCTTCGTGCCTCGGCGGGCCTCTCGTGCGCCGTGGCCGCGGCCGCGGCGGCCGCCTCCCTGGCCGCGGCGCGGGCCTCCCCCGCCTGCGAGGAGGCCGCGCCGCCGGCCCCGGCGGCGGCCCCGGCCCGGCTGGACAGGTTGGGAGAGGGAGCAGCCGCATTCGAGCAGTGGCGAAGCGTCCCGGCTCGCCTGTGGGCCATACAAAGAGCATGTTCCAAGACTTAGTTGCGGTCTGCGCGAGGTGCTCTGGGAGCATTTCTGGCGCTAAGGCTGTTTTGTTTTAGCGCGTCGGTCTTCTGTTCTGAGAGCATTTTTTGGTTCTTAGAACACTGGGGTTCTAAGACCATGTCGCGGTAGACCTGTAGGAATGCCGGGACGGTCGGTCCCTGCTCAATGCATACAGTCAACGCGCCTAGTAGGGACGGGCGCCTTCATCTGGATTGCCCTTGTGTCCTTGCCGCTGCGGCCCGCCATTTGCCGTTTCCACTGGTCGCCCGCCGCCCAAACAGCCCCAATTTCGGCCTCCAAGGGTCCTGCGTTCTTGCCGCCCGTCCTGAATACAGTCGGGGCCCTGAAGAAGGAACCCTTTTCGTTGGGGAGGGGCTCCGTGTTCCTTAATTGTTTCGCAGCTTGCCTTGGATTTTCCTTAGGGCTTCGATACGAAATCGAAGTGTAACTTATGGAAAATAGGGGCCTCGTTCCTTATTTAGGGTTCCTCAGGTCAACGCCTCGACTGTACACGTCTTGACTGTAAATGCAGACCAGCGATCGACGTTCGATCCATGCACGTTCGGAGCTCCGCTCGGCTTTCTCGAATCTGCGCCGGGCCCTCCCGGTGGCGCCTCCGGCGCCGCCCCCAGCGCGCTCCGCGCGCCGGGGAGGGGGCCAGCGCCGATCCAAGAAGTCCGCACGAGCCTCCGACAGTCTACGTTTATGCCGCTTGCTGTTCCTCCGGAGGTGGCAGAAGAGGTGTCGGGGGCGCCCAAGAGGGGGGTGAGGACAGGGGGTCAGAGGAGAACAGCATGCCGCTACCGCTGCCCCCCCCCCCCCCCCCTCGTGTTTTTTCCCTTTGGGGCCTCCCGGGAGGCTTTTGCCGCCACTACTCGATTCGCCCCAGGATCCTGGCCAGATCGCACCTCGGGAGAGGTCTGCGGAGTAGCAGTATCGGTGTGTGTTGGCTCCTAGAGCCCAGGCGTCCAGAAATAGAGACGGCCAGTTTTTCTTTACTGTCTGCCCTCGGAGGCCAGTGTCGGGCCCCAGGACAGTCAAACAACGGCTCAAGACGGCAAGCCAGCCTTGGGGAAAGGGTCGGGACTTCCCGGAACTCCGCACGGACAAAAATCAAGACGTCGGATGTCTGGCAGGGGGGCTTCAGGGGCAACGTTATGGAGGGATAGGCTCAGGGGGAACGGCATCGACCCCCATCGCCCCCGGAACGCCGACCTTCAGGCCATCGCAAACCTGGACCCAGGGGGCGTGGATTGGCGACGGGCCCCGTTTCCAGCGGAGATCGCGGATTCCCGCCGCCGAGCGAGGCGGCCCCGGCCGCATTCTGGGGAGGCGCGCCAACTTTACCAGCCTCGAACGTATCCCTATCCCTAAGATTGACACGCCAAAAGGCGATGACAATCTTAGGGATCCGCCCTCAAAAAGTAAGGGAATCCCTAAGATTGGCATCGTGATGAGGAGGTGCCCAGCATAGGGATAGGGATATGTTCCAGGCTGGTAACAAATCCATGGATCGCGGCTGCCACGCCTGCGCGCCCCCGACGTGGGGGGGGGGCCAGCCCACCCACCCCGCCCGGGAGCGTGCGGGAGGTTTTGCCCCCCGGGAGCCTGTCGCCAGTCTGTCGGCGACGTCAGGGGGCCGCATGCGAGCCCCACCCCTGCCCCCCACGATTTCTGAGGGGGAGGGTGCGGTTCACTTCGCTTGGGAGCTCCCGAACGAAGTGAACCCCACCCCCTCAGAAATCGTGGGGGGCAGGGGTAGGGCTCGCATGCGGCCCCCTAGACGTGCTGCTGGCCAGTCCAGGTCGACGCTCCCTCCCCCCGAGCGGGTCCGTCCCTCGGGGCCGGTGGGGTTTGGGCTGAGTCGGGCGCGTCCCTCTGCAGGAGGGCCATCCAGAAGCAGTCAAGACAACTGGTCCGAGGACGATGTTCTGACCGCCTCTGATTTTTTCTCTTGAGCATGCTTTGCCTGTTTCTGATTCCTCCCAAATCCTCCTCTAGGGAGATGCGCCCGACCTAAGGTTTGGGGGGTCATCACGGCTGGGGCCACGGCAGCCCCCCGACCTTTCGTGGCCACCGCGTCTTCCGTCGGCAGGCATTCCCCGGCCCTCCCTGGTCCGCGCAGCTGCCTCGGGCCGCGATGCGCCCAGCCCCCCCGCTCGTCTCGTGATGTTCCAACCCGCTCCAGCCCTGACCACCAGAAAGAATTTCGAGCACCGGGAAAGCAAGTGCCGAAACTCCAGGGTTTTTACGCGTCGGGCCCCGGGAGACGCTCGTCCGGCACTGTTTCGACACTCTTGCGACACTTTTCCGGGTGCTCGAAATCATTCCTGGGATGTGGTCCTTAAGTGCGATGGAAGCAACATAACCCTCGTCCTGGCCCCCATCTTCGGCGCACCCTGAAGGTGGGACAGCAACCAGCTGGGCTGGCACTCGGGGGAGACCAAACTTCTGTCGCGGGCGATTTCTCGGCCCCTCGCAATCCTCGAGCTCCCTCCGAAAAATCGTTCCTTTCTGAAAAGCTGGGGGACTCGGGGATACACACCTGGGAGCCTACTCGGACGTACCCCTATCGGGCATAGACGCCCCCAATCGTACATCTCCGAGTTGTGCTCCGATTTCCTGGCCGAAGACCCCACAGAGTCGGGGATTGGGGTCGCCATACTTCCGTTACAATCTGGTAGGCTCATGTCTTGTGTTGGCGCGGCGGAGATGCCAGCGCGGCAATTCGAGGTTGAGCTTCACCAGCCGCCTGAGCAGCTCGGGGCACCAGGAAGTGGCGATCGTTCAAGACTGGGATCGATCCACGATGCTGTCGTAAAGTCACGCCCGCGCCGCGGCGACCTGAGCCTGCCGTACTCGAGGGTAGACGTACCCTGGAGAGAGGGTCTCGGGGCCCACACTCGGCTGGCTCGGACGCATGGTTTCGACGCACACTGCGGCTGGCACAGTGGCCGAGTGCGGCGCCAGAGTAGGATGCAGTCGGGGCGCTGAAGAAGGAACCCGTGCTCCTTTGCTGTTTTGCACTGTGCCTTGGGTGTTCCTGAGGTTTATCTATGGGAAATCGAAGTTTATCTTGTGGAAGAAGGGGCCTCGTTCCTAATTTAGGGTTCCTTAGGTCAACGCCCCGACGGTATACATCACCCCTTGGGCGAGGCGTCCCGGTCCTCCCGAGGCACCTGACAGACGTCAACCCGTTCCTTCGCCGGTACCTGGCGGAGATGCTGCCCCCTCAGCCCGGAGTTCTGGAGGCAGGAAAGGGGTGTGGTGTGTAAGGGGTGGTGGTGCCAATGATGGGTCTGGCGAGGTTATCTATCGTAGATAACATCGCCATTTCCACGATCGGCGCCCCCCCCTTTATTCAGGAGGGACAAAAACACACAGACACAACCCATCGTCGATCTCCAAGAGAATATGGGAAACCATTGGAATTTGGCGGGAAGACAAAACCCAGAACATATTCGAAAATATGGGTGATATTCTTATTTGTGTGTATTTATTTGTGTATCTTTGGGCCCCTTGATTTATGCCACACTCCTTTCCGACCTCCAGAGGAGTGGAGACGCCGCCCGGGATGGGCAGGCGCGTGCTTGTGCCCCTGTGTGGCGCGACAGTGGACATGGCCTTCTTGGCCCGCCAGGGCTTCCGCGTCGTCGGCGTGGACGGCGTCGCCGCGGCGTTCGACCGCTTCGCGGAGGAGCACGCCATACAGCTGCCGAGCGGCGGCCGCACTATGGTGGTCACCATGCCGCCCGCCATGAGCCCCGAGCGCTTCGAGGTGAGGGCAGCGGTTATTGGTGCCGACCCCGCGGACACCGCTACCAGGACGGAGACGGCGCTCTAGTGGCCTCCCATATGGGGTCCGAGTGGATGGGGTCGGAGGATCGCGCCGCATCGCCGATGCATCGGCGATGCGGCTCGATGCGGAGCCCGATTTTCCCCCCACGCCGACGTCACCGATGCATCGCCGACGTTGCTTCGGTGATGCATCGGCGCTGCGGCGCGATCCTCCGACCCCATCCACTCGGACCCCATCTGGGAGGCCACTAGAGCGCGCCGAGGGGAGAAGCGACGGGGGGCAGGCCTTCTCGGCAGGCGGCGGGGCTTCGGAGCGGGCTCAGGGAGCTCTCTCCGTGTGCCCCCTCTGAGCTTTCTCGTGACCCTTTCCCTCAGAGCCAGCTTGGAGGGTTTCTCCGAAGGGCTTAGGCGACCCGTCTTCCTCCTGCTCCTCCTGCTCCTCCTCCTCATCCCTCCTCCTCCTCCTCCTCCTCCCTCCTCCTCCTCCTCCTCCTCCTCCTCCTCCTCCATCTCCCCCTCCCCCTTCTCCTCCTCCTCCTCCTCCTCCTCCTCCTCCTCCTCCTCCTCCTCCTCCTCAGGTCGCCAACGGCCCCGGGGGAAACCGTATACCCCAGACATGCGATGCCTTGACCCTTTCCCTAGAGCCAGCTTCTCATCCCGAGTACGTAGTTCTTTGACGGTCCCGAGGCTCGGCGAGGGCCCCCGGAGGCCGAAAACGGTTAAGCACCTTCCGTCTTGTTTCTCCCAAGAGGCGAGCATGTCCAGGATGCTTCCCCCCCCCCTGGCGCGCCGCCGCAGGACGGAGGCGGCGCCGCCGGTGATCCTGGTGCGGGGGGACTTCCTGGAGTTGGGCGCCGCGGAGGCCGAGGCGCTGGTGCCCTTCGACGCGGCGCTCGACCGGGCGAGCCTCGTGGCCATCGCGCCCGCGGACCGCCCGCGCTACGCGGAGGTGCTCGCGGGGCTGCTGGCGCCCGGCGGCCGTGTGCTCCTCGTCACCTGCGAGCACGCGCCCTTTGCGGACGGCGTCCTCGGCCCCCGGGAGCGACGACCGGGGATGGGGATGGGGGATGGGCCAGCCATCGGCGGCGAGCCCATGGGGGGAGTGCAGAGGGGGCGGGCCTTCTCAGAAGGCTCGGAGGGCCTTCGGCCTGTTGAGAAGTGTTCTACAGCTCCCCCGGAAGCAGAGGCGGTCTTTCAGAAGGCCGGGGAGCTACTCAGAAGCCCCGCCGCCTTCTGAGAAGGAAGGCCCCCTCTCACTTCCCCCCTCGGTGTGCCTCGGGCGCGCCGCCGGAGTTCATGAGCCCTCAGATCGGAGGTTTCGTTTCCATCAGCTGCGCCTCGTCGAGAGCGTTCCGGAGTTGCTGGAACCGTTCCGAGGTATGTCCAGGAAACCTAACCCAGGGGTGATGCATTGACCCTCAATCGCCCAGTGATCGCCGATGTGGGGACCGATTGGCCACAGCGCCCTCAGGAGCATCCAGATTCGCTGCCGGTGGCCCACCGCGCCGACCCGTCTGGGATTCGCCGGTGCAGGCGCAGTGTCTGCCCCCCCCCAGAGCTGCCCTCCCCCCCGAGTCGCTCCCCATTCGGGGGTGGACAGACCTCCTGCCCAGACACGTCGATTGGCGAATTGGCCGTTTTCGGTTCGCGAGAGGGCGCCGCGGCCGTCATTTTTTGTGGGTCCAGGTCCGTCGGTTTCGGTTCCAGGCCGTTTTCACTACGGGGAGGTTTACTAAAGGGAGGTTTGTTTATGTCGGGCGTGTCCCCCTACAGGGGGATTTTCGACGAAAAATAAAAAGTACCCCAACAATAGTCGAAAAAGGTCAAACAAATACTAAACAAATAGTCCCCGGACTATTTTTGGGTTGTTTTTTGATTATGTTTTTTTGTTTTTCGTCGAAAGCCCCTCTGTAGGGGGACAGGCCCGACTTAAAGGCCCGTCCACCGCCGAGCCCCCCCTCAGGCCCCCCGTTCCAGGTGACGGAGGCCGACGTGCGCGCCCACTTCGGCGGCGCCTTCGACGTGCGGCTGCTCTGCCGCGAGGAGACCCCGCGCCCCGCCCCCACGGGCGGGCCCTCCCATGGCGCGGGCCCGGGCCCGCGCAGGGCGCTGGGCACTGCCGGCTGGGGGGGCGGAGGCGGCCCAGCGCTGGTTTTGAGCCGGGCGTGTCCCTCTACAGGAGGAGTGTTCCAAAAAGAGTAACAAAATAGTTAGTCTGGGGGGCCATTATCTTTTTGGCTCCAAAATGTTCGTCTCGGGGGTGGACAGAACCCCCAACAGTGACACGACGATTAGTGAATCGTCCGTTTTCGGTTCTCGAGATGGCGCCGTGGCCGTTATTTTCCAGGCTTGCGCCCGCCAGGTTTGGGCCTCAGGTCGTTTTTACTAAACCACGTTTTACTAAAGGGGAGTCTGTCCATCCCCGATCGTCCAGAATCCCCCTGTCGGGGGACATGCCCGACCTGACGCTGGTTCCAGCGAGCAGAAGAGGAGAAGAAGAGGCCCGAGGGCCTGGCTGCGCCGAGGATTTGTGCCTTCTGTCGGCCTCTGGGGGCCGTTTTCGGGTCCCGGGACGGTCAGAAGCGGATCGGGGGTGAAAAACTGGCCCAGATGGATCCCCCGAGGGGTCTGGGAAGTTTTTTTAGGGCGGAACTGGCCTCGTCCCCCCCCCCCCCTTTTTTGATGGACTTTCTGGGGCTCCATTTACTTTGGACCCCCGGGCCACCTCCGCTGCGCCCTGGTCATCGGTCCCCGCTGGTGCTTCGGAGGCCCGACCCGCAGGGGCAGGCCCCACCACGCTCGAAGCAGGACTCGCATGAGTCAGCGGAGGGAAACGGTTCGGTAGGTTCGCGTCGTGTCGACGCGGCGGCGAGTCCGCCGCGGACGTGGAAGGCTGAACGCCGCCAGTGTCCCAGAATCGGCCGATATGGAGCCATTTGGCGATCGCGAAAGGCCTCCAGCCGTTCAAGGTTGGACGATCCACGCGGCGTCAGGAACCAACACTGGGGTCGTCACGGCACGACCCTCCAGTACCGGTGCCTGATTAGGCCCTTCCCTCGTTTTCGCCTTTTTCAGCCTCCTGGGAGGCCGTGGCTGGATTCGTCTCGAGATTCTGGCCAGAACGCGCCCCGGAAGAGGTCCTGGGCGCAGCGGTATCGGTTCCTTTTGGTCTCCCCAGTGATCGGCACACCCGACACGGGCATCGAAACCAGGGGGAACAATGCCCAACAGCAATTGTCGTCCCATGCTGGCAGCGATCGCTGTTGGGCAGGCGTTTTTTTCGTCTCGAATGGGCAACGTCCTCGGCGACGCCCATAGCGAGTCCCGTTCAAAATGTGCAGGAACCGCTGTTGGTCTTCGTATCCATCCTTTCCGTACCCACTGCGAGCGTAATTGTTTGAATGAGCATACGCGCTAGGGCTGTCCAGCGCCGATCGAAGGGCCTCCGCGAGGACTTCTCCGGGCGTTTATGCTCATGCAGTCGTTGCTCTTTGCATGCGATGGCCGCCCAGAGGACACGATCGACTCGGGTCCGATGCGCATGCGGGACGGCGGGCGACGAAATCTACACAGTCATTGCCCCTGGCCAGGCCCATCCTGGGTCCAGGGGTGGTGTGCATCCTTCCCTGCCCAGGCAAGGAGGGCGTATGCACAGCTCCTGGTCCCAGGATGGGTCTGACCCTTAGTGGGCTCTGGAAACGGCAAGGCCTTACTTTAACCTTTCTCAGACCGCACCGACAATCATTTATCGAAACTGTAAGAAAACAGTTTCCCGAAACGGCCTGGGCAGTCTGGGCGATCCGAAGGAAGTTCCAAACTATTCGAATATGGTTCGGATCTGGCAGAAGACTGTGATTTGGACCAGGCCCCCACCTGGGGAAAATGACAACGGTAAAACAACGGCGCCGGAACCGACAACAGAACAGCGGCGCCGGAAGCTTCAACAAGCAGTGAAAACAGCGGAACCGGTCAGACAAAAAATTGGTCTTGTCGTTTCCAGGGCCCCCTCTCAGGGGACTGGCGAGTGGCAGCTCACGAGTGGCGAGCATGTGCGTATCCGCGCCCTCGTGGTCCGATTTTTGGGGCGCGATCCCGCGGAGATGCCCTGTCGTCCGGCTGCGTTCCGCGCGGGGCATCCCCGAAGCAGCGGCCCGCAGCCGCGGGGCCGCGGCCCGGGGGCCTGGCTCGCGAGGCTGCGGCCACGGGTCCGTGCTTCGCCGGCGAGCGGGGGCTGTCACCACCCACCAAACCACCCCAACCCAACCCGAAGGCTCAGATTTACCCTCGATTTCCAGGGGGGTGGGTCGGGAAACATTGAAAAAACACATGTGGAACCCCTACCCCCCCCCCAACCCGAAATTCGGGTCTTCGGGTTGGGTTGGGGTGGTCTGGTAGGTAGTCAGGCTGCGCGCGGGCCCGCCGCGCCAGAGGACCGGGGCCTGGACCACTTCTACGAGGCGGCCTACCTGCTGACCCGCCGGGCGCCATGAGCCGTGAGGCCGCCGGCGGACGCCCGCCGGCCGGCGGGCGCCGGGCGACGCGGGCGCCCGCGCGCGCTGCCGCCCCGAGCCCACGCGCGTTGCCGCCCACGCGCGTTGCCGCCGCCCCGAGCTGGCGTGCGCCCAGAGGAGGTCGGTGGCTTGCCGCGGGTCCGAGGTCCTGGCGCCGCAGTGTTTTTCGAGCCGCCGTCGTCGCTCGTCGTCGTCGTCGTCGGTCGTCGTCGTCGTCGTCAGTCGTCGTCGTCGTCGTCGTCGTCGTCGTCGTCGTCGTCGTCGTCGTATTCGTCGTCGTATTCGTCGTCGTCGTCGTCGTCGTCGTCGTCGTCGTCGTCGTCGTCGTCGTCGTCGTCGTCGTCGTCGTCCGTCTCTCGGCGAGGTGGAAGCAGCATGGCCCGAGATCCGGGCGTTGCAGTTTTTCCACACCTGGCGTTTTCGTCCAGTTTCGGGCCCCGGGACCCTCACAGCTTGACCCTGGCTCGAACGATGCCAGAGAGAGATGAGGTCCAGGGCTCTGGCCGTGCTTTTTCACGGCGTTTCATTTTGGTCGCGTCGATGGATCTTAGGACGGGGGAGGGAGAATTTCTCCTCTCGCTTTTTTTCAGATGATTATCATCATCTGGGGTTTCTCTTATGACTCAGACGTTTCCAGCTCTCACCTCCGTCCTCTCCCCTCACTCCGCTTCTTCCTCACTCAGACTCACTCTCACTCAGACTCAGTCATACTCAGACTCAGTCATATGCAAGACTCACTCGCACGCAGACTTATGCACATTCAGGCTCACTCGCTCACAGACTCACTCACACTCATATTACTCGCGCTCAGACTTCACTCACAATCAGACTCACTTGCAGATTGGGGGGGTGTCTCAGGGATTTGCCTGTTTGGTTGGCTGGATTTCTTCGCTTCAGAGCAGATTGTGAGGATGTTCCGAGCGTGGCGCTGGTTTGAACTCCCCAAGGATGTGCCGCCAGGTGGTGTTGCATGGGACCGTTCGTGGCCAGATTGTGGGGATGTCTCAGGCGTTTTGCCTGTTCGGTTGCTTGGATTTCGTCGCCTTCAAAGCAGAGTGTGAGGATGTCCCGAGCGAGGCGCTGGTTTCAACTCCCCAAGGAGGGCCGCCAGGTGGTGTTGCACGTGACCTTTCGCGGTCACTGGGGATGTCCAGGCGGTTTGCTGGTTTGGTTGCTTGGACTTCGCTGCTTTCAGAGCAGTGTGCGAGGATGTCTCGAGCGAGGCGCTGGCGTCAGCACCCCAAAGGGGCGGCCGCCAGGGCATATAGCACGGGACCGTTGGCGGCCAGACTGTGGGGATGTTTGATGCGGTTTGCCTGTTTGGTTGTTTGGATTTCACCACCATTTTCAGACCAGATTGCGAGGATGTCTCCAGGGATTCGGATACTTGGCCTTTCGCGGCCAGATTGTGGGGTTGTCTCAGGCGGTAAGCTTGTCCGGCGGCCCAGGCTCCCCTATTTCCTGTGCAGGGGCCACGGTATCGTGTGGGGGGCCAGAGCAGACCGTCAGGATGTCCCAAGCGAGGTGCCGGGAGAAGGAGGAGGAGGAGGAGGAAGAGGAGGAGGAGGGAGGAGGAGGAGGAGGAGGTGGAGGAGGAGGAGGAGGAGGAGGAGGAGGAGGAGAGAGGAGGAGGAGGAGGAGGAGGAGGAGGAGGAGGAGGAGGAGGAAGGAGGAGGAGGAGGAGGCGGAGGAGGAGGAGGAGGAGGAGGAGGAGGAGGAGGAGGAGGAGGAGGGAGGAGGAGGAGGAGGAGGAGGAGGAGGAGGAGGAGGAGGGAGGAGGAGGAGGAGGAGGAGGAGGAGGAGGAGAGGAGGAGGAGGAGGAGGAGGAGGAGGAGGAGGGGGGAGGAGGAGGAGGAGGAGAGGAGAGGAGGAGGAGGAGGAGGAGGAGGAGGAGGAGGAGGAGAGGAGGAGGAGGAGGGGAGGAGGAGGAGGAGGAGGAGGAGGAGGAGGAGGAGGAGGGGAGGGGAGGAGGAGGAGGAGGGGAGGAGGAGGAGGAGGAGGAGGAGGAGGAGGAGGAGGAGGAGGAGGAGGAGGAGGAGGAGGAGGAGGAGGAGGGAGGAGGAGGGGGAGGGGGGCGAGGGGAGGGGAGGGGGAGGGGGGGGGAGGGGGAGGGGGAGGGGAGGGGGAGGGGGATGGGGGAGGGGGAGGAGGAGGAGGAGGAGGAGGAGGAGGAGTAGGAGGAGGAGGAGGGGGGGAGGAGGAGGTAGGAGGGAGGAGGAGGAGGAGGAGGAGGAGGAGGAGGAGGAGGAGGAGGAGGAGGAGGAGGGGAGGAGGAGGAGGAGGAGGAGGAGGCGGAGGAGGAGGAGGAGGAGGAGGAGGAGGAGGAGGAGGAGGGGAGGAGGAGATGGAGGAGGCGGAGGGGGAGGAGGATGAGGAGGAGGAGGAGGATGATGATGCTGCTGCTGATGATGATGATGATGATGATGATGATGATGAGGAGGAGGAGGAGGAGGAGGAGGAGGAGGAGGAGGACGGGGAGGAGGAGGAGGAGGAGGAGGAGGACGGGGAGGAGGAGGAGGAGGAGGAACAGGAGAAGGTTAAGCTGCTCCTCCTTCTTGTCTTCCTCATCTTCCCCCTCTTCCTCCTCCTCCGTCTTCCCCTCATCCCCTCCTCATCCTCTTCTCCTTCTCCTTTCTCTCATCCTCCTCCCTGTTATCCTCCTCTTCGTCTCCTTCCTTCTCACTTCCTCCTCACTCCTCTTCATCCCCGCATCCTCGTCTTTCTTCTCTAGTGAGTCCTTTCGGAGGTTTTGTTCGGGACCCGGGATGGTTCCCATCGGCTGCTCCCCTGCACGGACGTTCCGGGAATGCCCGAACGGCCGCCTGAGGCCTGGGCTCCGAACGTGCCGAATCGCGCCTGAAACATTCGGAGGAGGGTCCTGTCTGGGCCTCTTGGAGGCTTCCCGTTGCCACGGCTGGGTCCGCCTCAAAGAGCTAGCCAGGATGGACCCCGGGAACGGCCCGAACGATCTTGAACGGATTTTGGCCAGGCGAACGAGCCACCGTCTCACGTGGTCCTCCGAGGGAAGGTTTGGAAGTTCTCGGAGGGAAGAGCTTCTCAAGGTGGGGTCGGAGGGGCGAATCCAGGATACTCCATACAGAACTTGGCACTTCCTTCTTTCGGGCACTGCCCATCGCGAGGTTGCCTTGGGCCCACTCCTGGCCCTGCCTCGCTTTTTCGAACGCCCGGGAGGAAGGGATCAAGAGCTGGAAATGAGAAGGGGAGTGTCGCGGGAGAGCGATCGAGGCGGGGGGGAGGCGACTGGGAGTGATGGGGGAGCGCGCGCGAGGGGGTGGGCATGGGGTGCTAGAGGGGTGGGGGGACGGGGGACGCAGGCGAGAATGCGACGTGCGGAGAGAGGGGAGGGGGGAAGCGGGAGGGGGGGAAGGGGGGGAGGGAAGCTGGGGACAGGGGGGAACGCTTGCAAAAGCCACTGCTGCTGGTCCTCCTCCCACCCCCTCCCTTGACCTCCTCCCGCTCCTCCTGCCCATCCTCGTGCTCATCCGCCACCTCCTCCTCCTCCTTCCCCCCGTGCTCTTCTGTACGCAGTTCCTCTTTTCCGATTGCGCATCACAGGATCTGTTTTTTGAGGGAGTTCCAGGTCCGCTAGGACACGTCCGCAGACCAGAGCAAACATTGGCGCCATGGGGAGGGATGGGTGGGAGGGGTAGGACGTCAGAGATGGCGCGACCGCGCCTAGCTTATCCCAAGCCATCTGACGTCGTTATGGTTGCAGTACGGGGTCCATGAACATTCCGACCCTCTCCCCAGGGCCAGATTTGCATCCTGAGTTGTTCTTGACAGTCCCAGGGTCTGGCGAGGGCTCACAGAGGCCGACAACGCTGAATATTCCCGTATGTTTTTCAATACCGCGGAGGTTGGGGCATTTCTCCTCTCTGCACCTAGCTTGCCCCATCCCCTCTCTTAGATTTGTTATGCGTTACGCGTGGTATTCATTCTCAGCATGAGTTGTTGCCTTTCCCGTCTGTTAACATTTATTCCTGCTTCCTCGTGGTCGCTAATAGGCGCCGATAGGTGCTAGTACACACGAATAGGCGCCGATTGGCGCTGATGGGCGCTGGTCGTCACTCTAATGCATAAGATTGCTGGACGCTAAGAGGGCGGAACCTGTGCTGAACCCACCCCCACGCATGATACACATAAGGTCACCTCTCCTTTCTGCCCCCAGCTTGCCTTAAGGCGGGCCTGTCCCTCTACAGGAAGAACATTCAAAACATAGTCAGAAAATTACCCTGACGACGTACCCAACCCCTGCGCAATGCGGGGCATGAGTAGCTTAGGAGACGTTATACCTGAGCGTTTTCTTAGGGTGGAGGGCTCAAGGTGAAATCCATATGGGCTTTCGCACCTCGAAAATCAATTCGTCTTGTGATTCACCTTTTGCAAATTCCTTCGAAAATGCATAGAAACGGCATTTCAGATTTCACCCAAGTGGCCGCGCGGCGCGCGCCTGCCAGGCGCCCAGGCCGCCACCAAGCAGCAGCAGCAGCAGCAGCCGCGGGGGAGCGCCGCCGCCTTCTGCCCGGACTCGCCGCCGCAGCGCCCGCCTCGGCCGGAGAGAGCGGGTCCCGGGCGATCTCGGCGGCCGCGCGGGGGTCGAGGAGGCCGAGGAGGCCGGGGAGGCCGAGGAGTGATGGGAGGAGGAGGAGGGCGGGGACGAGGAGGAGGGTGGTGTCGTTGATGATGATGATGCTGATGATGCTGCTGCTGATGATGATGGCGGTGATGATGATGATGATGATGATGATGATGATGATGATGATGATGATGATGCTGATGCTGATGATGATGATGATGATGATGATGATGATGATGATGATGATGATGATGATGATGATGATGATGATGACGATGGTGACGACGAGCGATCATAATGATATGATGATGGTGGTGTTGATGATTATGATGATGAGGATGTTGATGATGATGCTGATGATGATGATGATTGTATTGATGATGGTACTGATGATGCTGCTGATGATGATGATGCTGATGATGCTGCTGCTGCTGATGATGATCGTGACGGTGACGATGATGACGACGATGCTGCTGCTGATGCTGATGCTGATGTTGATGCTGGTGCTGCTGCTGATGATGACGCTGTTGATGATGTTGATGTTGATGTTGATGCTGATGATGATGATGATGATGATGATGATGATGATGATGATGAGGATGATGATGATGATGATGATGATGATGATGATGATGATGATGATGAGGATGAGGATGAGGATGAGGATGAGGATGAGGATGAGGATGAGGATGAGGATGAGGATGAGGATGAGGATGGTGATGGTGATGGTGATTGTGATTGTGATGGTGATGGTGGTGACGACGATGACGATGACGAGGGCGAGGACGAGGACGAGGAGGAGGAGGAGGAGGAGGAGTAGGAGGATGTGAGAAGGAGGAGGAGGAGGAGGAGGAGGAGGAGGAGGAGGAGGAGGACCAGTGTAACCTCAAGGCGGGAGTACACCCTCCCTCCAAGCTCCTTGTTCATAGCCCTCTACACGGGTTCATTTCCACTGAGGGAATTGCCCCGTAGGGGGACGACCGTGTGAAATGTTGAAGCGTGCCATAGCACCATTCTCGACTTCAACGCCACGAGTTAACCTGACTGGTACGTCTTGGCGATCCTGAATCGTGCCAGAACGCCATTCCTTGAACTTCAACGCCGCGAATCAGCGTAACACTTGCGCCCTGGCAATCCCGAGCCGTTCCAAAACAGAGTATCTTGTACATTCACCATGGGAATCAGTGACAGTCTGGGGACGTTTTTATACGAATGCGTGCGGCGCTTAGGCGAGAGCCACATTTTGAAAACGACCCGCCTGCGATTTGTGGAATTCCTTATATGCACAAGCGCGGCGCTACGGCGAGAGCCGCATGTTGAAAACGATCCGTCCTCACTCCGGGAAACTCTTGGAATTCTGTAATCGACGAATGCGCGCGGCGCTCAGGCGAGAGCCACATTTTGAAAACGATCCCGCCTTCAATCTGGGAAGCTCTTGTAATTTGTTTCAACGAATGTGCGCGGCTTTAAGGCGAGAGCCACGTTTTGAAAAAGACCCGCCCTCAACCCGTGGAACTCTTGCAAGGTTCAAGAACGAATGTGAGCGGCGCTAAGGCGAGAGCCACATTTTGAAACCACCCGCCTTCATCTGTGAAACTGTTGCCGACATCTAAGCTTCAAGATCATAAATGGTGAGGAAGTCTCTGGCGAAACACTCGGCCCGCCTTTTCGACCGCCCTCGGGGTGCGACAGGGGGGAGTTATCTATAAGGACGGAATGGAGGATGATGATGAGGAGGAGGAAGAGGAGGAGGAGAAGGAGGATGACGATG
The DNA here is from genome assembly GCA_963575745.1 of Prorocentrum cordatum. Classification (NCBI taxonomy): domain Eukaryota; class Dinophyceae; order Prorocentrales; family Prorocentraceae; genus Prorocentrum; species Prorocentrum cordatum. The sequence goes on from CAUYUJ010010513.1 coordinate 156,174, forward strand.
AGGAGGAGGGAGGCGAGGGCGAGGGCGAGGGCGAGGGCGAGGGCGAGGGCGAGGGCGAGGGCGAGGGCGAGGGCGGAGGGGCAGGAGGTGCAGGAGGTCGGGCGTTGCGTTATGGGGGGTTTCAAAGGGGGTGGGAATAACGGTGCACTTTTCGTGCACCTTAGGGGCCCTGAAGGGGCCCGCTGGAGCCCAAGAGGGGGCACGAAAGGTGCACCGTTTCTTCTTAGCCCCCTGCTTTATCACCCCCCCTTCAGCGACGCCCAAGGAGGAGGGGGAGGAGGAGGAGGAGGAGGAGGAGGAGGAGGAGGAGGAGGTGAAGGCGGAGGCGGAGGCGGAGGAGGAGGAGGAGGAGAGAAGGAGGAGGAGGTGGAGGAGGAGGAGGAGGAGGAGGAATAGTTGTTGGCATCGTCAACCATCAGATCGGAGGTGGTCGGAAGTTTTCGAAGTCTTTCGAGGCCAGGGGCGGGTTCCATGAGCTGCACCTTGTCGAGAGCGTTATGGAGGTGTTCGAGTCGTCCCGAGCGGCCGCCGGAAAGCCGAGTTCTGTCCCGACAACCAACAAGCCCGAGGCAATGTCAGGGGGGGGGGACAGGCTCAAGGGGGGATGCATCGGCTCCCGATCGTGCAGGGAAGGAGGAGGAGCGGAGGTTGCCGGGGGCGGCCAAGAGGGGGGTGATCATTAGGTGTGGTGGGTCGGATCCCATTCCCGAGTTCAGGACATCTCCCTGTATTTCACGGCCTCCCTTCTCATTTCGACACGCCCCTTGGCCCCCCAGGGCCGCGCACGTGCCTCGGGCCATGATCTGCGGACCCTCCTCTTGGGTGCCCCCTTATTTGGACGCCCCCGAGGCTGATAGCACTCCCGCCTCCTTTCTTGGACGCCCCCCTCTTGGACGCCCTCCTCTTGGACGCCCTCCTCTTGGACGCCCCCCTCCTTGGACGCCCCCGAGGCTCCCAGCGCCCCCACCCCGCCAAGTCGACCCGCGAGCTGCCCGTCTTCGGTCCTCGGGCAGGGCGCCGCGGCCGCACACTTTTTGGCGGGCATGCGCCCGCTGCCGGGTCTGGCCGCAGGCCGCTTTTTTCACGAACGGGTGTCTTGCGGAAGGGTCAGGGGCGGCCAAGAGGGGGGTGATGACTGGGGGAGGTCGATATCATGGCGTAGGCCATGCTATCTCCCAGGTTTCATGTCGCCTCTTCTTTATTCATTCCGTCCCTGGCCCCACCCCTGGGCCGCGCACGTGCCGCCGGCCATGATTTGCTCCCCCCCCCCTCTTGGACGCCCCCCTCTTGGCCGCCCCCGAAAGGGGGGGGTCCCCTTAAGGGGAGAGTCAGGGGCAACGTTAGGAGGGGAAAGACTCATGGGGGGGGGGCATGCATCGGCCCCCGATCGCCCATTCATCGCCGATAGGGGCCCGATAGCCCACCCCGCCCAGGACCGTGCGGTTTCACAACCCGGGGTCTATCGCCGATTTTTCGGCGATGTAGTTCCGATTCGAGCTCGACGCTTCCCCGTCTGAGCTGGTACCCCCCTGTTGTCCTTCCTCCCCCGAAGACAGGGGCAACGGAGGAGCGCGTGGACAAAATCTCGTCTGCGGCGGAGTCTCCCCTGCACCAAGGGTCGGCCGATACGGTCGAAGAAGTCCATGGCTGCACTACAGTGCCGTTTTTAATACATGCTCCGCGTGCGGATCATGTATTACACATGCAGGGATGTAGTATTAGAACAACGATGGGTTCATGCATACATTTATGCATAAATTATTCATGTATTAAACATCCTATATTTTTTTAAACATCCTATGTGTTAAAAAGTGCCCTGTAAGCGGGAGCAGCCCTGGAGGCCCTCGGTCCTGTGCGCTCGAGGGCACGTCTCGGATGCGGCTCCCCGGGGAGGCCCGCCCGGGAAGAGCCAGAGATGCGTGCGTGCAGGGCCTCGCGACCCGCGGGCCTCGACGGCCGGCGGCAGGCGACGCCGGCAGCAACGACGGCAGCAATGGCGGCAACTTCGGCGCGCGGGCTGCCCTCGACGACGACGACGACGACGACGACGACGACGGAGACGACGACGACGACGACGACGACGACGACGACGACGACGACGACGACGACGACGACGACGACGACGACGACGACGACGACGACGACGAGCATGAGCACGACCACGACCACGACCACGGCCCCGACCACGACCACTACCAAGAGAACGGCGGCATGTGATCTGACAGGGGCAGCAGCGACGACAGCAACGAGAGCAATGACGACCGTTCTCTGCGAACGCGTGATCCAACAAGCCGCTTCGACCTGCAGTTTTTTGTGTCGGCCGCCTTTTCGGGGGGGGGGGAGGGCATCTTTTCGTGGCAGCTCCCGGGAGAAGCAGTCCGCAGTGCATTCGTTGTGTGCGCCTCGCCGCCATGGGCGCCATGCGAGCTCACGCGTCCGCGGGCAATTCACCGACTGGATTGAATTTTGAGGAAGTTCCGAGCGAGAGCGCCGTTCTTGAATATGGTGGCCCTTTTGACCAGGGCGCCTCGGAGAAAGCTGCACGGATGTGTAGAGCGGGAGCCGTGGTCGTCGTAAGTGGTCCGTATTAATTTTCATGAATTGCTGGGGTGTCGGGTGGCGACAACGACGACGACGACAGCGGTGACAACGACGACAGCCATCTTGCGATCACGTGAAATAAGATATTACTTTGACTTTTATTTGTGTATCCCTCTCCCTTCTACCCAACTTCTAAGTCTATGGATCACGCTCTTTTGTGGTTGTGGGAGGGGGTTGTTTTCCCATAGCAGCGCTCAGCGGTGCAAGTATTTGGGAACTTGTGCAAGAATGCGTACATATCCAGCGGTGCACTCTGTATGCGCACAGCGCCGGCACGACCCTTCTGCGGGCTAACGCGCTCGCGAGAAAGTATCAGGGGGGAGCCGATGTCGTCGCAGTTGGGCCTCCACCACCTCGATTGACTTGTGCAGAAGGTTCGTGCGATAGCGCCGTTCCTGAATCTGGAGCCCCCCCCTGGCCAGGGCCTCTCGGGAGAATCTGTGAGCCAGTATCGGGCGGGAGCCGTTGTCGATGGGCCTCCACCGACCCGACAGATATGCGGGGAAGCGTCGAGCGAGAGCGCTGTGGGGGCCTCTCTGGCCAGGGCCTCTCGGAGTGAGTTGTAAGGAGATGTGGAGCGGCAGCCAACGTCGTCGTAGTTGGGCCTCCACCAGCTTGATCTACTTGCGAGGAAGGCTGGAGCGAGAGCGCCGTTTCTGAGTTTTGAGGCCTCTCTGGTCAGGGCCTCTCGGGGTAAGCTGTGAGGCAGTATCGAGCGGGAGCCGTTGTCGTCGTAGTTGGGCCCTGAACAGCCAGGAGTGGTATCCAAGCCCGCGCTCGTGCGGGAGCCTCGGTTTCAGAGAAGCTGCAGCCGGCGTCGAAGCGAGAGCGCCCAGAGTCGTCTCCATAGATTAGCCACACTCTTCTCCAGGCGTATGTGTGCAACAACGACGACACAGGCAACAACGACGATTTCGACGACAACGGCGGCGACGACAACTACGACGTGCAAAGGCGACAACAACAACGACGACAATAGCGGCAACAACAGCAACGACAGTAATGGCAACGACGGCAACAGCGACGTCAGCAACAGCGACGGCAGCAGCGGCTGGCAGCGACAGCAACGACAGCAGCGACGGCAACGAAGGCAGGCAACGACAGCAACGACGACGACGACAGCGGCGACAGTACAGTGGAGACCCATGCCAAGAAACGCCCTGCTTGCCTCCAGGGTGCCCTGGGTTTCTTGGGCCTCGATGGCTTTGCGATGCAGAGCGTGACGTCCCCACGCCAAAAACCAATGGACGTCCTGGGGTTTCAGGGTTCTTGGTATCGCTCGGACGTGTGCATTTTTCCTTTGGCGAGGACCATCGAGGACCATCGAGGACCATCCTTGATCGTTTGGCGAAAAAACAACGCACGAAACCGAACAAAAACACAGGGAATGGGCGTCCGAGCGATGGCGAGGGTTGGGTTTCTTGAGGAAGGCTCCGTGTGGTCGAGCTCCTACTGCAGACGGCGGCAGCCGCGCTGGCGCGCCGAGGCTCTGCCGCATGATCTGCCAGCCGCCGAGCTGCGCGGAGGCGGCCGCGCCCCCCGCGGCACACACTGCGCGCGCGTGGGCCCCATCGGTGCGTCGTGCCACGTCGGGGGAGGGGATGGGCCTAAGGGGGGCGGCCTCCTCCTCCTCCTCCTCCTCCTCCTCCTCGTCCTCCTCCTCGTCCTCCTCCTCGTCCTCCTCCTCGTCCTCCTCCTCGTCCTCCTCCTCCTCCTCCTCCTCCTCCTCTTCCTCCTCCTCCTCCTCCTCCTCCTTCTCCTCCTCCCCTCCTCCTCCGAGGCGCCCTGGCTTGCCTATAGGCCCACCGATGGGTGTTCTGCGAGCCTTTTGTGGTCTGCGCGAGATGCTTTTTCCCCCCTGTCAGTGCTTGCACCGAAAGGGTCCCAGCGGAGATTCCTCGATCAGTGCTTGCACTGAAGGGGTCCTGGCGGAGGCAAGATTTGGCGAAAGAGCCCGGCCGATTTCGGTAGGCGGCTGGGTTCCCAGGTTCCCGGCTCCAGGTTCCCCGGTTCCAGGTTCCTGGTTCCTGGTTCGGAGCCGATTTCGGTGGGCGGTGGGGTTCCCGGGGTTCCAGTTTCTGGTTCCCGGGTTCCCGGGTTCCCAGGTTCCTGGTCGATCTCACTATCGATTTCACTATCGATCTCACTTTTCATCTCACCCAATCGATCTCACGATCGACCTCACTACCGATTTCATTCTCGATGTCATTATCGATCTCACTATCTATCCAACTGTCGATCACACTATTGATATCAGCATCGATCTCACCATCGAATTCACGATCGATCTCACGAACGATCTCACGATCGATCTCACGATCGCTCACACTATCGGTCGCACTGTCGATACATTGATCGATCTCACTAATTATCGATGCCATCATCGATCACTATCGAGCTCACTATCGATCTCACCCAATCGATCTCACTATCGATCTCTTTACAGAGTTTACTCTCGATCTCACCATCGATCTCACGATCGATTTCATTGTCTTTCACACACTATTGATATCACTATCGATCTTACCATCGATCCCACTATCGATGTCATCATCAATGCCACTATCGATTCTACTATCGATGTCACTCCATCGATCTCACCATCGATATCACGATTGATCTCTTTATCGGTATCACTGTCGATCTCACTATCAACATCACTATCGATCTCACTCAATCGATCCCACTACCGATATCACAATTGAACACACGATCGATCTCACGAACGATCTCACGATCGATTTGTACGTTCGATCCCACTCAACCGATATCACAATCGATCTCATTACCGATTTTACTACCGATCTTGCTATCGATCTCATTATCGATCTCACTATTGCTAGCATAGCATAGTATAGCATAGCATATAGCATAGCACGGGACACCCCCGCGCCATAGGACACCACGGGACACCGCGGGACGCCATCGGGACGCCATCGGGACACCATCGGGACACCATCGGAATTCCATCGGGACACGATCGGGACACCATCGGGACACCACAGGCCACTGCTGGCCAACCTGGGGGACGGCAACGTCTGGTTCGGCTTCGCGCTGGCAGCGGCGGGTTCAGTCCTGTCGCCCGCCCACGCAGCTTCGTCCCGCCCGCACGCACGGCACGAACGTGAATCCGAAACCGATCTGCCGGTGGGGGGGGGTCTCCGTTTCACCGCGGTCTCACCCCACATTTCCGATGTATATATATATACACATGGAGAGACAGAGAGAGGGAGAGAGAGAGCGAGCCAAACGGCCATGATACAGAAATAATGAAAGAGGCGGACGGCAGAGAGAGAGAGAGATACAGAGAACGTGTCTGTGTATATGTGTATGTAGATGTGCATGCATGCATGTATGTCGGTCGGTCGGTAGGTATGTAGTTATGTATGTATATGCACATGTATGTATGTTTGTCTATATGTGTGTTTTTACACACACACACATATATGTGCACTGAAGTATAGGGGGAGAGATACACATATGTATATGTTTATATATGAAAGAGCGTGTTCTACCGCTGCTGGCGGACAACCGGGGGGGGTCACTACCGGTTCGAACCCCTCCCCCCCCCCCTCCGGAAAACCGGGGGGGGTCACTACCGGTTCGAACCCCTCCCCCCCCCCCAGTTCATCATGAAAAGGGGGGGGGGTCACTATCGGTTCGAACCCCCCCCCCCTCGAAAACCGAGTGGGGGTGCGGACCCCCTCGAAAACCGAGTGGGGGTGCGGACAGTGGTGGGGACGGAGTTGGTGGGGACAGTGGTGAGGGGATAGCGGGACAGTGGTGGGGACAGTGGGACAGTGGGACAGTGGTGGGGACGGTAGTGCTGGGGACAGTGGTGGGGACAATGGTGGGAACAGGGGGGGACAGTGGACAGTGGTGGTGACGGTGGTGGTGGGGACAGTGGTGTGGGGACAATGGGAATGAGGTGGAAACCGTGGGACAGTGGAGGGTACAATGGTGGTGGGGACAGTGGTGAAGGCGGTGGCGAGGACGGCGGTGGGACAATGGGACAGAGGTACAGTGGGGCCAGTGGTGGGGACAGTGGGGACAGTGGTGGGAACAGTGGGACAGCTCAGTGGGACAGCGGAGGAGTCAGTGGGACAGTGGGGACAGTGGGGATAGTCGGGCAGTGGTTGGGGCCGTGGAGAAAGTGGGGAGAGTGGAACCGTGGTGTGAACAGTGGTGGGGACAGTGGGGACAGTGCGACAGTGGTGGGGGCACTGGTGAGGACAGTAGGGACGGTGGTGGAACCAGTGGGGACAGTGGTGGTGAGGACAGTGGTGCTGGGAACAACAGTGGGGGATGTGATGCGGACGGTGGTAGGGACCGGGAGTCGTTTGCTGGCGGTGCGTGGGGAGGAGGGGCTTCGAACCGGTAGTGACCTCGCTCGGTATTCGCGGGGGGAGGGGGGTTCGAACCGGTAGTTGCCCCCGGGTTGTTTTCCAGATTGGTAGTGATTGTGGGGGGGGGGAACCCCCCGTGTTTTCGAGGGGGGAGGGGGGGGGGTTAGGGAGGGGTGGGGTTTTGCCGGCGTTTAGGGTGGAGGGGGGTCCAGCAGGGGGGGGGGGGTGGGGATTTTCGGAGGTGGGGGGCGTGGGGGGGGGACCCCTGGGTTTCGGAGGAAATTGGTGGCAATTTTCCACAGTAAAGCGTGCGGTGGTATCACGCTTCTCTTCCACCATCGAGGGTTGCCGATAAGTATATGTATGAAACCATGATTGTCTTGCATGTGAATCAGTGTTTGCAATCTTTTTCAAAATGCGCTGATTTCCCATCGAAGACTCATGGACAACCTAAAACAGACTGCAAACTCATTAATAGTCGGCCAACGATGCGTTAGAGTGGACGTCTCGCGCAGCATGTCGACATCATTCGAACGCCCTCGCGCGCGTGCTGGGGGGCACGATCCGCGTCAACTCATACCACGTGGGCCATCCTCGCGCGTGGGCCGCGCGCGCGTGCCGAACTTCTTCGAATACCTTCATCGCCTGCGTGAGGGCGCCGTCGTCGTCGCCGGCGTGATCAGCATCGGCGTCGTCATTGGCCGTGCCGTCGCCGTTGTCATCATCGTCACCAGCGTTGCTACTCTCCTCATCGCTTCTATTGTCGTCGACGTTGCCACGATGCCGCGCTCGCCCAGGTGGCCGACGCGCGCTGAAGTGCTCGATGGAGAGTGCCCAGGGGTCAGCGCCGCCGCGGCTGCGTCGGTCGCGCCAAACTAGCTGGCCGCTGCGCGCGCGAGCATGCGCGCTAACGCAGCCGCAGAGATGCGCCAGCCAACGCCAAGCACTCATCGCAATCGCCGCCGCATGTGTTTTGCAGAACAAGTTGCGGGTGGGTGTGTGGGATGGTTGCGCGATCAGCGGAGTTGATAATTGCGAGCGCCACTGGTAATCTACTACACCGCATAGATTGCGCCACGTAACTGTAGCTGACACAGCGTGGATTCCCCTTTTCCGGAAGAAATTCGGATCCACCGCCCTCCCGACACCAGGCTTATCCGTCCACCTTGAATACGTGTAATCTACATATGATTATGTTTCATCGTTCATTCTTAATTCGAATTCGTACCATCCCAGCCACGCCGAGTTCGACCCCGCCCCCCTCGCCGAATGACACTATGCGCGCGCACTCGTTTATCAAACATGTTTAAGTTACAGGAGTCCTCTGCCACAAATGAGACGATGTGCACACGCGCGCGTCGATGCGCGCGAATTTCGGCATCCTTCAAGGTTATAGGTTTCCTCGGGGTTCCGAAACCGAACTCCCCGAAAACAGTAAAAAAACACGAATGGTGTTGCAACACGGTTTTTTCAAACAAGTCTGCGCTCGCGCTCTTGCCATCGATTTTCGACACATTTCATCCAATGCGACCCGTCGGGCCTTTCGCGCGCGCGAGTGTCGGATTCATGCGAGCGTTTTTGCGCGCGTGCTGGGGGGCACGGCCCCTTTCAGATCAAGCTATGCGGGTCACTCGCGCGCGTCGGCCGCGCGCGCATGGTGAAATCCTTCCAACACGCGTATCGTCGACACATGGACAACATCATCGTCACCAGCGTGATCAGCATCGGCGTTGTCAGTGTGTGCGCGTCGTCACCAGCATCGTTATTATCATCATCGTGTGTGTCGTTGTCGACGCCGCCATGATACCGCGCGGCCTGCGAGACGCGCTGGGAAGTGCCCAGCTGTCAGCGCCTCCGCGGCCGCGTCGGTCGCGCCGAATAGTTGGCCGCTCTGCGCGCGAACCTGTTCGCGTTAGCGCGACCGCAGCGATGCGACAGCCAACGCGAAGCAGTCATCGCAATCGCCGCCACATGGTTTTATACACCAAATTGCGGGTGGGTGGATTGCGTTCAATGTGGTGTTGGCAATTTCAAGTTCGGCAGACGAATTGCACCGCGTAGATTGCACCACTTGGGTTGCACAACATCAAGTGCACCACAGAGTGCGCAACACATACTGCACCACATACGATGCACGACGTCGGTTGCACCACATGGAGTGCGCAACATAGATTGCACCACGGGCGATGCACCTCGTATATTGCATGATTTAGCTTGCACAACATAGATTGAAAAGCATAGATACCATAAGAGGGATTGCACCACGTAGGCCGCAACACCTAGAGTCGCAACATATATTGCACCACGCAGAGTGCACATATGTTGCACCACATATGTTGCACCACGTATACTGCGCCACGTAGACACCACAACATTTGTTGCACCGTGAGGGTCGCACCAGTTATATTGTATAACATGTATAGGACCGCGTATTGTGCACCACATGGATTGCACAACGTATACCGCACCACCAAGAAGGCACAATACACATGGCACCACACAGTTTGCACGACATGGATTGCTACAAGCACACACGTTGGGGTTCACGATGGCGGTCATATGCATGCATACATGTATGCAAAATGATTAGTATATCTCTTTGTTGTCTCTCTGTCTCTCCTTTTTGTCGCTCCTCATCGTTGTGTCTATCTTCTACAAGCGTTAATGTGTTTGCACCACTCCCGGCCATACCTGGGCCTCGTTCATTCATCGCCCCGTCTCTGTTCAGCTCTCCTGGTTCCTCGGTTTTCTCTCTGCATCGCGGTGGTTTCCGCTCCTTCTTTGGGAGGTCGAGAGCTTGAACAAGCTGTTGGGGATTGTCAGTAAGGGCAAGGAGCGTTCGGATTGCATCTGCCTCTTTATCCTAGTCGTGCTGCAGCGTTTCTTGATGACGTAGCGGACAAGAGGCAATCGGTGGATATGTGTGTGTGTGTTCCAGGAACGAGACTTCTCCCCTTTCTGCATGCAAGCAGGTCAGAAGTTCAAGCCGACTCCACCCCCAACAGTGAACACTCAACGCCCGCGAAGTTTTGTGTTCTTGGCCCAAACGTTTCTCATCTAAGCACCAACTTCAGGAATGCGTTGCAGAAGAACCGTTCGAGAGTCTCCCAGGCCAAGGTCCGCTGCATCAGTTCGCCTATGGCAGGTTGTCTTCAGCGACGTTCCCAGGTCATGTGGCGTTGGTCGTCTTGCTTGTTATCCTCCTTGTCTTCCTCCTGCGCAGCAGTGGTGCGTTTTGTAAGGTACTTCGTATCGCCTGTTGCTTTGCTCCAGACACCCCCGCTGCTCAGAGTGATTTCGGGATCGTTCTCACGTTGCGATGCCGCCTTGCTGTAGTGCTTTGATTACGTCGACGTTTGTGGGGTCGTCGTTGAAACAAAACACAACAATTGTTCGAGTACGTCGTTTTCCAGCTGCCGTAGATTCGTTGTGACAGGATGATGGCGCGGGGGATCCACGCTCCCCATGGCGTTTGAGATATTGCCACCCTCAAGCCTCCCATCTTGGACGTCTCCTGTTTTTCTCGTCGCCGTCGGACCTCGTCCATGCCAGGCTCGAAGCGAGGCGGCTGGGGCCACGTCGAGGAGGGGGTCTTGGAGTCGATCCGCTCGAGCAGGCTCAAGAGTAGATCGTCCCGTTTCGGGAGCGCGTCGTGCTTGAACGAGGAGGGGGAGGAGGGATAGGGACGGCGCCCCCAGAGCTCGTGGCATCGCTCGGACGTGTGCATGTTTCCTTCGGCGAGGACCGCCGAGGAGCGTCCTCGATCACTTGGCGAGAAAAAGCCACGCACGAGACCGAAAAACGCACAGGGAATGGGCGACCGAGCGATGGCCAGAGCTCGGCAAAGGAAAGACGGGCTGCGGAGCTGCAGCGGAGCGCGGGCGGGAGGGAGCTGCCGGCCCCGGCGCCGGAGGCGGTGGTCGGCCGTCGGTGCTGCTCGCCGGGGGCCCCCAGGCGGTGTGGCGACCACACCGCGTGCCAGGGGCAGCGGTAGGGGGGGCATAGGCATAGGGGGGGGGCCCAGACCTCCGACGTCGCGAGAAACTCACGACGAAGGTTTTTGCCAATTTTCGGCCTCTGGAGGCCCTCGCCGGGCCTCGGGAGCGTCAAAAAACGACTCGGGATGAAAAACCGGTCCCAGGGAAGGTCTCCAGATTTCGGGGGGCCGACGTCGTGAGTTTCTCACGACGTCGGGGGTCTGGGGGGTGCATTCGGCCCCCCCTCGCCCATTGATCGTCGACAGGGGCCCGATGGCCCCAGCCTGCCCAGGGAGGTGCGGATTCACGATCGGAGGCCTACATCGCCGATCCATCGGCGATGTGTCGCCGACTCCAAGTCGATGCATCCCCCCCTGTGCCAATCCCCCCCCATCGTTGCCCCTCAGCGTGGCGAGCGAGTGGGGATCCAGGGTCACCGCGCGGTGTTGGGGCTCGCGCTGTGCTTCGAGGCAGCCTCGGGCGGGCGACCGGGGCCTTCGAGGTCCCAGACCCGCGCGGGCACGGACCGCGCGGCCGCTGGGCCGTGAGCCGACCCGAGCCAGAGCAGTCGACGGGAGCTCGGTCCGGGTCAGCCAGGCGCTGCGGGCTCTGCGAGATCCTGCGGCATCCTGCGCGCGTCGCCCAGGTCGGTACACGGCACCCCTGGATCATCCTCCATCTCCCCCTCCTCCTCCTCCTCCTCCTCCTCCTCCTCCTCCTCCTCCTCCTCCTATTCCGAGGTCTCCGCGCGGCCCCTCCTCACATAGCGCCGGGGCCCCGGAGCGCGGTGCTGGTCGCCACTGCTGCCTCTCGACGGATTCTGCGATCTCCGTGCAGTGCTTCGGTCGTCGTCGGTCTGGACCGGTGATGCGTCGTCGGTGCTCTCTGCGCGCCACCGTTCAATGCTTCGTCCGGATCGCCCGCGGAGCGCGAGAGCAGTCGCGCGTCGCGGCCTGGGCCTAGGCGGCTGGCCTTTCTCGAAGGGGGCGGCTCGAGGGCCGGAGGGCGCGAGGGCGGTCGCGCATGGCGCGGCGTGGTGCTCGAGGTTTCGTGATCTATCTGGTTCGTTCCACGAGGAGGAGGAGGAGGGGGAGGAGGAGGAGGAGGAGGAGGAGGAGGAGGAGGAGGAAGGGATGGATAAGGAGGAGGAGGAGGGAGTGGAGAGGAGAGTAACGCGAGGGGAGGAGGATGATGAGGAGAGGCGGAGGGCGAGGAGAGGGCGAGGGGAGAGGATGGGGACGAGGGGAGGGTGGAGGGGGATGGAGGAGGAGGACGGAGGTAGGAGGAGGAGGAGAGGAGGAGGAGGAGGTAGGAGTATGGAGGAGGAGGAGGAGGTGTGTGTGAGCGGTAGGCGGTGGATGGTGGATGAGGGAGGAGTTGGAGCGCGGAGGAGGAGGAGGGGTGGAGGGTGGAGGTGGGGTGTTGGAGGTGGAGGTTGGTGGTGTGCAGGAGGAGGGGGAGGAGGAGGTGGAGGAGGAGGAGCCGGAGGAAGAGGAAGGATGAGGGGAGCGGAGGGAGGAGGAGGAGGAGGGGAGAGGAGACCAGGAGGAGGAGGAGGAGGGGGGGAGGGGTCATGGGGGAGGAGGGGGAGGTGAGCACTAGGAGCAAGAGCAGGAGGAGGAGGAGGCGGCCCGAAGCTGTGTGACATCTGGGCCTCGTTGGCCGTCGCGTTTGCAGGCCACTGGGTCTTCGGAGGTGCCTGTCGGGCGGTCGTGGGCGCCGGGCTCCCTCGCCGCGGCAGGGCAGGCCAGCGTGGGCCCGTCTTGCGAGGTCTGTGCTGT
>CAUYUJ010010513.1:173878-246822 GCA_963575745.1 Prorocentrum cordatum
TTCCACACTATTGCAGATTATCGCGAAGGCCTTACGCCGGTGCCGCCGACCCTGAAGGGGGACGACGACAGCGGCGGCGACGACGACGACGCTGACGTGGGCTAGAGTCTGTCTTGGCATTTTCTGAGGACCCGGGACCCCCAGGGGGGAATGCGTATCTGATCCGCCCCCCTCGGAGCCTTCAAGCGGCGAAGATCTAGGAGGAGGACGACGACGACGTCGGCGACGAGGGCGAAGAGGACGAGGAGGCGGAGGTGGAGGAGGAGAGGAGCGGGCACGCGCGGAATGGCCCGGAGCGTTCCGCACGTGCCCGCCCGCAGAAGGGGCCGCGCGCTCGCCGCCGCGAGCGAGGGCGCGGGCGCGGCCATCACGCGCGAGCGGGCACGTCCCGCCCCGCGCTCTGCGAAAATCGCCCGGCAGCCTGGCAGCCCCGCGCGCCCTGTCATCTTCCCTCGCCTTCTCCTCCCCGCTCTCGCCGCCCTCTTCCTCCCCCTCCTCCCTGGACATGGTCCGCTCGGCGAAGAAGCCCTCCTCCTCCTCCCCCTCCTCCTCCTCCTCCTCCTCCTCCTCCCTCCTCCCTCCTCCTCCTCCTCCTCCTCCTCCTCCTCCTCCTCCTCCTCCTCCTCCTCCTCCTCCTCCTCCCTTCCCGCGCTGCCTTTCGAGAGGGCACCCCTCTCCCTGGGTCGACGCTGCCCAGCAGGTGTCGGACGCCCACCAGGCCCCGCAGCTCCCTGCTAGGGGGGACTGCGACCGCAGCCTCGACATGCCACCTCGCTGGGAGGACCTCCATCCATGAATCCATCCTCCCGCTCCCTCCTCCCCCTCTTCCTCCTCCCCCTCCCCCTCTCTCTCTCCTCCTCCTCCCTCTTCCCTCCCCCTCTTCCTCCTCCCTCTTCCCCCTCTTCCTCCTCCCTCTCCCTCCTCCTGCTCCCTCCTCCCTCCTCCCTCCTCCTCCCTCCTCCCTCCTCCTCCTCCCCCTCCCCCTCCCTCCCTCTGCCAGCCCGCCCACCCCGGCGCGGCCCCGGCCGCGGGCCGCGCCCTCCGCAGGACGATGGCGACGCGAGGGAGCCCGACGCCGCAGACGCGTTCCGCCCCGGCCGCCTTATTTCCCCCCCCGCGGGCACTCGGACCTTTTGAGGGTCCTTGAACCCAGACATCATCGCGTCGTAAAAAATTCAGGACGGAGGTTTTTCATGATTTTCGGCCTCTAGAGGCCCTCGCCGGGCCTCGGGACCGTCAAAAAACGACTCAGGATGAAAAACCGGCCCCGGGGAAAGGGTCTGGACTTCCGGGGACGCGCCTACCCTGGTTTACGAGGCGCTGTGCGCTGAAACTCCTGTGGGCTGACAGGGTAGACCCTGCGTGATGCGCCGCGTCCCGGCGGCTCTAGGCTTTGGGGGTTCCCAGGAGGTTGACAAACCACGCACTTGTAACCCAGGGTAGGGTCGTTTTTTCATCCCTCAAGAATAGGGGAGCGAAGAATAACATATACATAAAAACTCGGAGGTCCGCGCGGATTTCTCAGATCCGCGCTGGACCCCCCCCCCCTGGCGCGCGGAGCGCGCCAGGGGCGGCGCCGGAGGCGCCGCCGGGGGGCCCCAGCGCCGATCCGAGAAATCCGCGCGGAGCTCCGAGTTTTTATGTTAATGTCACTTTTTGTTCCCCTGTTGAAAGCGGCAGGGCGCTTTTTGGCCGTCTCCAAGAATTCGGTAGGTTCGTGTGGCGCTGGCGCGCCGGCGACGCGGGCAAAGGCCTTCGAGGTTGCATTCTGCGACGCGGAAGCACCGAGGGACACGGTAACGCCATTGGGCCCGATTGAATTCAATCTTGAACGATTGGGGCCGCGATCGATTCAAGATTGAACGATCGACACGGAGTGAAAAACCTATGCGCGCGCCGGCGCCCCACGAACGTACCGTACGGATATTGAACACGAAAACGGTTTTGAACCGGCTCGCCGAGACGGGAGAAAGCGGCTCCGCTCCGGGAGTGATGATGGAGCCCGAGTGGCAACGCCTACGGCGACGGAGCACCAGAAAACAGGCGGCGCCGGAAGTGCGGCAAAGAACTGTGCAAAACGCGAGCGGAACAAAAGAGGGCCTCGTCGCTTCCAAGAGCCACGACGCTCGGGCCTCCCCCACGCACCCGGGGGCAGCGCGGGGGGGAAGGGGGGCAGGCTCCTGGAGGGTGCATCGACCCCGGCTGGCCCATGCATCGCCGATGATTGCCCCCCTTCGGGGACGTCCACGGAAGAAGGGCGTGAGGGCCAGGGGTGTGTGTCCTCCTCCTCCTCCTCCTCCTCCGCCTCCTCCTCCTCCTCCTCCTCCTCCTCCTCCTCCTCCTCCTCCGCCCCCCTCCCCCTCCCCTCCTCCCTCCTCCTCCGCCTCCTCCCCTCCTCCGCCTCCTCCTCCTCCTCCTCCTCCCCCTCCCCCTCCTCCTCCGCCTCCTCCTACTCCTCCTCCTGGGTGAGTGTGGATATCTTATCTGAGCCGTGGCCATGATCGGGAACTGGGACGTATGCAGTACCAGTAGCGGGCTGTTGCTCAATCCCAGGACTGGGAGGGTCGGGGACGGCGTCGGGGTGGTGTGTGGTATATGTTTTTTTCCCCCGCTTTCCCGGGGAAACGACGAAACATGCACACACCAGGATCCCGTATACACCAGGATCCGCTTTCTTGTGCGAATTGCAGGGCCAGAGAAAGCGTTGGTGTATATAGAGCTCGGCTCCTTACTAGAGGTGCGTGGATACTTTAGCGCTGACCATGATATCTCTCCGACATCTCGGCCCCCCTTCTCATGTCGGTGCGTCCGCTGGCCGTCACGAAGCGACACTTGCAACAGGAAGACACATTGAAGTTGCGCATGTGTTTTCTCGATTTGCCTCTGTTGGATACGTCTTGGGGCTCTTGGGACATATAGGGGCACCTCGGTGCCGTAGTCAGCCGTTTGGGGCAGTTACGTTCGTCTCATGGCTCTTTGTATTAAAGGATTGGAAAGAGACATGACTGCAGAGACAATATTCCAGAAACGGGCACGGGACGAGAGAGAGAGAGAGAGAACAAAAAAACGACAACAGCTAGACCAGTCCACCACGGGGGCTAGCGGATACACACTCTTTCCCATTTGTACATCGAATTATGTTTGAGTGCAATTCCATTATGTCGATCCGAGCGCACACGAATCTAGACATCGTGGTAGAAGCGGTGACGGAGACGGATCCGCAGATGTCATGGACATGGAAACAAATATTGAGAAACATTTAAGAGGTGGATCGTGAGGATCACATCGTTGTCCCCATGCCATGGCCATGGAGTTGCAGGGGTACCCCTTAGAAGAAAGGGGTGGTGACCAAGCGGTCGTTTGAACAGTCATCTGTTTTAATTCAGTTGTGAAGGGGTAAATCGAGATTGTGAAGTGCACGGCAAGCGAGATTGTGAAGAGCACGGGTTAATTCGTGTGTAACATTGTGGAGGAGTCGATGTTGTGATTGACAGTTGCCAGGAACATCAGGCTCTAAGGGAATGCAAGCTCCTCGGGGGTTTCGAAGCCGTGTGGAGCACAAGTACGGTATGCGTTCAAGCAGGCCGCGAAGGATTGGAGGTGCGGCCAGGGGAAGCTAGAGAGCGGGCGCGCAGGCTGCAGGCTGCGGCAGACGATTGCCACATCTTCTGCCGAAAAGTGGACAAGAAGAGAGAAAAGGCTGCAATGCAGGCGCGCCCGTGCATGCCTGCCTCTTTCGCTTGCTCGCGAGTTCGGAGCCCGTTTGGAGAAACATCGATCGCACATCCGACATGCTTCACATCCTTGGTCTGATCCTTGGTGATGGGTTCGATTGTCACACCCCTGCGCTTCAACCATGATCAGGGGCGGCTTCTGTGTGGCTGGTACAGTTAAATGATCGTATAGTTTCCCAGGAGGTCTGCTAATGGAGTTTGGGTTCCTTTCGCGCATAACGTCAACCCGCATAGTAAGGATGGGAAACCTTCCCAAGAGTATCCTTGCATACTTGCCTCCTCGGTCCATCCTTGGCCACTTACGTTGGCCGCGCCCCGCTCGAACAGCTCCGAAATGGGCGCCCAAGGCCCTTACATCCGTATCGCGCATCCTTATGATACAGGCCGACTGTATGGTTTATCCCACCTGATGATCAGACAGGAGAGCGCTGCTACACACAGGGGTGTCGACATCCCATGCGTGTCGTCTGGAGCATATTTGGGCGGCGTCCAGTGGTGTCCGTTCGCTGACACTCTGGCCATTGGGTCTTGATGGTAGACCCTCAAGGGGCCCTCTCTTGCGGTTTCGTGATGCCAGTGTTATTGCCGATGGGCATGTTATTTGGCCGAGGACGTCTTGCCCTTGTTTCGTGACCTAAGTTCGCCTTTTCACGCCATAGTATGGGTTACTGGCTTGTGTGTCTACATCGGATTGAATGCTTGTCAATGAGGTCCGCTCATTGAATTTGGTCACCATGAGGTGAGTCGTTGCTTCTCAAAATGAGCAGCAGCCAGAACTACATAGATGCCTGAATGGCGTGGCTACGCCCAGAGGAGTGTCGACATCCACTGCGCGTCGTCTGAATGGAGCATCTATGTGCGCCGTCCAGTAGCGTCTCTCTGCTTACAGTCTCGATATTGGTATGCATCGTTGATGGCACTCGAGGATCCTGAGTAGTTACGGAGCCGCCGCATCTTGTGTCTTCACTGTGCCAGTGTTCTTGCCGATGGGCTTGCAGCTTGGTCTCAACGGGCGATTCCTTCTCTTGCTGGCGGCGTGACCCGCGCTTGCCACTCCAAGCTATAATATGAAAATATACAGATATGTGTAACTATGTGTATATGTATCGGAGGTGAGGGGGTGAGATCGAAGTGGAACGGAGAGCCCCCCTACCGGGAAATCGATTTCGGTTTCGTGTTCGTGCGTGCCGTGCGTGCGGGCGAGGCGAAGCTGCGTGGGCGGGCGAGAGGAAAGTCTCCTGTGGCTGAGGCGCGGCCGGACCAAATGATTCTCCACCGGGCGGCCGGTGGCGCGCGGTGTCCCGCCGGTGTCCCGGTGGTGTCCTCTGTGGCTGAGGCGCGGCGGACCAAATGATTCTCCACCGGGCGGCCGGTGGCGCGCGGTGTCCCGCCGGTGTCCCGCCGGTGTCCCGTCGGTGTCCCGTCGGTGTCCCGATCATGATGATGATGATGATGATGATGATGATTATGATGATGATGATGGTGATGATGATGATGGATGATGATGATGATGATGTTGATGATGATGATGATGATGATGATGATGATGATGATGATGATGATGATGATGATGATGATGATGATGATGATGATGATGATGATGATGATGATGATGGTGTTGATGATGTTGATGTTGATGATGATGATGGGATGATGATGTTGATGTTGATGATGATGTTGATGGGTGGCCGGTGTCCCGGTGGTGTCCTCTGTGGCTGAGGCGCGGCCGGACCAAAAACTTCTGCTCCGGGCGCCCAGTGCCGCGCGGTGTCCCGCCGGTGTCCCGTCGGTGTCCCGTCGGTGTCCCGATGATGATGATGATGATGATGATGATGATGATGATGATGATGATGATGATGATGATGATGATGATGATGATGATGATGATGATGATGATGATGATGATGATGATGATGATGATGATGATGATGATGATGTGATGATGATGATGATGATGATGGTGCTGATGATGATGATGATGGTGATGATGATATCGATAGTGAGACCGAATGTGATATCGATCGTGAGACCGAATGTGAGATCGATTGTGAGATCGATTGTGATATCGATAGTGAGATCGATAATGAGACCGAAAGTGATATTGATTGTGAGATCGATTGTGAGATCGATAGTGAGATCGATAGTGAGACCGAATGTGAGATCGATTGTGAGATCGATTGTGATATCGATAGTGAAATCGATAGTGAGACCGATTGTGAGATCGATTGTGAGATCGATAGTGAGATCGATAGTGAGACCGAATGTGAGATCTATTGTGATATCGGTAGTGAAATCGATAGCGAGACCGAATGGGAGATCGATAGTGAGATCGATAGTGAGATCGATAGTGAGACTGAATGTGAGATCGATTGTGAGATCGATTGTGATATCGATAATGAGATCGATAGTGAGACCGAATGTGAGATCGATAGTGAGATCGATAGTGAGATCGATAGTGAGATCGATAGTGAGACCGAATGTGAGATCGATTATGAGATCGATAGTGAGATCGATAGTGAGACCGAATGTGAGATCGATTGTGAGATCGATTGTGATATCGAATGGGAGATCGATAGTGAGATCGATAGTGAGACCGAATGTGAGATCGATAGTGAGATCGATAGTGATATCGAGAGTGAGATCGATCGAGTGCGACGTTGGTCCCTCCCCCCCCTCACCTCCTTATCACCCGAAGGGTGGTCGTATAGGTATATGTATGCATATTCCTGGTCAGTGCCTCCATGTGCTCATACTTGCCCAGCAGGTGATGCTTGTGTTCATGTGTCATGAAACTTGGGCTCCGTTCTGTTGTCCTGCAGTTTTGTTTCCAAGGGATGACCAAGCGAAAGGGCGCGGCTATGCCCAGACGAGTGTCGACCTCCCATGCGCGTCGTCTGGTGAAGCATCTAGGGGTGGTGGCGAATTCTGTGCGCATGTGATAACACACATGGCTCGGTGTTTCGGCGATTTCGTGGACCGTGTTCGTGTTGATGTCGTCTCGCAGCAAAGGCGTAACGAAGACAGAACCCCCCCTCCTCCTCCTCCCTACCCCTCCTCCTCCCCCTCCTCCTCCCCCTCCTCCTCCTCCCCCTCCTCCTCCCCCTCCTCCTCCTCCTCCTCCGAAGAAGAAGAAGAAGCACGAAAAAACAAAAAACGTAATCGAACACACGGTTTGGCTCGAGCCCCGCGGGGCCTCGGCGGCAGACCCTCGCAGGGGCCGGCACCCGGGCGCGGTGAGCTGCCCTGCGGCTCCCCGGGTGTCTCGGAGGCGTGATGATCCATAGTCGCCTCCTCCTCCTCCTCCTCCTCCTCCTCCTCCTCCTCCTCCTCCTCCTCCTCCTCCTCCTCCTCCTCCTCTCCTCCTCCTCCTCATCATCTCCTCCTCCTCCTCCTCCTCCTCCTCCTGCCCCCGGGACTTGATGGCAGGCCTTCGAGGGGCGTGTATCAGGTGGCACACTGGATTTCTTTGCGCTTTCTGGGTGTCCCGGAGGCGTTCTCAATCTGCACGGGATGAGCCATATTCATGCATGGCTTGCTGACTGTATCTTGATGACCCAGTTAATTAGTCAGGATCAACCGTCTGATGCAGTCTCATGGGCGTCCGAATTTCCCGAACTTCTCATGATGTTAGCGAGGAAGGGGCAATGCTTTTCTTTTTGACATTGCTTCTACTCCTGTTCAATGGCTGTTTTCCAGCGTTCGCAACTTGCTTGGATTATGGCTCGCGCAAGCAGGAGCAACGCAGACTCGGTTTGGAGGCTGCGGGATTTGTGCTTGTCTGCTGCGCTGCGCTGGATCCCACCGGACTCGCTGAGACACACACGAAAGGCACCGAGTTAGCGCTTACGCCGTCTGTGCGAATCCGAACCACTGTCAGCTGGAACGCTGCTTCTCCGGCGGTCTTCGAGAGGCACGTCCGCGGCAGCCCAAAATAATGGGTTCCATGTGAATATCTCAGGCTGCGATCACTTCAGAATCGCACCTGGTGGAGGTGTCACTTCACACGTAGCTGGAACAGTGTTTCTTCGACTGCAAGTTGGTACAGTCAACGCGCATAGTAAGGACAAACGACTTTTTCAAGGGTACCCCTGGGTCCTTGCCTGCCTCAGCCTCTGCGGCCCGTCCCTAGCAATGTTCGCAGGCCAGGATACTTCAACTTCGGCCTCCAAGGGTCTTGCGTCCTCACCACGCGTCCTTACTATACGTTTTCACTGTAGTGCTGCGCCGTCCTCTCGTTGTGGACCCCGCCCAACTCTTCGTCTACGTCTTTTGCCGTTGAATGGGCAACGGTGAGTCTGAAAGTTGGCATTTCGAAATTACATCTTAGTGCCGTTACTCTTGTTGGCTCTGTCCTACAATTTATTCGTTTTCCTTTCAAGCGAGGGCCAGTTGTCATGGTGGCACTAGCTAGACTATGCCAGATTGTATCGATGCATATGCGATGCTTTATCTCGCGGCCCGTGCGAGCAAGCACAGGCCGTGAACACTTGTTTTCCAGCGTTCGCGCTTTGCTTGGATCATGGCGCGTGCAAGCAGGAGCAACGCATACTCAGTCGGAGGCTGCCGTGTGGGCAAAACAAACATTGTTCGTAGGAAGATGCAGTATCGGAAGCCGCGTGATCCCCACAATTTGATTATTGATTTCGAGGACGGCGCTCATCCAGTGATGATGATACTTACATCCATGCCATCCATTTTCGATGAGGCATTCACAGGCTGCTGATAAGATCCGTCGGATGCCTGAGGAGAGCGAGTAAGCTGCATCTGTATCGCCCTCGTAGCCTTGTGGACGCCTGCTGCAATAACCACTCGAAAGCACATTGCAGTCCTCTTCGCCCTGTGTAAGTCGGTCTCGCGCCTCTTCCAGGTATTTCGTCATCCAGGTGCTTTACTTCTCGCCTCCTCCAGGAGCCCTCACAGGGATTATGGGGTTCTGAGTGGACCGACTTGGGCCCTCGAAGACCTCTAGCAAACCGATGCCGAAGAGCGTGGAGAGTGGAACACGTGGATACCTTTCGCCTCCTTCCGAGGATTGTCCCAGGGGGCACACTGACCTTTCCTTCCGTACTCTGCGTGTCTCGGAGGCGTTCTCAATCTGCACGGGATGAGCCATATTCATGCATGGCTTTCTGACTGTATCTTGATGACCCAATTAGTCAGGATCAACCGTCTGATGCAGTCTCATGAACGTACGAGCTGTTCGGGCTTCTAGCGATGCCAGCACAACCGGGGCCAGGTGTTGTTTACCAGCACCCCTTCTACTCCTGTCCAAGGTCTGTTTTCCAGCGTTCGCGCCTTGCTTGGATTATGGCGCGTGCAAGCAGGAGCAACGCAAACTCGGTCGGAGGCTGCCGTGTGTGCAAGCACAGGCATTGCTCGTAGGAGCAGGCAGTATCGGAAGCCGCGGGATCCCCACAACTTGATAATTTCGAGGACGGCGCTCATCCAGTGATGATGATATTTACATCCATGCCATCCATTTTCGATGAGGCATTCAGAGGCTGCTGATAAGATCCGTCGGATGCCTGAGGAGAGCGAGCAAGCTGCATCTGCATCGCCCGCGTAGCCTTGTGGACGCCTGCTGCAATAACCACTCGAAAGCACGTTGCAGGCCTCTGCGCCCTGTGTGAGTCGGTCTCGTGCCTCTTGCAGGTATTTCAGTATTCAGGTGCTTTACCTCTCGCCTCCTCCAGGAGCCCTCACGGGGATCATGCGGTTCTGAGTGGACCGACTTGGGCCCTCGAAGACCTCTAGCAAACCGATGCCGAAGAGCGTGGAAAGTGGAACACGTGGAACAGCCGGAGGTACTCAATGTTTTGGCCTCTCGACCGCCGCCTGGAGAGCGTCCGGCGGATGCTCAACGGGTGAGGTCGAGCTGGTAAAATCGCAAGGTGGGCGGCAGAAGTACTCGACGCGGGGATTGACATGTGCATCTCTATTTCTGCAGCGATGTGTTTTGATTAGGGATTGCTGGGCGTGAGCGAGTCTGAGTGTGACAGAGATTTTGCAAACACGAGTGAGTCTGAGTGTGAGTGGATGGCTCCCTTCCCACGTCGTCCATCGTTGTTTTCCCAGGTGATGACCGGACACAACTAATTAGATGCCTGAAGGGCGCGGCTACGCCCACAGGAGTGTCGACATCTCATGCGCGTCGTCTGATGGAGTACCTATGTGTGTCGTTGAATGGTGTGCCCGTGTGATGATACACAGTAACGCTTGGCTGCTGAGCCTCGACGGCAAACCCTTGAGGGGCCTGAGTAGTTACGGGACCAACCCCTCTTGTGGTTTCGTGATGCCAGTGTTACTGCCGATGGGCATGTCGCCTGGTCTCCACGGGCGATGCCTTCTCGTGCTTGCTTCGTGATCCGCACTGTGCAGCCAGGGTGTCATGCTTGTCAGGGAGGTCCTGATTGGTGAGTTAGGCTGCGCTGCGTCATTCGGTACTTCCCTATTGTTTGACCCCATAAAGCTAATTCGATGCCTGAAGGGCGCGGCTACGCCCACAGGAGTGTCGACATCTCGTGCGCGTCGTCTGATGGAGTATCTGTGGGCGGCGTCGGACTCGGTGCCCATGTGATGATACACAGCAACTCTGTGCCTCTCGGTCTTGATGGGAGGCCTTCGAGGGGATTGTCCCAGGGGGCACACTCAACTTTCCTTCCGCACTCTGCGTGTCCCGGAGGCGTTCTCAATCTGCACGGGATGAGCCATATTCATGCATGGCTTGCTGACTGTATCTTGATGACCCAGTTAGTCAGGATCAACCGTCTGATGCAGTCTCATGAGCGTACGAGCTGTTCGGGCTTCTAGCGATGCCAGCACAGAAGAGGGCCAGGTGTTGTTTACTAGCACCACTTCTACTCCTGTCCGAGGTCTGTTTTCCAGCGTTCGCGTCTTGCTTGGATATGGCGCGTGCAAGCAGGAGCAACGCAGACTCGGTCGGAGGCTGCCGCGTGTGCAAGCAGAGGCATTGCTCGTAGGAGCAGGCAGTATCGGAAGCCGCGGGATCCCCACAATTTGATGATTTCGAGGACGGCGCTCATCCAGTGATGATGATACTTACATCCATGCCATCCATTTTCGATGAGGCATTCAGAGGCTGCTGATAAGATCCGTCGGATGCCTGAGGAGAGCGAGTACGCTGCATCTGGATCGCGCGCGTAGCCTTGTGGGCGCCTGCTGCAATAACCACTCGAAAGCACGTTGCAGTCCTCTGCGCCCTGTGTGAATCGGTCTCGCCCCTCTTCCAGGTATTTCAGTATCCAGGTGCCTGCAGTGATACCTCTCGCCTCCTCCAGGAGCCCTCACGGGGATTATGGGGTTCTGAGTGGACCGACTTGGGCCCTCGAAGACCTCTAGAAAACCGATGCCGAGGAGCGTGGAAAGTGGAACACGTGGAACAGCCGAAGGTACTCAATTGGTTGGCCCCTTGAGGGCCGCCTGGAGAGCGTCCGGCGGATGTTCACCAGGGGGGGCGGCAGAAGTATTCGACGCGGGGATTGACATGTGCATCTCCTTTTCTACAGCGATGTGCTTTGATTATGGATGCCTGGGCGTGAGCGAGTCTGAGTGTGACGGAGATTTTGTAAACACGAGTGAGTCTGAGTGTGAGTGGATGGCTCCCTTCCCACATCGTCCATCGTTGTTTTCCCAGGTGATGACTGGACAAAACTAATTAGATGCCTGAAGGGCGCGGCTACGCCCACAGGAATGTCGACATCTCATGCGCGTCGTCTGATGGAGTACCTATGTGCGTCGTTGAATGGTGTGCCCGTGTGATGATGCACAGTAACGCTTGGCTGCTGAGCCTCGACGGCAAACCCTCGAGGGGCCTGAGTAGTTACGGGACCAACCCCTCTTGTGGTTTCATGATGCCAGTGTTACTGCCGATGGGCATGTTGCCCAGTCTCCACGGGCGATACCTTCTCGTGTTTGCTTCGTGATCCGCACTGTGCAACCAGGGTGTCATGCTTGTCAGGGAGGTCTTGATTGGTGGGTTTGGCGTGCGCTGCATGATTCGGTACTTTCCTATTGTTTGACCCCATAAAAACGAATTCGATGCCTGAAGGGCGCAGCTACGCCCAGAGGAGTGTCGACATCCCATGCGCGTCGTCTGATGGCGTATCTGTGGGTGGCGTCGGACTCGGTGCCCATGTGATGATACACACTAACTCTGTGCCTCTTGGTCTTGATGGGAGACCTTCGAGGGGTGTCCCAGGGGGCACACTGAACTTTCCTTCCGCACTCTTCGTGTCTCGAAGGCGTTCTCAATCTGCACGGGATGAGCCATATTCATGCATGGCTTGCTGACTGTATCTTGATGACCCAGTTAGTCAGGATCAACCGTCTGATGCAGTTTCATGAGCGTACGAGCTGTTCGGGCTTCTAGCGATACCAGCACAATAGGTGCCAGATGTTGTTTACTAACACCACTTCTACTCCTGTCCAAGGTCTGTTTTCCAGCGTTCGCGCCTTGCTTGGATATGGCGCGTGCAAGCAGGAGCAACGCAGACTCGGTCGGAGGCTGCCGTGTGTGTGCAAGCACAGGCATTGCTCGTAGGAGCAGGCCGTATCGGAAGCCGCGGGATCCCCACAATTTGATAATTTCGAGGACGGCGCTCATCCAGTGATGATGATACTTACATCCATGCCATCCATTTTCGATGAGGCATTCAGAGGCTGCTGATAAGATCCGTCGGATGCCTGAGGAGAGCGAGCAAGCTGCATCTGCATCGCCCGCGTAGCCTTGTGGGCGCCTGCTGCAATAACCACTCGAAAGCACAATGCAGTCCTCTGCGCCCTGTGTGAGTCGGTCTCGCGCCTCTTGCAGGTATTTCAGTATCCAGGTGCTTTACCTCTCGCCTCCTCCAGGAGCCTTCACGGGGATTATGGGGTTCTGAGTGGACCGACTTGGGCCCTCGAAGACCTCTAGAAAGCCGATGCCGAAGAGCTTGGAAAGTGGAACACATGGAGCAGCCGAAGGTGCTCAATGTTTTGGCCCCTGGAGAGCGTCCGGCGGATGGTCAACAAGAGAGGTCGAGCTGGTAAATCGCAGGGGGGGCGGCAAAAGTATTCGACGCAGGGATTCACGTGTGCATCTCCATTTCTACAGCGACGTGTTTTGACTAGGGATGTCTGGGCGTGAGCGAGTCTGAGTGTGACAGAGGTTTTGTAAACACGAGTGAGTCTGAGTGTGAGTGGATGGCCCTCTTCCCACGTCGTCCATCGTTGTCTTCCCAGGTGATGACCGAACACAACTAATTAGATGCCTGAAGGGCGCGGCTACGCCCACAGGAGTGTCGACATCTCATGCGCGTCGTCTGATGGATGGAGTACCTATGTGTGTCGTTGAATGGTGTGCCCGTGTGATGATACACAGTAACGCTTGGCTGCTGAGCCTCGACGGCAAACCCTCGAGGGGCCCGAGTAGTTACGGGACCAACCCCTCTTGTGGTTTCGTGATGCCAATGTTACTGCCGATGGGCATGTTGCCTGGTCTCCACGAGCGATGCCTTCTCGTATTTGCTTCGTGATCCGCACTGTGCAGCCAGGGTGTCATGCTTGTCAGGGAGGTCCTGATTGGTGAGTTTGGGCTGCGCTGCGTCATTCGGTACTTCCCCATTGTTTGACCCCGTAAAATTAATTCGATGCCTGAAGGGCGCGGCTACGCCCAGAGGAGTGTCGACATCCCATGCGCGTCGTCTGATGGCGTATCTGTGGGCGGCGTCGGACTCGGTGCCCATGTGATGATACACATTAACTCTGTGCCTCTGGGTCTTGATGGGGGACCTTCGAGGGGATTGTCCCAGGGCGCACGCTGAACTTTCCTTCCGCACTCTGCGTGTCTCGGAGGCGTTCTCAATCTGCACGGGATGAGCCATATTCATGCATGGCTTGCTGACTGTATCTTGATGACCCAGTTAGTCAGGATCAACCGTCTGATGCAGTCTCATGAGCGTACGAGCTGTTCGGGCTTCTAGCGATGCCAGCACAAGAGGGGCCAGATGTTGTTTACTAGCACCATTTCTTCTCCTGTCCAAGGTCTGTTTTCCAGCGTTCACGCCTTGCTTGGACATGGCGCGCGCAAGCAGGAGCAACGCAGACTGTGCCCGAGGCTGCCGTGTGTGCAAGCACAGGCATTGCTCGTAGGAACAGGCCGTATCGGAAGCCGCGGGATCCCCCCAATTTGATGATTTCGAGGACGGCGCTCATCCAGTGATGATGATACTTACATCCATGCCATCCATTTTCGATGAGGCATTCCGAGGCTGCTGATAAGATCCGTCGGATGCCTGAGGAGAGCGAGCAAGCTGCATCTGCATCGCCCGCGTAGCCTTGTGGGTTGTGGGCGCCTGCTGCAATAACCACTCGAAAGCACGTTGCAGTCCTCTTCGCCCCGTGTGAGTCGGTCTCGCACCTTTTCCAGGTATTTCAGTATGCATGTGCTTTACCTCTCGCCTCCTCCAGAAGCCCTCACGGGGATTATGGGGTTCTGAGTGGACCGACTTGGGCCCTCGAAGACCTCTAGCAAACCGATGCCGAAGAGCGTGGAGAGTGGAACACGTGGAGCAGCCGAAGGTGCTCAATGTTTTGGCCCCTCGAGGGCCGCCTGGAGAGCGTCCGGCGGATGTTCACCAGGTGAGGTCGAGCTGGTAAATCGCAGGGGGGGCGGCAGAAGTATTCGACGCGGGGGTTCACATGTGCATCTCCATTTCTACAGCGATGTGTTTTGACTAGGGATGTCTGGGCGTGAGCGAGTCTGAGTGTGACAGAGGTTTTGTAAACACGAGTGAGTCTGAGTGTGAGTGGATGGTCCTCTTCCCACGTCGTCCATCGTTGTCTTCCCAGGTGATGACTGACCAAAACTAATTAGATGCCTGAAGGGCGCGGCTACGCCCACAGGAGTGTCGACATCTCATGCGCGTCGTCTGATGGAGTACCTATGTGCGTCGTTGAATGATGTGCTCGTGTGATGATGCACAGTAACGCTTGGCTGCTGAGCCTCGACGGCAAACCCTCGAAGGGCCTGAGTAGTTACGGGACCAACCCCTCTTGTGGTTTCATGATGCCAGTGTTACTGCTGATGGGCATGTTGCCTTGTCTGGTCTCCACGGGCGATGCCTTCTCGTGTCTGTTTCGTGATCCGCACTGTGCATCCAGGGTGTCATGCTTGTCAGGGAGGTCCTGAGTGGTGAGTTTGGGCTGCGCTGCATGATTCGGTACTTCCCCATTGTTTGACCCCATAAAGCTAATTCGATGCCTTAATGGGCGCGGCTACGCCCAGAGGAGTGTCGACATCCCATGCGCGTCGTCTGATGGAGTATCTGTGGGCGGCGTCGGACTCGGTGTCCATGTGATGATACACAGCAGCTCTGTGCCTCTGAGTCTTGATGGGAGGCCTTCGAGGGGATTGTCCCAGGGGGCACACTCAACTTTCCTTCCGCAATCTGCGTGTCTCGGAGGCGTTCTCAATCTGCACGGGATGAGCCATATTCATGCATGGCTTGCTGACTGTATCTTGATGACCCAGATAGTCAGGATCAACCGTCTGATGCAGTCTCATGAGCGTACGAGCTGTTCGGGCTTCTAGCGATACAGCACAACAGAGGGCAAGGTGTTGTTTACTAGCACCACTTCTACTCCTGTCCAAGGTCTGTTTTCCAGTGTTCGCGCCTTGCTTGGATTATGGCGCGTGCAAGCAGGAGCAACGCAGACTCGGTCGGAGGCTGCCGTGTGTGCAAGCACAGGCATTGCTCGTAGGAGCAGGCAGTATCGGAAGCCGCGGGATCCCCACAATTTGATAATTTCGAGGACGGCGCTCATCCAGTGATGATGATACTTACATCCATGCCATCATTTTCGATGAGGCATTCCGAGGCTGCTGATAAGATCTGTCGGATCCCTGAGGAGAGCGAGTCAGCTGCATCTGCATCGCCCGCGTAGCCTTGTGGGCGCCTGCTGCAATAACCACTCGAAAGCACGTTGCAGTCCTCTGCGCCCTGTGTGAGTCGGTCTCGCCCCTCTTCCAGGTATTTCAGTATCCAGGTGCCTGCAGTGATACCTCTCGCCTTCTCCAGGAGCCCTTACGGGGATTATGGGGTTCTGAGTGGACCGACTTGGGCCCTCGAAGACCTCTAGAAAACCGATGCCCAAGAGCGTGGAGAGTGGAACACGTGGAGCAGCCGAAGGTGCTCAATGTTTTGGCCCCTCGAGGGCCGCCTGGAGAGCGTCCGGCGGATGTTCACCAGGTGAGGTCGAGCTGGTAAATCGCAGGGGGGGCGGCAGAAGTATTCGACGCGGGGGTTCACATGTGCATCTCCATTTCTACAGCGATGTGTTTTGACTAGGGATGTCTGGGCGTGAGCGAGTCTGAGTGTGACAGAGGTTTTGTAAACACGAGTGAGTCTGAGTGTGAGTGGATGGCCCTCTTCCCACGTCGTCCATCGTTGTCTTCCCAGGTGATGACTGACCAAAACTAATTAGATGCCTGAAGGGCGCGGCTACGCCCACAGGAGTGTCGACATCTCATGCGCGTCGTCTGATGGAGTACCTATGTGCGTCGTTGAATGATGTGCTCGTGTGATGATACACAGTAACGCTTGGCTGCTGAGCCTCGACGGCAAACCCTCGAGGGGCCTGAGTAGTTACGGGACCAACCCCTCTTGTGGTTTCATGATGCCAGTGTTACTGCTGATGGGCATGTGGCCTTGCCTGGTCTCCACGGGCGATGCCTTCTCGTGTCTGTTTCGTGATCCGCACTGTGCATCCAGGGTGTCATGCTTGTCAGGGAGGTCCTGAGTGGTGAGTTTGGGCTGCGCTGCATGATTCGGTATTTCCCCATTGTTTGACCCCATAAAGCTAATTCGATGCCTTAATGGGCGCGGCTACGCCCAGAGGAGTGTCGACATCCCATGCGCGTCGTCGGATGGAGTATCTGTGGGCGGCGTCGGACTCGGTGCCCATGTGATGATACACAGCAACTCTGTGCCTCTGAGTCTTGATGGGAGGCCTTCGAGGGGATTGTCCCAGGGGGCACACTCAACTTTCCTTCCGCAATCTGCGTGTCTCGGAGGCGTTCTCAATCTGCACGGGATGAGCCATATTCATGCATGGCTTGCTGACTGTATCTTGATGACCCAGTTAGTCAGGATCAACCGTCTGATGCAGTCTCATGAGCGTACGAGCTGTTCGGGCTTCTAGCGATACCAGCACAACAGAGGGCCAGGTGTTGTTTACTAACACCACTTCTACTCCTGTCCAAGGTCTGTTTTCCAGTGTTCGCGCCTTGCTTGGATTATGGCGCGTGCAAGCAGGAGCAACGCAGACTCGGTCGGAGGCTGCCGTGTGTGCAAGCACAGGCATTGCTCGTAGGAACAGGCCGTATCGGAAGCCGCGGGATCCCCACAATTTGATGATTTCGAGGACGGCGCTCATCCAGTGATGATGATACTTACATCCATGCCATCCATTTTCGATGAGGCATTCAGAGGCTGCTGATAAGATCCATCGGATGCCTGAGGAGAGCGAGTCAGCTGCATCTGCATCGCCCGCGTAGCCTTGTGGGCGCCTGCTGCAATAACCACTCGAAAGCACGTTGCAGTCCTCTTCGCCCTGTGTGAGTCGGTCTCGTGCCTCTTCCAGGTGTTTCAGTATCCAGGTGCTTTACCTCTCGCCTCCTCCAGGAGCCCTCACGGGGATTATGGGGTTTTGAGTGGACCGACTTGGGCCCTCGAAGACCTCTAGAAAACCGATGCCCAAGAGCGTGGAGAGTGGAACACGTGGAGCAGCCGAAGGTGCTCAATGTTTTGGCCCCTCGAGGGCCGCCTGGATAGCGTCCGGCGGATGTTCAACAGGTGAGGTCGAGCTGGTAAATCGCAGGGGGGGCGGCAGAAGTATTCGACGCGGGGATTCACATGTGCATCTCCATTTCTACAGTGATGTGTTTTGATTAGGAATGTCTGGGCGTGAGCGAGTCTGAGTGTGACAGAGATTGCGAAGGCCTTACGGCCGGTGCCGCCGACCCTGAAGAGGACGAAGATGAAAACGAGGGTGAGGAGGACCAGGAGGAGGAGGAGGAGGAGGTAGAGGAGGAGCAAGAGGAGGGGAACAAGGGGGAGGAGGATGAGGAGGAGGCGGAGGAGGAGGAGGGGAGGAAGGAGGAGGAACAGGAGGAACAGGAGGAGCAGGAAGAGGGGGAGGAGGACAGGAGGAGGAGGAGGAGGAGAGGAGCAGGAGGGGGAGGAGGGGGTGGAGGACAGGAGGAGGAGGAGGAGGAGGAGGAGGAGGAGGAGGAGGAGGCCCCCGGGGCGGAGTCGTATCTGACCCCCCCCTCCCCCCCCCCAACCCCTCCCACCCCACCCCCCCTTCCCACCCCCCCGGGGACCCCCCCCCGACGGGGGAGGGATCAACGGGAAGGGGCTTCCCTTTGACGTGGTTACGACGTGGGTCGATTTCCCTCAAGGCCGCTAGAGCACTGCAACGACGACGACGACGACGACGATGACGACGAGGACGAACAACCCCTCACACACGCCGACACAGGGTCGGCGGATTAGGGATGTCTGGGGGTGAGCGAGTCTGAGTGTGACAGAGATTTTGTAAACACGAGTGAGTCTGAGTGTGAGTGGATGGCTCCCTTCCCACATCGTCCATCGTTGTCTTCCCAGGTGATGACTGACCAAAACTAATTAGATGCCTGAAGGGCGCGGCTACTCCCACAGGAGTGTCGACATCTATGCGCGTCGTCTGATGGAGTACCTATGTGCGTCGTTGAATGGTGTGCCCGTGTGATGATACACAGTAACGCTTGGCTGCTGAGCCTCGACGGCAAACCCTCGAGGGGCCTGAGTAGTTACGGGACCAACCCAACCCCTCTTGTGGTTTCGTGATGCCAGTGTTACTGCCGATGAGCATGTTGCCTGGTCTCCACCGGCGATGCCTTCGCGTGTTTGCTTCGTGATCCGCATTGTGCAGCCAAGGTGTCATGCTTGTCAGGGAGGTCCTGATTGGTGGGTTTGGGCTGCGTTGCATGATTCGGTACTTCCCCATTGTTTGACCCCATAAAACTAATTCGATGCCTGAAGGGCGCGGCTACGCCCAGAGGAGTGCCGACATCCCATGCGCGTCGTCTGATGGCGTATCTGTGGGCGGCGTCGGACTCGGTGCCCATGTGATGCGACTCTGGGTCTTGATGGGAGACCTTCGAGGGGATTGTCCCAGGGGGCACGCTGAACTTTCCTTCCGCACTCTGCGTGTCTCGGAGGCGTTCTCAATCTGCACGGGATGAGCCATATTCATGCATGGCTTGCTGACTGCATCTTGATGACCCAGTTAGTCAGGATCAACCGTCTGATGCAGTCTCATGAGCGTACGAGCTGTTCGGGCTTCTAGCGATGCCAGCACAACAGAGGGCCAGGTGTTGTTTACTAGCACCACTTCTACTCCTGTCCAAGGTCTGTTTACCAGCGTTCGCGCCTTGCTTGGATTATGGCGCGTGCAAGCAGGAGCAACGCAGACTCGGTCGGAGGCTGCCGTGTGTGCAAGCACAGGCATTGCTCGTAGGAGCAGGCCGTATCGGAAGCCGCGGGATCCCCACAATTTGATGATTTCGAGGATGGCGCTCATCCAGTGATGATGATACTTACATCCATGCCATCCATTTTCGATGAGGCATTCAGAGGCTGCTGATAAGATCCATCGGATGCCTGAGGAGAGCGAGTCAGCTGCATCTGCATCGCCCGCGTAGCCTTGTGGGCGCCTGCTGCAATAACCACTCGAAAGCACTTTGCAGTCCTCTTCGCCCTGTGTGAGTCGGTCTCGTGCCTCTTCCAGGTGTTTCAGTATCCAGATGCTTTACCTCTCGCCTCCTCCAGGAGCCCTCACGGGGATTATGGGGTTTTGAGTGGACCGACTTGGGCCCTCGAAGACCTCTAGAAAACTGATGCCCAAGAGCGTGGAGAGTGGAACACGTGGAGCAGCCGAAGGTGCTCAATGTTTTGGCCCCTCGAGGGCCGCCTGGATAGCGTCCGGCGGATGTTCAACAGGTGAGGTCGAGCTGGTAAATCGCAGGGGGGGCGGCAGAAGTATTCGACGCGGGGATTCACATGTGCATCTCCATTTCTACAGTGATGTGTTTTGATTAGGAATGCCTGGGCGTGAGCGAGTCTGAGTGTGACAGAGATTGCGAAGGCCTTACGGCCGGTGCCGCCGACCCTGAAGAGGACGAAGATGAAAACGAGGGTGAGGAGGACCAGGAGGAGGAGGAGGAGGAGGAGGTAGAGGAGGAGCAAGAGGAGGGGAACAAGGGGGAGGAGGATGAGGAGGAGGCGGAGGAGGAGGAGGAGGAAACAGGAGGAACAGAAGGAGCAGGAAGAGGGGGAGGAGGAGGGGAGGAGGAGGAGGAGGAGGAGGAGGAGGAGCAGGAGGGGGGGAGGAGGGGTGGAGGACAGGAGGAGGAGGAGGAGGAGGAGGAGGCCCCCGGGGCGGAGTCGTATCTGACCCCCCCCTCCCCCCCCCCAACCCCTCCCACCCCACCCCCCCTTCCCACCCCCCCGGGGACCCCCCCCCGACGGGGGAGGGATCAACGGGAAGGGGCTTCCCTTTGACGTGGTTACGACGTGGGTCGATTTCCCTCAAGGCCGCTAGAGCACTGCAACGACGACGAGGACGAACAACCCCTCATACACGCCGACACAGGGTCGGCGGATTAGGGATGTCTGGGCGTGAGCGAGTCTGAGTGTGACAGAGATTTTGTAAACACGAGTGAGTCTGAGTGTGAGTGGATGGCCCTCTTCCCACGTCGTCCATCGCTGTCTTCCCAGGTGATGACTGACCAAAACTAATTAGATGCCTGAAGGGCGCGGCTACGCCCACAGGAGTGTCGACATCTCATGCGCGTCGTCTGATGGAGTACCTATGTGCGTCGTTGAACGATGTGCTCGTGTGATGATACACAGTAACGCTTGGCTGCTGAGCCTCGACGGCAAACCCTCGAGGGGCCTGAGTAGTTACGGGACCAACCCCTCTTGTGGTTTCATGATGCCAGTGTTACTGCCGATGGGCATGTTGCCTTGCCTGGTCTCCACGGGCGATACCTTCTCGTGTCTGTTTCGTGATCCGCACTGTGCATCCAGGGTGTCATGCTTGTCAGGGAGGTCCTGAGTGGTGAGTTTGGGCTGCGCTGCATGATTCGGTACTTCCCCATTGTTTGACCCCATAAAGCTAATTCGATGCCTGAATGGGCGCGGCTACGCCCAGAGGAGTGTCGACATCCCATGCGCGTCGTCTGATGGAGTATCTGTGGGCGGCGTCGGACTCGGTGCCCATGTGATGATACACAGCAACTCTGTGCCTCTGAGTCTTGATGGGAGGCCTTCGAGGGGATTGTCCCAGGGGGCACGCTGAACTTTCCTTCCGCACTCTGCGTGTCTCGGAGGCGTTCTCAATCTGCACGGGATGAGCCATATTCATGCATGGCTTGCTGACTGTACCTTGATGACCCAGTTAGTCAGGATCAACCGTCTGATGCAGTCTCATGAGCGTACGAGCTGTTCGGGCTTCTAGCGATACCAGCACAACAGAGGGCCAGGTGTTGTTTACTAGCACCACTTCTACTCCTGTCCAAGGTCTGTTTTCCAGCGTTCGCGCCTTGCTTGGATTATGGCGCGTGCAAGCAGGAGCAACGCAGACTCGGTCGGAGGCTGCCGTGTGTGCAAGCACAGGCATTGCTCGTAGGAGCAGGCCGTATCGGAAGCCGCGGGATCCCCACAATTTGATGATTTCGAGGACGGCGCTCATCCAGTGATGATGATACTTACATCCATGCCATCCATTTTCGATGAGGCATTCCGAGGCTGCTGATAAGATCTGTCGGATCCCTGAGGAGAGCGAGTAAGCTGCATCTGCATCGCCCGCGTAGCCTTGTGGGCGCCTGCTGCAATAACCACTCGAAAACACGTTGCAGTCCTCTGCGCCCTGTGTGAGTCGGTCTCGCCCCTCTTCCAGGTATTTCAGTATCCAGGTGCCTGCAGTGATACCTCTCGCCTCCTCCAGGAGCCCTCACGGGGATTATGGGGTTCTGAGTGGACCGACTTGGGCCCTCGAAGACCTCTAGAAAACTGATGCCCAAGAGCGTGGAGAGTGGAACACGTGGAGCAGCCGAAGGTGCTCAATGTTTTGGCCCCTCGAGGGCCGCCTGGAGAGCGTCCGGCGGATGTTCAACG
Organism: Prorocentrum cordatum; assembly: GCA_963575745.1. Lineage (NCBI taxonomy): Eukaryota > Dinophyceae > Prorocentrales > Prorocentraceae > Prorocentrum > Prorocentrum cordatum. The sequence goes on from CAUYUJ010010513.1 coordinate 195,834, forward strand.
GGTGAGGTCGAGCTGGTAGATCGCGGGGGGGGGCGGCAGAAGTATTCGACGCGGGGATTCGCATGTGCATCTCCTTTTCTACAGCGATGTGCTTTGATTAGGGATGTCTGGGCGTGAGCGAGTCTGAGTGTGACAGAGATTTTGTAAACACGAGTGAGTCTGAGTGTGAGTGGATGGCCCTCTTCCCACGTCGTCCATCGTTGTTTTCCCAGGTGATGACTGGACACAACTAATTAGATGCCTGAAGGGCGCGGCTACGCCCACAGGAGTGTCGACATCTCATGCGCGTCGTCTGATGGAGTACCTATGTGCGTCGTTGAATGGTGTGCCCGTGTGATGATACACAGTAACGCTTGGCTGCTGAGCCTCGACGGCAAACCCTCGAGGGGCCTGAGTAGTTACGGGACCAACCCCTCTTGTGGTTTCGTGATGCCAGTGTTACTGCCGATGGGCATGTTGCCTGGTCTCCACGGGCGATGCCTTCTCGCATTTGCTTCGTGATCCGCACTGTGCAGCCAGGGTGTCATGCTTGTCAGGGAGGTCCTGATTGGTGAGTTTGGGCTGCGCTGCATGATTCGGTACTTCCCCATTGTTTGACCCCATAAAACTAATTCGATGCCTGAAGGGCGCAGCTACGCCCAGAGGAGTGTCGACATCCCATGCGCGTCGTCTGATGGAGTATCTGTGGGCGGCGTCGGACTCGGTACCCATGTAATGAACTCTGTGCCTCTGGAGCTTGATGGGAGACCTTCGAGGGGATTGTCCCAGGGGGCACACTGAACTTTCCTTCCGCACTCTGCGTGTCTCGGAGGCGTTCTCGATCTGCACGGGATGAGCCATATTCATGCATGGCTTGCTGACTGTATCTTGATGACCCAGTTAGTCAGGATCAACCGTCTGATGCAGTCTCATGAGCGTACGAGCTGTTCAGGCTTCTAGCGATGCCAGCACAGAAGAGGGCCAGGTGTTGTTTACTAGCACCACTTCTACCCCTGTCCAAGGTCTGTTTTCCAGCGTTCGCGCCTTGCTTGGATTATGGCGGGTGCAAGCAGGAGCAACGCAGACTCGGTCGGAGGCTGCCGTGTGTGCAAGCACAGGCATTGCTCGTAGGAGCAGGCAGTATCGGAAGCCGCGGGATCCCCACAATTTGATAAGTTCGAGGACGGCGCTCATCCAGTGATGATGATACTTACATCCATGCCATCCATTTTCGATGAGGCATTCCGAGGCTGCTGATAAGATCCGTCGGATGCCTGAGGAGAGCGAGCAAGCTGCATCTGCATCGCCCGCGTAGCCTTGTGGGCGCCTGCTGCAATAACCACTCGAAAGCACGTTGCAGTCCTCTTCGCCCTGTTTGAATCGGTCTCGTGCCTCTTCCAGGTATTTCAGTATCCAGGTGCTTTACCTCTCGCCTCCTCCAGGAGCCCTCACGGGGATTATGGGGTTCTGAGTGGACCGACTTGGGCCCTCGAAGACCTCTAGAAAGCCGATGCCCAAGAGCGTGGAGAGTGGAACACGTGGAGCAGCCGAAGGTGCTCAATGTTTTGGCCCCTCGAGGGCCGCCTGGATAGCGTCCGGCGGATGTTCAACTGGTGAGGTCGAGCTGGTAAATCGCAGGGGGGGCGGCAGAAGTATTCGACGCGGGGGTTCACTCGTGCATTCTCCATGTCGCGAGCACGAGCCATCCAGGTATATAGCCCCACTCAAGGCCCTCTCCCCAACGGGCGGAACTTCTAAGCCTTCGGCCTTAGGCCTCGGGGTAGGTCTGGAAAACCACGGTTTCCAAAGCCTCCTCGAGGCTCATGGGCCCAGGGAGGCCCACGGCAGGGTGCGAAAATAGACCAGCTTCGCAGACAAAAAACCAAACCAGGCGTGGTGCCCTCGCCTAGGTCCGAACGAATTTGGTCTAAGAGCTTGGCCCCAACCACATCGACTCGGGTGTGCTCGCAGGCGGGGCAATGCCACAGGCGGTGGAGGACGGTGTCTCCTGGTTGGCCGCGAAGCGGGCAGATATCGTCAATGATGTAGCCAGCCTGAACAGCACGGCTGAGGGGCCAGATAGCCTGGCAAGTCAGAGATTTGATGGCGCCCTTCTCTTTCCTGGAAAACTTCGAGGAGGCCAGGGCGGCTTCCACGATGTCAAAGCAGAGGCGGCACCCGTCACTGCATTTGACGCCAGCTTCGATTTCAAGTTCCCTCAGGACCGAGCTTTTCAAAAACACCTTCAAAAGAGCGGGGGGAGTGAGGGGGAGAGGGAGGGAGATGTTCTGGTCGTTAACCATGGTATACGGGTCCAGCATTCTCCAGCCCAGCCTCTGAAGTGATAGGAACATGGCCCCGATCGGGCCCTTGCAAGACCTCCAAGAGCGGGGAGGGTGGTCCCATGCAGCTTTCCAAGCAGATCTAATCAAGTCCCAGCTCAGGCACCAAGGGGCCCTGGTCTGCATCAGCCACAGCTCCTTGCTGTATCGAACTATAGGTGCTATAGAACCGTACCAGGCGGGGTCCTTCTCGAGCCTCGTGAGGATGGTAAGGGACCTGGAGCCGGCAGAGGGTATCATAGTCGCGGCAGCCATTCTGCGGATCTTTAGCACCTCTCCGTCCGACATGCCGTGCACCTCGGCCCCGTACTGGGCCCCCGCCAAGGGGCCAGAAATAAACACCGTAGTGGCTCGGGCGCCAAGCACGCCTCGTTGACGGACTAAGCGCTTAGTGCGGCGGGCCGCCGCACTCATGCGCTGCTTGGCCTTAGCATTGCGGCCCCTCACTCGTCTACTGGTCCCTGGGGTGTGGTCAATTCCCAAGTTGACCGTGGACTCCCGATGAGGCCCCACAGGGTCCCCGAAACAACGGCCAAGACGGACCGACATGCTTTTCTTCGAGCAAACCATCGCGATTTTGTCCAAGGAAATTTGGGCCCTCATCATTCCCGTGACAGCGTGCTGCAGGGTCTGAGCGCCAACGGTGAGACTGTGCACAGCGCCATCGGCGGTGCCAGTGGAGTTCAAGCCAGAGTCGTCGATGTAAACGTCTAAAGTGGTGGACGGATTCAAAACCACGGAGTCAAAGGCTTCTATACCAAAAACTTTGATCATGGTCGTCGCGATCGAACATCCAGCTATCACTCCGTACTCGGCAAATTGCGCTGCGAGACGACACCACAAAGAACCATGAAGCGGGCCGATCGGCATCCCGCCATGCAGACGGCCATCAGCGCAGGGGGGAAATTAAGCCTGTGGCCCCGTGACTCCAGCAGTGCCAAAGGGATCTGCTCGTAATACTTGAGCATGTCGTAAAAAAATGACCCAGCCTCGTTGCCTGAGGTCGTGGAGCGTTCTGCCGCAACAGCCTGCCTCCATACTGCGTCAGTCGCAGCTCGGTTACGTCCCGCGGCCCAGTAGGGCCTGTCGTTGGCTTCCTCCCAGGCCACCTTGAAGGGCCGTCGGATCCTCCCCCAGATTCTGAAAAGGGCTGGAGAAAACCCCGATGGGGCGGAAACCAGGGACAGTTTTCGGGATCATGGCAACGATCAGGGCCCTGAGTTGGGGAGGGAGCATCCCTGACATCTCGACGATTTGAAGGAGGCGGCCTAAGCAAAAAAAGGCTTCATCCCCCAAGTACTGATAGTGGCGAAGGTGGAACCCGTCAAGCCCTATCGCAGAGCGTCTGGAGTAGGACATAGACGCCGATCTAAATTGGTCCGCCGAGATGAGCGGAAGGGCCTCCAACCTTGAACACCGCAGACGAGGAGGACTGTCCACCGCGTGCCAAAGCTTCCCGAAACGATCTCGCTCCTGCTTAAGAAGGGCTTGGGGGTCGCTGACCAGGCTTCCGAAGCGGCTGAGGGTCGAGGTCGGCCTCCGGGCGGCCGGGTCCCGAGAGACCTGGTGGGCCCTGCGGGCCCCTTGGTGGATCCCGTCCAGGAGCCAGCAGGACCAGTCCGATCGAGCCTGCTTCGTAAACCTGGCCGTGCACGCCTCGAGAGAGTCCTTTAAAAAGGCGCGGGCGTCGTCGGCCACGATGCGGGCGAAGTCAGGGTCTCCGCCCCGAGCCGCCACCGCTGCCGCCGCCTGCTTGAAAGCGTCTGCGCATTCGCCTTGTTTGTCCATCGCAGCCTGAGGAGGGCGGCTGATGGCGCGGCAGGCCGCCTCAAACGAGTAGCTGCGTCGACCTGAGTCCAAGGGCGAGAAACCATCTCGGCGGTCGGCGTCTCTGGCCAGTAGCACGCGGTAAAAACATTGAAACTGGGCCCAGAGTAATCTCGTACTGTGAAGCTCGGGGTAGCGGACAGCCCCATGGTCGCGCCCCAGGACGGGGCGCCACCACAAGACCGCCCCCTTTCCACGTGCCCCATAGTACGGGAGGGAACAGCCCATCACGTTACATAACTCCAGTCCCGCAGTGTTGGCCCACTGCTTGTAGGCCGATCCCAAGAGCGAATCCAAGACGTCACCTTCCACCCTTTGGGCCCTAACAAGGGCCTTGTCCAAAAGCGCCGAGACCTTACAATGCCTGAGAGGCTCGGGGGACGGACCGATCGGGGCATCCACGACGATCGGGGGGGCTTGCGAAACGACAGGACATGGAGATCAGCGATCCCAGCATGGAACTGGATCATCACAGGGACGTGGGGGGCGAAAGATCCTGCGGGGTCGATAGCAACTGAGCGAACAGCCTGAGCGAGGCCCCCAGAGAGGACACATAAATCGTACTTCTTGGGCTCGCCTGAGCCGAAGCACGTCGGTCCCTCCGCCGCGACCAGCTGGCCCCTCAAGTTGTGAACGAACTCACGCTCGTGAAGGGCGGGCGGCTGCATATTGAAATCGCCCCCAGCTAGAAAGGGCTTGCCGCTCGTGGAAAGCCTCGCGCCGATGGCGCTGAGGATGTCGATGTTGGCTCCACTCAACCCTTCCGAGTCACGGAGGTAGAGAGAGGCGAGGAGAAAAGACTGCCCCCCTGGGGGGTGTACAATAGCGGCGACAGCGCGGTGGGGCCAGATTTCCTGAGCACCCTCGGGGTGCAGACCGAGCCAGGAGCGGGCCAGAATCGAAACTCCGCACGAAGGGCCCCCGCCTTCCCCGAGGGTCCCTGGGAGCCAGATGGATTTCCATCCCTGGCTGAGGCACCACGCAGCCGCTGTGTCAACTGGGTCTCCTGCCTGAAGCTTGTTCTCCTGCACGAGCAGCACGTGTGCTGAACAAAGGGGAAGCCGCTCCTTAACTGAGGCTCAGGCGTTCCCGTTTATTGTCTTTACAATCAGACTAAACTCTTCCGAAGGGGGGGGCCTCGGAGGGAATGACTCGGAGCGGAAGCTCTGTCGATTCGGAAAGAGGTCGGGCTGCTGGCGAGGTCGGCATGGCCTGGCCCAGCTACAGCTCGGCAGCAAGCATCTGACAGAGAAAAATATTGGAACTGAACGATGCGCGAGCCCCCCTTCTCACTTTCCGCCGTCAGAAGGGGGGCCTCCATTGCTACTCTGGCCGGCAGCCATCTCACGCGCGCGGGCTCGGACCTGGCCCAGGATGTCCATGGGGGCCGCGGCCGCGGCCGTCGCAGGGCCCTGGGAGCCCACGTCTCCCACGCCCGCGTCGGGAGCCACAGCCCCAGCTCCGCCAGCACCTGCCTGAGCACCCTGGCCCTCGTCCGCGTCTCCTCCAGCAGTGGCGCCGCCCTCCTCGTCGACGCGGCGCTTCTTGGCCGCCAGGCGGGTGCGAAGCTGCTGGTGCGCAGCCTTGGCCTGCTTGGCCTGATCCACGGCCTTGGGGAAGAGGTCCTTCGCCAGCCCGCGGATGGGGGCCATGAGCTCCTCCTTGCGCTTGGCTGCCTCTGCGACGTCCTGTTCCTCCATGGAGTCATTGGGGCCAATGTCCAGCAGGTCGCCCATGTCGAGGTTCAAACCGCCCACCTTGTCCTCCAAAAGGCCGGCCAGGGCAATGGTGGGACAGCTGCCAGCAGCACCATCGGGGACCTTGGGCTTGATGGCCTTGACCTTGTCCGTGAGCTCAGCGTGCACCTTGTCGAGCCCCTCGAGCTCGCGGGCCACGGTGAGAATGAGAGCCTCCTGAGCACGCAACTTCGCCTGCGTGCCCTCCATGACCTGGAACTCGTGCTGCCTGCGCTTGCCGAGCTTGTTCCTCTCGCGCTGCGTGCGCGCCAGCTGCTCCTCGAGCGGCTCGTCGCGCTTGGCGGGCGGCCTGCGGGCATCCAGCATGCACTGGAAGCGGCGCGCCTCAGCGAAGTTGCCGACCTTCCGATGCAGCGCCAGGAAGGGCTCCAGCTCGGAGATGGACAGCTCGTGCTCGCGAAGGGCAGCAGGCGTGCCGCCATGCGCTTGGCCGCCCTGCACTGGCCCAGGAGGCAGAGCCTGACGTTGGAATTGGCCAGGGGGCGAGCCCCACTGCCCCTTGCCGCCTCCGTCGGACCAGCCGCCTCCTTTGCCTTTGCCCTTGCCCTTGCCGCCCTTGGAGTCTCCAGCGCCAGCGCCTTTGCCACCACCGCCTCCGAAGCCTCCGAGCTGGGCAGGAGGTTGGGGGCCAGGGAGAAGCGCAGGGAGAACACCGCGACTAGCCCAAACGCCAGCAGGCGGACGAGCTGGAGATGTCGAGGGAGCCGCCCGCGCTGAGCCGCAATGCTTGCACCACGGTGTCGGAGTCTTGTTCCTTCTGCAGCCACACACGCTGCACTTCCATGTAGACACGCGCTGGAAGGGACGGCCAGTGCGCCAGGGGCGAGTCTCGCCCTCTGCCAGGTAGCCATCCATCCGCGCGCAGAGGGAGAAGGTCCCTCAACCTGAGTGGGAAGCGAAAAGCGATGTCTCGCGCCAGTGGCCCGCAACCGCACAGCCGTTCTGAAGCTCGCTGCTGCAAGCCCCAACTAGGGCCAGAGCGGCTAGGAGGAGGAGCAGGAGGAGCAGGAGGAGCAGGAGGAGCAGGAGGAGGAGGAGGAGGAGGAGGAGGAGGACAGGAGGAGGAGGAGCAGCAGGAGGAGCAGGAGGAGCAGGAGGGGGTGGAGGATAAGGAGGGGGTGGAGGATAAGGAGGAGGAGGAGGAGGAGGAGGAGGAGGAGGAGGCCCCCGGGGCGTAGTCGTATCTGACTCTACCCCCCCACCCCCCCCTCCCCCCCCCACCCCACCCCCCTTCCCCCACCCCCCTGGACCCCCCCCCCGACGGGGGAGGGATGAACAGGAAGGGGCTTCCCTTTGACGTGGTTACGACGTGGGCCGATTTCCCTCAAGGCCGCTAGAGCACTGCAAGGACGACGACGACGAGGACGAACAACCCCTCACACACGCCGACACAGGGTCGGCGGATTAGGGATGTCTGGGCGTGAGCGAGTCTGAGTGCGACAGAGATTTTGTAAACACGAGTGAGTCTGAGTGTGAGTGGATGGCTCCCTTCCTACATCGTCCATCGTTGTTTCCCCAGGTGATGACCAGACAAAACTAATTAGATGCCTGAAGGGCGCGGCTACGCCCACAGGAGTGTCGACATCTCATGCGCGTCGTCTGATGGAGTACCTATGTGCGTCGTTGAATGGTGTGCCCGTGTGATGATACACAGTAACGCTTGGCTGCTGAGCCTCGACGGCAAACCCTCGAGGGGCCTCAGTAGTTACGGGACCAACCCCTCTTGTGGTTTCGTGATGCCAGTGTTACTGCCGATGGGCATGTTGCCTGGTATCCACGGGCGATGCCTTCTCGTGTTTGCTTTGTGATCCGCACTGTGCAGCCAATGTGTCATGCTTGTCAGGGAGGTCCTGTTTGCTGAGTTTGGGCTGCGCTGCGTCATTCGGTACTTCCCCATTGCTTGACCCCATAAAACTAATTCGATGCCTGAAGGGCGCTGCTACGCCCAGAGGAGTGTCGACATCCCATGCGCGTCGTCTGATGGCGTACCTGTGGGCGGCGTCGGACTCGGTGCCCATGTGATGATACACATTAACTATGTGCCTCTCGGTCTTGATGGGAGACCTTCGAGGGGATTGTCCCAGGAGGCACACTGAACTTTCCTTCCGCACTCTGCGTGTCTCGGAGGCGTTCTCAATCTGCACGGGATGAGCCATATTCATGCATGGCTTGCTGACTGTATCTTGATGACCCAGTTAGTCAGGATCAACCGTCTGATGCAGTCTCATGAGCGTACGAGCTGTTCGGGCTTCTAGCGATGCCAGCACAGAAGAGGGCCAGGTGTTGTTTACTAGCACCACTTCTACTCCTGTCCAAGGTCTGTTTTCCAGCGTTCGCGCCTTGCTTGAATTATGGCGCGTGCAAGCAGGAGCAACGCAGACTCGGTCGGAGGCTGCCGTGTGTGCAAGCACAGGCATTGCTCGTAGGAGCAGGCAGTATCGGAAGCCGCGGGATCCCCACAACTTGTTGATTTCGAGGACGGCGCTCATCCAGTGATGATGATACTTACATCCATGCCATCCATTTTCGATGAGGCATTCAGCGGCTGCTGATAAGATCCGTCGGATGCCTGAGGAGAGCGAGCAAGCTGCATCTGCATCGCCCGCGTAGCCTTGTGGGCGCCTGCTGCAATAACCACTCGAAAGCACAATGCAGTCCTCTGCGCCCTGTGTGAGTCGGTCTCGCGCCTCTTGCAGGTATTTCAGTATCCAGGTGCTTTACCTCTCGCCTCCTCCAGGAGCCTTCACGGGGATTATGGGGTTCTGAGTGGACCGACTTGGGCCCTCGAAGACCTCTAGAAAGCCGATGCCGAAGAGCGTGGAAAGTGGAACACATGGAGCAGCCGAAGGTGCTCAATGTTTTGGCCCCTGGAGAGCGTCCGGCGGATGGTCAACAAGAGAGGTCGAGCTGGTAAATCGCAGGGGGGGCGGCAAAAGTATTCGACGCAGGGATTCACGTGTGCATCTCCATTTCTACAGCGACGTGCGTTGATTAGGGATGTCTGGGCGTGAGCGAGTTTGAGTGTGAGAGAGATTTTGTAGACACGAGTGAGTCTGAGTGTGAGTGGATGGCCCTCTTCCCACGTCGTCCATCGTTGCTTCCCCAGGTGATGACCGGACACAACTAATTAGATGCCTGAAGGGCGCGGCTACGCCCACAGGAGTGTCGACATCTCATGCGCGTCGTCTGATGGAGTACCTTATGTGCGTCGTTGAATGATGTGCCCGTGTGATGATACACAGTAACGCTTGGCTGCTGAGCCTCGACGGCAAACCCTCGAGGGGCCTGAGTAGTTACGGGACCAACCCCTCTTGTGGTTTCGTGATGCCAGTGTTACTGCCGATGGGCATGTTGCCTGGTCTCCACGGGCGATGCCTTCTCGTGCTTGCTTCGTGATCCGCACTGTGCGTCCAGGGTGTCATGCTTGTCAGGGAGGTCCGGATTGGTGAGTTTGGGCTGCGCTGCATGATTCGGTACTTCCCCATGTGACGACCCCATAAAACTACTTAGATGCCTGAAGGGCGCAGCTACGCCCAGAGGAGTGTCGACATCCCATGCGCGTCGTCTGATGGCGCATCTGTGGGCGGCGTCGGACTCGGTGCCCATGTGATGGTACACATTAACTCTGTGCCTCTGGGTCTTGATTGGAGACCTTCGAGGGGATTGTCCCATGGGGCACACTGAACTTTCCTTCCGCACTCTGCGTGTCTCGGAGGCGTTCTCGATCTGCACGGGATGAGCCATATTCATGCATGGCTTGCTGACTGTATCTTGATGACCCAGTTAGTCAGGATCAACCGTCTGATGCAGTCTCATGAGCGTACGAGCTGTTCGGGCTTCTAGCGATGCCAGCACAACTGGGGCCAGATGTTGTTTACTAGCACCACTTCTACTCCTGTCCAAGGTCTGTTTTCCAGCGTTCGCGCCTTGCTTGGATTATGGCGCGTGCAAGCAGGAGCAACGCAGACTCGGTCGGAGGCTGCCGTGTGTGCAAGCACAGGCATTGCTCGTAGGAGCAGGCCGTATCGGAAGCCGCGGGATCCCCACAATTTGATAATTTCGAGGACGGCGCTCATCCAGTGATGATGATACTTACATCCATGCCATCCATTTTCGATGAGGCATTCCGAGGCTGCTGATAAGATCTGTCGGATCCCTGAGGAGAGCGAGTAAGCTGCATCTGCATCGCCCGCGTAGCCTTGTGGGCGCCTGCTGCAATAACCACTCGAAAGCACGTTGCAGTCCTCTGCGCCCTGTGTGAGTCGGTCTCGCGCCTCTTGCAGGTATTTCAGTATCCAGGTGCCTGCAGTGATACCTCTCGCCTTCTCCAGGAGCCCTCACGGGGATTATGGGGTTCTGAGTGGACCGACTTGGGCCCTCGAAGACCTCTAGAAAACCGATGCCCAAGAGCGTGGAGAGTGGAACACGTGGAGCAGCCGAAGGTGCTCAATGTTTTGGCCCCTCGAGGGCCGCCTGGAGAGCGTCCGGCGGATGTTCACCAGGTGAGGTCGAGCTGGTAAATCGCAGGGGGGGGCGGCAGAAGTATTCGACGCGGGGGTTCACATGTGCATCTCCATTTCTACAGCGATGTGTTTTGACTAGGGATGTCTGGGCGTGAGCGAGTCTGAGTGTGACAGAGGTTTTGTAAACACGAGTGAGTCTGAGTGTGAGTGGATGGCCCTCTTCCCACGTCGTCCATCGCTGTCTTCCCAGGTGATGACTGACCAAAACTAATTAGATGCCTGAAGGGCGCGGCTACGCCCACAGGAGTGTCGACATCTCATGCGCGTCGTCTGATGGAGTACCTATGTGCGTCGTTGAACGATGTGCTCGTGTGATGATACACAGTAACGCTTGGCTGCTGAGCCTCGACGGCAAACCCTCGAGGGGCCTGAGTAGTTACGGGACCAACCCCTCTTGTGGTTTCATGATGCCAGTGTTACTGCCGATGGGCATGTTGCCTTGCCTGGTCTCCACGGGCGATACCTTCTCGTGTCTGTTTCGTGATCCGCACTGTGCATCCAGGGTGTCATGCTTGTCAGGGAGGTCCTGAGTGGTGAGTTTGGGCTGCGCTGCATGATTCGGTACTTCCCCATTGTTTGACCCCATAAAGCTAATTCGATGCCTGAATGGGCGCGGCTACGCCCAGAGGAGTGTCGACATCCCATGCGCGTCGTCTGATGGAGTATCTGTGGGCGGCGTCGGACTCGGTGCCCATGTGATGATACACAGCAACTCTGTGCCTCTGAGTCTTGATGGGAGGCCTTCGGGGGCATTGTCCCAGGGGGCACACTGAACTTTCCTTCCGCAATCTGCGTGTCTCGGAGGCGTTCTCAATCTGCACGGGATGAGCCATACTCATGCATGGCTTGCTGACTGTATCTTGATGACCCAGTTAGTCAGGATCAACCGTCTGATGCAGTCTCATGAGCGTACGAGCTGTTCGGGCATCTAGCGATACCAGCACAACAGGGGCCAGATGTTGTTTACTAGCACCACTTCTACTCCTGTCCAAGGTCTGTTTTCCAGCGTTCGCGCCTTGCTTGGATATGGCGCGTGCAAGCAGGAGCAACGCAGACTCGGTCGGAGGCTGCCGCGTGTGCAAGCAGAGGCATTGCTCGTAGGAGCAGGCAGTATCGGAAGCCGCGGGATCCCCACAATTTGATAATTCCCCAAACAGCTTGCTGAACTGGGTGCTGTTGTGATAGAAATTAACTCCGGCCGAGGGAACGCGGAGCAGAGACATCCTCACAAAAATGTTATGGTTTGGGCCGTTTCGCTTGAGACATCGTCACAACTCTCGTTTCTGAGTTGGCCGGGATTGGCCGTTTCGCCTGAGACATCCTCGAACAGTTGCGCTCCGGGACGCCGCGCGAGAGGTGGTCCAGGCCGTTTCGCTTGAGACGTCCTCGAAATTCTGAGCCCCGAGGTGCCGTGCGAGAGGTGGTCCGGGCCGTTTCGCCTGAGACATCCTCGAAACTCTGAGCTCTGCGATGCCTTGCGCGAGGTGGTCCGGCCCGTTTCGCCTGAGACATCCTCGAAACTCTGACTTCGGAGATGCCGCGCGAGAGGTGGTCCGGCCCGTTTCGCCTGAGACATCCTCGAACTTCTGAGCTCTGAGATGCCCTGCGCGAGGTGGTCCGGCCCGTCTCGCCTGAGACATCCTTGCAACTCTGAGCTCTGAGATGCCGTGCGCAAGGTGGTCCGGCCTGTTTCGCACAAGACATTCTCGCAACTCTGAGCTCTCAGATGCTGCGCGAGAGGTGGTCCAGCCTGGGCGCCCAGAAGACCACATGTTACATATCCTCCATGGGACCCTGCGAGTCTCAGGAGGCCCCAGAGAGGTCCAGGTGGCCGCAGGACGCCCAGGACAGGCCCCAGGGGCCCCCAGGAGATTCCCAGGAGGCTCCCAGGTGGCCCCAGGAGACCGCCTATCAGAACGTGTCAAGTTAATACACATCCGGTGTCGATTAGTTGATTTTTCCTGCTCTTGTGCCCCCCCCTCCATTTTCAGGGGCCCAAGCGGCCACAGGTTAGATATCCCCCCTGGGAGCCCCAAGAGGTTTCAGGAAACCTCAGGTGGAGTTCAGGAGGCCAAAGGAGGCCCAGGAGGAAGCTCCAGGAGGTCCCCAGGAGGCCCCAGGAGGCACCAGGAGGCCGCAGGACGCCCAGGACAGGCCCCAGGGGTCTCCAGGAGATTCCCAGGAGGCTCCCAGGAGGCCCCAGGAGGCCGCCTATCAGAACGTGTCAAGTTAATACACATCCGGTGTCGATTCGTTGATTTTTCCTGCTCTTGTGCCCCCCCCTCCATTTGGAGAGGCCCAAACGGCCACAGGTTAGATATCCCCCCTGGGAGCCCCAAGAGGCTTCAGGAAACCCCAGGTGGAGTTCAGGAGGCCACAGGAGGCCCAGGAGGAAGCCCCAGGAGGTCACCAGGAGGTCCCCAGGAGGCCCCAGGAGGCCCCCGCAACTCGGAGCTCTGAGACGCCGCGCTCGAGGTGGTCCGGCCCGTTTCGCCTGAGACTTCCTCGCAGCACGTTTCGCCAGAGACATCGTCGCAACTCTGGGGTCCGAGATGCCGCGCGCGAGGTGGTCCAGCCCGTTACGCTGGAGACATCCTCGCAACTCTAGGCTCCGAGATGCCGTTCGGGATGAAGAGGAGGTGGAGGAGGAGGAGGAGGAGGAGGAGGAGATGGAAGGGAGAAGGAGGAGGCGGATGATGTGCATGAGGGAGCAGGCAGGAGGAGGGGGAGGCCCCAGGAAGCTCCAGGAGGCCGCAGGACGCCCAGGACAGGCCCCAGGGGTCCCCAGGAGATTCCTAGGAGGCTCCCAGGAGGCCCCAGGAGGCTCTCTATCAGAACGTGTCAAGTTAATACACATCCGGTGTCGATTCGTTGATTCTTCCTGCTCTTGTGCCCCCCCCTTCATTTGGAGAGGCCCAAACGGCCACAGGTTTGATATCCACCCTGGGAGCCCCAAGAGGCTTCAGGAAACCCCAGGTGGAGTTCAGGAAGCCACAGGAGGCCCAGGAGGAAGCCCCAGGAGGTCCCCAGGAGGCCCCAGGAGGCACCAGGAGGCCCCCGCAACTCGGAGCTCTGAGACGCCGCGCTCGAGGTGGTCCGGCCCGTTTCGCCTGAGACTTCCTCGCAGCACGTTTGCCCGAGAAATCGTCGCAACTCTGGGGTCCGAGATGCCGCGCGCGAGGTGGTCCAGCCTGTTACGCTGGAGACATCATCGCAACTCTAGGCTCCGAGATGCCGTTCGGGATGAAGAGGAGGTCGAGGAGGAGGAGGAGGAGGAGGAGAAGGAGGAGGAGGAGGAGGAGGAGAAGGAGAAGGAGATGGAAGGGAGAAGGAGGAGGCGGATGATGTGCATGAGGGAGCAGGCAGGAGGAGGGGGAGGATCAGGAGAAGGAGGAGGGAGAAGGAAGGGAGTTGCAGGAGAGGACCTAACGGGAAGCGAGTGCGATGTGGACCTGTCAAAACGTGTGCGAAAGATTGTCCGGCCCGTTTCGTTTGAGACATCCTTCCAATATTGAGCTCCAAGATGTCGCTCGCGAGGTGGTCAGGCCCATTTCGATTGAGGCATCCTCGCAATGCGAGGCTCGAAGATGTTGCGCGAGAGATGGTCTGGCCCATTCTGCCTGAGACGTTTCGTAGTGCAGGAGCTCCAATCACAACCTCTCTTATTCCTTCTCCCGCCTCCTCTTCCCACTTCCCGCCTGGTTCCTCTTCCCTCCTCCCGCCTCCCGCCTCCCGCCTCCCGCTGCTGCGCCTCTGCCTCCGCCTCCCCGTCCCCGCCGTCGTCGTTTCTGCCGCCTCAGCATCCGTCATGCGCGCACTGCCTTCCGCCCTCCCCAGACATCCGACAACACGATTTTTCTTTTGAGACGTGCGCCGCGTACCTCTCGATATCATCCCCGAGGGAACCATCACGACATGCCCCCCCGCTTCCGCGCCCTCCCCCGCTTCCTCTTAAAGTTGCTTCTGAGTTCACAGCATGGCGGTGGAGCCTCTCACAGTGCCGACCCGACAGCTTACTCGTCGATCAGGTGCGACCTGGGACATCCTCGCAACTCTGGGCTCCGAGACAGGGTTCCCCAAACAGGATTTTTATATACCTTTTAGCGACGTCTCAAAACGTGCCGGAGGAGGAGGAGGAGGAGGAGGAGGAGGAGGAGGAGGAGGGAGCAGGCAGGAGGAGGAGGAGGAGGAGGACGAGAAAGAGGAGGAGGAGGAGGAGGAGGAGGAGGAGGGATGAGGAATGGAGTTGCATGAGAGGACTTAACGGGAGTCGAGAGGTAGAACGGCCCGTTTCGCTTGGGGCATCCTTCCAATACTGAGCTCCGAGATGCCGCACGCGAGGTAGTCCAGCCCGTTTCTCACGAACCATCCTCACAATGCGAAGCTCCGAGATGCGCGCCCTGCCTTCCCCCCTCAGCAGACATCCGACGTCACGATTTTTGTTTCGAGACATGCGCCCGCGGACCTCTCGATCTCGTCCCCGGGACTGGTTCTTCGTCAGGGTTCTTCGAGATGCTGCGCACGAGATGGTGTGCCCCGTTCTGCCTGAAACCTCTCTCATTTCTCCCACCTCCCTCTTGCACTCCCGTCTGCCTCCTCTTCCCTCCTTCCTCCTCACGCCTCTCGCCTTTCGCTGCTGTGCCTCTGCCTCCGCCTCCCCGTCGCCGTCTGCGTCATTTTGCCGCCTCAGCATACTCAGCATCCGCCATGCGCGCCTTGCCTCCCGCCATCCCCAGACATCCGACGTCCAGATGTTTGTTTCGAGACGTGCGTCCGCGGACCTCTCGATCTTATCCCAGGGACTGCCTTTTCTTTAGGGCTCTTTCTGAGTTGGCCGGGATTGGCCGTTTCGCCTGAGACATCCTCGAAAAGTTGCGCTCCGGGACGCCGGGCGAGAGGTGGTCCGGGTCGTTTCGCTTGAGACATCCTCGAAACTCTGAGCCCCGAGGTGCCGTGCGAGAGGTGGTCCGGGCCGTTTCGTTTGAGACATCCTCGAAACTCTGAGCTCTGAGATGCCCTGCGCGAGGTGGTCCGGCCCGTTTCGCCTGAGACATCCTCGAAACTCTAACCTCGGAGATGCCGCGCGAGAGGTGATCCGGCCCGTTTCGCCTGAGACATCCTCGAACTTCTGAGCTCTGAATTGCACTGCGCGAGGTGGTCTGGCCCGTCTCGCCTGAGACATCCTCGCAACTCTGAGCTCTGAGATGCCGCGCGCAAGGTGGTCCGGCTTGTTTCGCGTAAGACATTCTCGCAACTCTGAGCTCCCAGATGCCGCGCAAGAGGTGGTCCAGCCTGGGGGCCCAGAAGACCACATGTTACATATCCTCCCTGGGACCCTGGGAGCCCGCCTGAAACATCCTCGAACTTCTGAGCTCCGAGATGCCCTGCGCGAGGTGGTCTGGCCCATCTCGCCTTAGACATCTTCGCAACTCTGAGCTCTGAGATGCCGTGCGCAAGGTGGTCCGGCCTATTTCGCAAAAGGCATTCTCGCAATTCTGAACTCCCAGATGCCGCGCAAGAGGTGGTCCAGCCTGGGGGCCCAGAAGACCACATGTTACATATCCTCCCTGGGACCCTGGGAGCCCCAGGATGCCCCCGAGAGCTCCAGGAGACCGCAGGACGCCCAGGACAGGCCCCAGGGGTCCGCAGGAGATTCCCAGGAGGCTCCCAGGAGGCCCCAGGAGGCCCCCTATCAGAACGTATCAAGTCAATACAAATCCGTTTGTGCCCCCCCTCCATTTTGAGAGGCCCAAACGGCCACAGGTTAGATATCCCCCCTGGGAGCCCCAAGAGGCTTCAGGAAACCCCAGGTGGAGTTCAGGAGGCCACAGGAGGCCCAGGAGGAAGCCCCAGGAGGTCCCCAGGAGGCCCCAGGAGGCACCAGGAGGCCCCCGCAACTCGGAGCTCTGAGACGCCGCGCTCGAGGTGGTCCGGCCCGTTTCGCCTGAGACTTCCTCGCAGCACGTTTCGCCCGAGACACCGGCCCGTCTCGCCTGAGACATCCTCGCAACTCTGAGCTCTGAGATGCCGTGCGCAAGGTGGTCCGGCCCGTTTCGCACAAGACATTCTCGCAACTCTGAGCTCCCAGATGCTGCGCAAGAGGTGGTCCAGCCTGGGGGCCCAGAAGACCACATGTTACATATCCCCCCTGGGAGCCCCAGGAGGCCCCAGAGAGCTTCAGGAGGCCGCAGGACGCCCAGGACAGGCCCCAGGGGTCCGCAGGAGATTCCCAGGACGCTCCCAGGAGGCTCCAGGAGGCCCCCTATCAGAACGTGTCAAGTTAATACACATCCGGTGTCGATGCGTTGATTTTTCCCGCTCTTGTGGCCCCCTCCCCATTTTTGGGCGCCCCGACGGCCACATGTTAGATATCCCCCCCTGGGAGCCCCAAGAGGCTTCAGGAAGCCCTAGGTGGGGTCCAGGAGGCCACAGGAGGCCCAGGAGGAAGCCCCAGGAGGTCACCAGGAGGTCCCAGGAGGCCCCAGGAGGCCCACGCAACTCGGAGCTCTGAGACGCCGCGCTCGAGGTGGTCCGGCCCGTTTCGCCTGAGACTTCCTCGCAGCACGTTTCGCCCGAGACATCGTCGCAACTCTGGGGTCCGAGATGCCGCGCGCGAGGTGGTCCAGCCCGTTTCGCCCGAGACATCCTCGCAACTCTGGGCTCCGAGATGCCCTGCGCGAGGTGGTCTGGCCCATCTCGCCTTAGACATCTTCGCAACTCTGAGCTCTGAGATGCCGTGCGCAAGGTGGTCCGGCCCGTTTCGCACAAGACATTCTTGCAACTCTGAGCTCTCAGATGCTGCGCAAGAGGTGGTCCAGCCTGGGGGCCCAGAAGACCACATGTTACATATCCCCCCTGGGACCCTGGGAGCCCCAGGAGGCCCCAGAGAGCTTCAGGAGGCCGCAGGACGCCCAGGACATGCCCCAAGGGTCCGCAGGAGATTCCCAGGAGGCTCCCAGGAGGCCCCAGGAGGCCCCCTATCAGAACGTGTCAAGCTAATACACATCCGGTGTCGATTCGTTGATTTTTCCCGCTCTTGTGGCCCCCTCCCCATTTTGGGGGGCTCCGACGGCCACATGTTAGATATCCCGCCCTGGGAGCCCCAAGAGGCTTCAGGAAGCCCCAGGTGGGGTCCAAGAGGCCACAGGAGGCCCAGGAGGAAGCCCCAGGAGGTCCCCAGGAGGCACCAGGAGGCCCCAGGAGGCCCCCGCAACTCGGAGCTCTGAGACGCCGCGCTCGAGGTGGTCCGGCCCGTTTCGCCTGAGACTTCCTCGCAGCACGTTTCGCCCGAGACATCGTCGCAACTCTGGGGTCCGAGATGCCGCGCGCGAGGTGGTCCAGCCCGTTTCGCCCGAGACATCCTCGCAACTCTGGGCTCCGAGATGCCCTGCGCGAGGTGGTCTGGCCCATCTCGCCTGAGACATCCTCGCAACTCTGAGCTCTGAGATGCCGTGCGCAAGGTGGTCCGGCCCGTTTCGCACAAGACATTCTCGCAACTCTGAGCTCTCAGATGCTGCGCAAGAGGTGGTCCAGCCTGGGGGCCCAGAAGACCACATGTTACATATCCCCCCTGGGACCCTGGGAGCCCCAGGAGGCCCCAGAGAGCTTCAGGAGGCCGCAGGACGCCCAGGACAGGCCCCAGGGGTCCGCAGGAGATTCCCAGGAGGCTCCCAGGAGGCCCCAGGAGGCCCCCTATCAGAACGTGTCAAGTTAATCCACATCCGGTGTCGATTCGTTGATTTTTCCTGCTCTTGTGGCCCCCCCCTCCATTTTGGGGGGCCCCGACGGCCACATGTTAAATATCCCCCCCCCCTGGGAGCCCCAAGAGGCTTCAGGAAGCCCTCGGTGGGGTCCAGGAGGTCACAGGAGGCCCAGGAGGAAGCCCCAGGAGGTCACCAGGAGGTCCCAGGAGGCCCCAGGAGGCCCCCGCAACTCGGAGCTCTGAGACGCCGCGCTCGAGGTGGTCCGGCCCGTTTCGCCTGAGACTTCCTCGCAGCACGTTTCGCCCGAGACATCGTCGCAACTCTGGGGTCGAAATGCCGCGCGCGAGGTGGTCCAGCCCGTTTCGCCCGAGACATCCTCGCAATTCTGGGCTCCGAGATGCCGTTCGGGATGAAGAGGAGGTGGAGGAGGAGGAGGAGGAGGAGGAGGAGGAGGAGGCATGTTTTAACATGCCATGCCAGCCAGCACTGGACGGGCACGCAATCGACCTTGGAAACCGCAGTGCGTCTAAAAAAACGGTTTGGGGATACTGCACTCCGGCTATAATTT
This sequence comes from Prorocentrum cordatum, assembly GCA_963575745.1. Taxonomy (NCBI): domain Eukaryota; class Dinophyceae; order Prorocentrales; family Prorocentraceae; genus Prorocentrum; species Prorocentrum cordatum. The sequence goes on from CAUYUJ010010513.1 coordinate 214,533, forward strand.
CGAGGACGGCGCTCATCCAGTGATGATGATACTTACATCCATGCCATCCATTTTCGATGAGGCATTCAGAGGCTGTTGATAAGATCCGTCGGATGCCTGAGGAGAGCGAGCAAGCTGCATCTGCATCGCCCGCGTAGCCTTGTGGGCGCCTGCTGCAATAACCACTCGAAAGCACGTTGCAGTCCTCTGCGCCCTGTGTGAGTCGGTCTCGCGCCTCTTCCGGGTATTTCAGTATCCAGGTGCTTTACCTCCCGCCTCCTCCAGGAGCCCTCACGGGGATTATGGGGTTCTGAGTGGACCGACTTAGGCCCTCGAAGACCTCTAGAAAGCCGATGCCGAAGAGCGTGGAGCAGCCGAAGGTGCTCAATGTTTCGGCCCCTCGAGGGCCGCCTGGAGAGCGTCCGGCGGATGTTAAACGGGTGAGGTCGAGCTGGTAAATCGCGGGGGGGGGGCGGCAGAAGTACTCGACGCGGGGATTCGCATGTGCATCTCCTTTTCTACAGCGATGTGCTTTGATTAGGGATGTCTGGGCGTGAGCGAGTCTGAGTGTGACAGAGATTTTGTAAACACGAGTGAGTCTGAGTGTGAGTGGATGGCCCTCTTCCCACGTCGTCCATCGTTGTTTTCCCAGGTGATGACTGGACACAACTAATTGGATGCCTGAAGGGCGCGGCTACGCCCACAGGAGTGTCGACATCTCATGCGCGTCGTCTGATGGAGTACCTATGTGCGTCGTTGAATGGTGTGCCCGTGTGATGATACACAGTAACGCTTGGCTGCTGAGCCTCGACGGCAAACCCTCGAGGGGCCTGAGTAGTTACGGGACCAACCCCTCTTGTGGTTTCGTGATGCCAGTGTTACTGCCGATGGGCATGTTGCCTGGTCTCCACGGGCGATGCCTTCTCGTGTTTGCTTCGTGATCCGCACTGTGCAGCCAGAATGTCATGCTTGTCAGGGAGGTCCTGATTGGTGAGTTTGGGCTGCGCTGCGTGATTCGGTACTTCCCCATTGTTTGACCCCATAAAACTAATTCGATGCCTGAAGGGCGCAGCTACGCCCAGAGGAGTGTCGACATCCCATGCGCGTCGTCTGATGGAGTATCTGTGGGCGGCGTCGGACTCGGTACCCATGTAATGAACTCTGTGCCTCTGGAACTTGATGGGAGACCTTCGAGGGGATTGTCCCAGGGGGCACACTGAACTTTCCTTCCGCACTCTGCGTGTCTCGGAGGCGTTCTCGATCTGCACGGGATGAGCCATATTCATGCATGGCTTGCTGACTGTATCTTGATGACCCAGTTAGTCAGGATCAACCGTCTGATACAGTCTCATGAGCGTACGAGCTGTTCGGGCTTCTAGCGATGCCAGCACAGAAGAGGGCCAGGTGTTGTTTACTAGCACCACTTCTACTCCTGTCCAAGGTCTGTTTTCCAGCGTTCGCGCCTTGCTTGGATTATGGCGCGTGCAAGCAGGAGCAACGCAGACTCGGTCGGAGGCTGCCGCGAGTGCAAGCGCAGGCATTGCTCGTAGGAGCAGGCAGTATCGGAAGCCGCGGGATCCCCACAATTTGATAACTTCGAGGACGGCGTTCATCCAGTGATGATGATACTTTCCATGCCATCCATTTTCGATGAGGCATTCAGAGGCTGCTGATAAGATCCGTCGGATGCCTGAGGAGAGCGAGTAAGCTGCATCTGCGGCGTCGGACTCGGTGCCCATGTGCCTCTGGGTCTTGATGGGAGACCTTCGAGGGGATTGTCCCATGGGGCACACTGAACTTTCCTTCCGCACTCTGCGTGTCCCGGAGGCGTTCTCAATCTGCACGGGATGAGCCATATTCATGCATGGCTTGCTGACTGTATCTTGATGACCCAGTTAGTCAGGATCAACCGTCTGATGCAGTCTCATGAGCGTACGAGCTGTTCGGGCTTCTAGCGATGCCAGCACAACTGGGGCCAGATGTTGTTTACCAGCACCCCTTCTACTCCTGTCCAAGGTCTGTTTTCCAGCGTTCGCGCCTTGCTTGGATTATGGCGCGTGCAAGCAGGAGCAACGCAGACTCGGTCGGAGGCTGCCGTGTGTGCAAGCAGAGGCATTGCACGTAGGAGCAGGCAGTATCGGAAGCCGCGGGATCCCCACAATTTGATAAGTTCGAGGACGGCGCTCATCCAGTGATGATGATACTTACATCCATGCCATCCATTTTCGATGAGGCATTCAGAGGCTGCTGATAAGATCCGTCGGATGCCTGAGGAGAGTGAGCAAGCTGCATCTGCATCGCCCGCGTAGCCTTGTGGACGCCTGCTGCAATAACCACTCGAAAGCACGTTGTAGGCCTCTGCGCCCTGTGTGAGTCGGTCTCGCGCCTCTTCCGGGTATTTCAGTATCCAGGTGCTTTACCTCCCGCCTCCTCCAGGAGCCCTCACGGGGATTATGGGGTTCTGAGTGGACCGACTTAGGCCCTCGAAGACCTCTAGAAAGCCGATGCCGAAGAGCGTGGAGCAGCCGAAGGTGCTCAATGTTTCGGCCCCTCGAGGGCCGCCTGGAGAGCGTCCGGCGGATGTTAAACGGGTGAGGTCGAGCTGGTAGATCGCGGGGGGGGGGCGGCAGAAGTACTCGACGCGGGGATTCGCATGTGCATCTCCTTTTCTACAGCGATGTGCTTTGATTAGGGATGTCTGGGCGTGAGCGAGTCTGAGTGTGACAGAGATTTTGTAAACACGAGTGAGTCTGAGTGTGAGTGGATGGCCCTCTTCCCACGTCGTCCATCGTTGTTTTCCCAGGTGATGACTGGACACAACTAATTAGATGCCTGAAGGGCGCGGCTACGCCCACAGGAGTGTCGACATCTCATGCGCGTCGTCTGATGGAGTACCTATGTGCGTCGTTGAATGGTGTGCCCGTGTGATGATACACAGTAACGCTTGGCTGCTGAGCCTCGACGGCAAACCCTCGAGGGGCCTGAGTAGTTACGGGACCAACCCCTCTTGTGGTTTCGTGATGCCAGTGTTACTGCCGATGGGCATGTTGCCTGGTCTCCACGGGCGATGCCTTCTCGTGTTTGCTTCGTGATCCGCACTGTGCAGCCAGAATGTCATGCTTGTCAGGGAGGTCCTGATTGGTGAGTTTGGGCTGCGCTGCGTGATTCGGTACTTCCCCATTGTTTGACCCCATAAAACTAATTCGATGCCTGAAGGGCGCAGCTACGCCCAGAGGAGTGTCGACATCCCATGCGCGTCGTCTGATGGAGTATCTGTGGGCGGCGTCGGACTCGGTACCCATGTAATGAACTCTGTGCCTCTGGAACTTGATGGGAGACCTTCGAGGGGATTGTCCCAGGGGGCACACTGAACTTTCCTTCCGCACTCTGCGTGTCTCGGAGGCGTTCTCGATCTGCACGGGATGAGCCATATTCATGCATGGCTTGCTGACTGTATCTTGATGACCCAGTTAGTCAGGATCAACCGTCTGATACAGTCTCATGAGCGTACGAGCTGTTCGGGCTTCTAGCGATGCCAGCACAGAAGAGGGCCAGGTGTTGTTTACTAGCACCACTTCTACTCCTGTCCAAGGTCTGTTTTCCAGCGTTCGCGCCTTGCTTGGATTATGGCGCGTGCAAGCAGGAGCAACGCAGACTCGGTCGGAGGCTGCCGCGAGTGCAAGCGCAGGCATTGCTCGTAGGAGCAGGCAGTATCGGAAGCCGCGGGATCCCCACAATTTGATAACTTCGAGGACGGCGTTCATCCAGTGATGATGATACTTTCCATGCAATCCATTTTCGATGAGGCATTCAGAGGCTGCTGATAAGATCCGTCGGATGCCTGAGGAGAGCGAGTAAGCTGCATCTGCGGCGTCGGACTCGGTGCCCATGTGCCTCTGGGTCTTGATGGGAGACCTTCGAGGGGATTGTCCCATAGGGCACACTGAACTTTCCTTCCGCACTCTGCGTGTCCCGGAGGCGTTCTCAATCTGCACGGGATGAGCCATATTCATGCATGGCTTGCTGACTGTATCTTGATGACCCAGTTAGTCAGGATCAACCGTCTGATGCAGTCTCATGAGCGTACGAGCTGTTCGGGCTTCTAGCGATGCCAGCACAACTGGGGCCAGATGTTGTTTACCAGCACCCCTTCTACTCCTGTCCAAGGTCTGTTTTCCAGCGTTCGCGCCTTGCTTGGATTATGGCGCGTGCAAGCAGGAGCAACGCAGACTCGGTCGGAGGCTGCCGTGTGTGCAAGCAGAGGCATTGCTCGTAGGAGCAGGCAGTATCGGAAGCCGCGGGATCCCCACAATTTGATAAGTTCGAGGACGGCGCTCATCCAGTGATGATGATACTTACATCCATGCCATCCATTTTCGATGAGGCATTCCGAGGCTGCTGATAAGATCTGTCGGATGCCTGAGGATAGCGAGTAAGCTGCATCTGCATCGCCCGCGTAGCCTTGTGGGCGCCTGCTGCAATAACCACTCGAAAGCACGTTGCAGTCCTCTGCGCCCTGTGTGAGTCGGTCTCGCCCCTCTTCCAGGTATTTCAGCATTCAGGTGCTTTACCTCTCGCCTCCTCCAGGAGCCCTCACGGGGATCATGCGGTTCTGAGTGGACCGACTTGGGCCCTCGAAGACCTCTAGCAAACCGATGCCGAAGAGCGTGGAAAGTGGAACACGTGGAAAAGCCGGAGGTACTCAATGTTTTGGCCTCTCGAGGGCCGCCTGGAGAGCGTCCGGCGGATGTTCACCAGGTGAGGTCGAGCTGGTAAATCGCAGGGGGGGCGGCAGAAGTATTCGACGCGGGGGTTCACATGTGCATCTCCATTTCTGCAGCGATGTGTTTTGATTAGGGATTGCTGGGCGTGAGCGAGTCTGAGTGTGACAGAGATTTTGCAAACACGAGTGAGTCTGAGTGTGAGTGGATGGCTCCCTTCCCACGTCGTCCATCGTTGTTTTCCCAGGTGATGACCGGACACAACTAATTAGATGCCTGAAGGGCGCGGCTACGCCCACAGGAGTGTCGACATCTCATGCGCGTCGTCTGATGGAGTACCTATGTGTGTCGTTGAATGGTGTGCCCGTGTGATGATACACAGTAACGCTTGGCTGCTGAGCCTCGACGGCAAACCCTCGAGGGGCCTGAGTAGTTACGGGACCAACCCCTCTTGTGGTTTCGTGATGCCAGTGTTACTGCCGATGGGCATGTTGCCTGGTCTCCACGGGCGATGCCTTCTCGTGCTTGCTTCGTGATCCGCACTGTGCAGCCAGGGTGTCATGCTTGTCAGGGAGGTCCTGATTGGTGAGTTTGGGCTGCGCTGCGTGATTCGGTACTTCCCCATTGTTTGACCCCATAAAACTAATTCGATGCCTGAATGGGCGCGGCTACGCCCAGAGGAGTGTCGACATCTCATGCGCGTCGTCTGATGGAGTAACTATCTGTGGGCGGCGTCGGACTCGGTGCCCATGTGATGATTTACATTAACTCTGTGCCTCTCGGTCTTGATGGGAGACCTTCGAGGGGATTGCCCCAGGGGGCACACTGAACTTTCCTTCCGCACTCTGCGTGTCCCGGAGGCGTTCTCAATCTGCACGGGATGAGCCATATTCATGCATGGCTTGCTGACTGTATCTTGATGACCCAGTTAGTCAGGATCAACCGTCTGATGCAGTCTCATGAGCGTACGAGCTGTTCGGGCTTCTAGCGATGCCAGCACAGAAGAGGGCCAGGTGTTGTTTACTAGCACCACTTCTACTCCTGTCCAAGGTCTGTTTTCCAGCGTTCGCGCCTTGCTTGGATTATGGCGGGTGCAAGCAGGAGCAACGCAGACTCGGTCGGAGGCTGCCGTGTGTGCAAGCACAGGCATTGCTCGTAGGAGCAGGCAGTATCGGAAGCCGCGGGATCCCCACAAGTTGATAATTTCGAGGACGGCGCTCATCCAGTGATGATGATATTTACATCCATGCCATCCATTTTCGATGAGGCATTCAGAGGCTGCTGATAAGATCCGTCGGATGCCTGAGGAGAGCGAGCAAGCTGCATCTGCATCGCCCGCGTAGCCTTGTGGGCGCCTGCTGCAATAACCACTCGAAAGCACGTTGCAGGCCTCTGCGCCCTGTGTGAGTCGGTCTCGTGCCTCTTGCAGGTATTTCAGTATTCAGGTGCTTTACCTCTCGCCTCCTCCAGGAGCCCTCACGGGGATCATGCGGTTCTGAGTGGACCGACTTGGGCCCTCGAAGACCTCTAGCAAACCGATGCCGAAGAGCGTGGAAAGTGGAACACGTGGAACAGCCAGAGGTACTCAATGTTTTGGCCTCTCGACCGCCGCCTGGAGAGCGTCCAGCGGATGCTCAACGGGTGAGGTCGAGCTGGTAAATCGCAGGGGGGGGCGGCAGAAGTATTCGACGCGGGGGTTCACATGTGCATCTCCATTTCTGCAGCGATGTGTTTTGATTAGGGATTGCTGGGCGTGAGCGAGTCTGAGTGTGACAGAGATTTTGCAAACACGAGTGAGTCTGAGTGTGAGTGGATGGCTCCCTTCCCACGTCGTCCATCGTTGTTTTCCCAGGTGATGACCGGACACAACTAATTAGATGCCTGAAGGGCGCGGCTACGCCCACAGGAGTGTCGACATCTCATGCGCGTCGTCTGATGGAGTACCTATGTGTGTCGTTGAATGGTGTGCCCGTGTGATGATACACAGTAACGCTTGGCTGCTGAGCCTCGACGGCAAACCCTCGAGGGGCCTGAGTAGTTACGGGACCAACCCCTCTTGTGGTTTCGTGATGCCAGTGTTACTGCCGATGGGCATGTTGCCTGGTCTCCACGGGCGATGCCTTCTCGTGCTTGCTTCGTGATCCGCACTGTGCAGCCAGGGTGTCATGCTTGTCAGGGAGGTCCTGATTGGTGAGTTTGGGCTGCGCTGCGTGATTCGGTACTTCCCCATTGTTTGACCCCATGAAACTAATTCGATGCCTGAATGGGCGCGGCTACGCCCAGAGGAGTGTCGACATCTCATGCGCGTCGTCTGATGGAGTAACTATCTGTGGGCGGCGTCGGACTCGGTGCCCATGTGATGATTTACATTAACTCTGTGCCTCTCGGTCTTGATGGGAGACCTTCGAGGGGATTGCCCCAGGGGGCACACTGAACTTTCCTTCCGCACTCTGCGTGTCCCGGAGGCGTTCTCAATCTGCACGGGATGAGCCATATTCATGCATGGCTTGCTGACTGTATCTTGATGACCCAGTTAGTCAGGATCAACCGTCTGATGCAGTCTCATGAGCGTACGAGCTGTTCGGGCTTCTAGCGATGCCAGCACAGAAGAGGGCCAGGTGTTGTTTACTAGCACCACTTCTACTCCTGTCCAAGGTCTGTTTTCCAGCGTTCGCGCCTTGCTTGGATTATGGCGGGTGCAAGCAGGAGCAACGCAGACTCGGTCGGAGGCTGCCGTGTGTGCAAGCACAGGCATTGCTCGTAGGAGCAGGCAGTATCGGAAGCCGCGGGATCCCCACAATTTGATAATTTCGAGGACGGCGCTCATCCAGTGATGATGATACTTACATCCATGCCATCCATTTTCGATGAGGCATTCAGAGGCTGCTGATAAGATCCGTCGGATGCCTGAGGAGAGCGAGCAAGCTGCATCTGCATCGCCCGCGTAGCCTTGTGGGCGCCTGCTGCAATAACCACTCGAAAGCACGTTGCAGGCCTCTGCGCCCTGTGTGAGTCGGTCTCGTGCCTCTTGCAGGTATTTCAGTATTCAGGTGCTTTACCTCTCGCCTCCTCCAGGAGCCCTCACGGGGATCATGCGGTTCTGAGTGGACCGACTTGGGCCCTCGAAGACCTCTAGAAAGCCGATGCCGAAGAGCGTGGAAAGTGGAACACATGGAGCAGCCGAAGGTGCTCAATGTTTTGGCCCCTGGAGAGCGTCCGGCGGATGGTCAACAAGAGAGGTCGAGCTGGTAAATCGCAGGGGGGGCGGCAAAAGTATTCGACGCAGGGATTCACGTGTGCATCTCCATTTCTACAGCGACGTGCGTTGATTAGGGATGTCTGGGCGTGAGCGAGTTTGAGTGTGAGAGAGATTTTGTAGACACGAGTGAGTCTGAGTGTGAGTGGATGGCCCTCTTCCCACGTCGTCCATCGTTGCTTCCCCAGGTGATGACCGGACACAACTAATTAGATGCCTGAAGGGCGCGGCTACGCCCACAGGAGTGTCGACATCTCATGCGCGTCGTCTGATGGAGTACCTTATGTGCGTCGTTGAATGGTGTGCTCGTGTGATGATACACAGTAACGCTTGGCTGCTGAGCCTCGACGGCAAACCCTCGAGGGGCCTGAGTAGTTACGGGACCAACCCCTCTTGTGGTTTCGTGATGCCAGTGTTACTGCCGATGGGCATGTTGCCTGGTCTCCACGGGCGATGCCTTCTCGTGCTTGCTTCGTGATCCGCACTGTGCGTCCAGGGTGTCATGCTTGTCAGGGAGGTCCGGATTGGTGAGTTTGGGCTGCGCTGCATGATTCGGTACTTCCGCATGTGACGACCCCATAAGACTACTTAGATGCCTGAAGGGCGCTGCTACGCCCAGAGGAGTGTCGGCATCCCATGCGCGTCGTCTGATGGCGTATCTGTGGGCGGCGTCGGACTCGGTGCCCATGTGATGATACACATTAACTCTGTGCTTCTGGGTCTTGATTGGAGACCTTCGAGGGGATTGTCCCATGGGGCACACTGAACTTTCCTTCCGCACTCTGCGTGTCTCGGAGGCGTTCTCAATCTGCACGGGATGAGCCATATTCATGCATGGCTTGCTGACTGTATCTTGATGACCCAGTTAGTCAGGATCAACCGTCTGATGCAGTCTCATGAGCGTACGAGCTGTTCGGGCTTCTAGCGATGCCAGCACAGAAGAGGGCCAGGTGTTGTTTACTAGCACCACTTCTACTCCTGTCCAAGGTCTGTTTTCCAGCGTTCGCGCCTTGCTTGGACTATGGTGCGTGCAAGCAGGAGCAACGCAGACTCGGTCGGAGGCTGCCGTATGTGCAAGCACAGGCATTGCTCGTAGGAGCAGGCAGTATCGGAAGCCGCGGGATCCCCACAAGTTGATAAGTTCGAGGACGGCGCTCATCCAGTGATGATGATACTCACATCCATGCCATCCATTTTCGATGAGGCATTCAGAGGCTGCTGATAAGATCCGTCGGATGCCTGAGGAGAGCGAGCAAGCTGCATCTGCATCGCCCGCGTAGCCTTGTGGGCGCCTGCTGCAATAACCACTCGAAAGCACGTTGCAGTCCTCTGCGCCCTGTGTGAGTCGGTCTCGCGCCTCTTCCAGGTATTTCAGTATCCAGGTGCCTGCAGTGATACCTCTCGCCTCCTCCAGGAGCCCTCACGGGGATTATGGGGTTCTGAGTGGACCGACTTGGGCCCTCGAAGACCTCTAGCAAACCGATGCCGAAGAGCGTGGAAAGTGGAACACGTGGAGCAGCCGAAGGTGCTCAATGTTTTGGCCCCTCGAGGGCCGCCTGGAGAGCGTCCGGCGGATGGTCAACAGGAGAGGTCGAGCTGGTAAATCGCAAAGGGGGCAGCAGAAGTATTCGACGCAGGGATTCACGTGTGCATCTCCATTTCTACAACGATGTGCGTTGATTAGGGATGTCTGGGCGTGAGCGAGTCTGAGTGTGACAGAGGTTTTGTAAACACGAGTGAGTCTGAGTGTGAGTGGATGGCCCTCTTCCCACGTCGTCCATCGTTGTTTTCCTAGGTGATGACCGGACAAAACTAATTAGATGCCTGCAGGGCGCGGCTACGCCCACAGGAGTGTCGACATCTCATGCGCGTCGTCTGATGGAGTACCTATGTGCGTCTTTGAATGGTGTGCCCATGTGATGATACACAGTAACGCTTGGCTGCTGAGCCTCGACGGCAAACCCTCGAGGGGCCTGAGTAGTTACGGGAACAACCCCTCTTGTGGTTTCGTGATGCCAGTGTTACTGCCGATGGGCATGTTGCCTGGTCTCCACGAGCGATGCCTTCTCGTGTTTGCTTCGTGATCCGCACTGTGCAGCCAGGGTGTCATGCTTGTCAGGGAGGTCCTGATTGGTGAGTTTGGGCTGCGCTGCGTGATTCGGTACTTCCCCACCTGAAGGGCGCGGCTACGCCCAGAGGAGTGTCGACATCCCATGCGCGTCGTCTGATGGAGCATCTGTGGGCGGCGTCAGACTCGGTGCCCATGTGATGGCACACATTCAAACTGTTCCAGTGGTTCTGGATGGCAGACCTTCGAGGGGATTCGGGGGCACAGTGCACTTTCCTTCCGCTCTCTGGGTGTCTGGGAGGCGTTCTCAATCTGCACGGGATGAGCTAATACTTATGCATGGCTTGCTTACTGTATCGTGGTGACCAAGTCAATCAGGATCAACCGTCTGATGCAGTTTCATGGGCGTGCAATGTGTTAGAGCTTCTGGCGATGCCAGCGAGGATGGGGCCATGTTCTGCTCTCTGGCATTGCGTCAACTCCTGTACAAGGGCTGTTTTCCAGCGTTCGCGCCTTGCTTGGATCATGACGCGTGCAAGCAGGAGTAAATCAGACTCGGTTGGAGGCTGCGGGAGCAGTGCTTTGTCTGCTGCGCTGGATCCCACCGAACTCGCTGAGACACTCATCCGAGCCTTCGCGTGCAGGGATGAAAGGGCATCAGAACAGGGCTTACGCCAATCTGCGCGAGTCCAAATCACCGGCAGCTGGAACGCTGCTTCTCTGGCGGTCTTCGAGAGGCTTGTCTACGGCAGCCCAAAAGAAATGATGTCATGCTACTCTCGCTTCGGGTCACTTCAGAATCGCGTGTGATGGAGGCGTCACGTCGTACGCAGTGGGAGGAATACTTCTCGGACTTGAAGCTGGTGGTGCTGCGCTTTCCTGCAGTGGTGGACCCCGCTCCACCCTTCGGCTACGTTTTTCGCCTTTGCACAAACAACGGTGTGACTGAAAGCAGGCATTTCGAATTGGCACCTCAGTGCCGTTACTCTGCTGGCTCTGTCCTCAAATTTGCTCGCTTCTCTTCAGGCGAGGGCCAGCGTAGCACGATTACAATTCGATTATTTCCAGGACAGAGCTCATCCTGTGATGATGGTACTTCCATCCATGCCATCCATTTTCGATGAGGCATTCAGAGGCCGTTGATAATATCTATCGGATGCCTGAGGAGAGCGAGTAAGCTGCATGTACAGTGCCCGTGTAGCCTTACGAACGCCTGCTACAATAAACGTACGAAAGCACTTTGCAATCCTAGTCTGCCTCTGCAAGACGGTATCGCGCCTCTTCCAGATACATCAGTATTCAGGTGCCTGCAGTGTCACCTCTCGTCTCCTCGAGGAGCTCTCACGGGAACTAGTGGGACTTGTGTTGGGGATGTCGCGTGCCCTTTTGGGCCGTCTTGGGGCACCGTTGAGCTGCCTTGGGGCTCTCTTGGCCCTCTTGGGGCCTTCTTGGGCCATCCCAGGCCGTCTTGGGCCCTTCCGGAGGTGCTCTTGGGCCAGTTGTGGGACCGATCTGGGGCGACTCGAGACCCCACTCGAGGCCCTAAGCGGCCCTCTACGGGCCCTCGAAGACCTCAAGCACATTGATCTTCGACCGAGGAGCGTGGAAAGCGAAACAACTTGAAAAGCCAAACGAAGCCACTTCTTTTGGTTTCTCGAGGGCCGCCGTGAGAGCGTCCGGCGGATGTTCAACGGGTAAGGCCGAGCTGATTCGCCGCAGGGGGGCATCAGAAGTATTCGACGCGGGGATCCACGTGTGCATCTCGTTTCCAGTAGCGATGTCTTGTGGTTGCTGGTGTCTGGGTATGAGCCAGTCTGAGTGCGACAGAGATTGATCACTGTTCAAAAAGAGGGGGAGTCCCCAATTCAGGCCCCACCCTCGGAGGCTAAAAAATTACGTCGTGGACCGTCTTGGGGCGCTCTAGGGGCGCTCTTGGGGCCCTCTTCGGCCTTCTTGGGCCCCTCTTGGGACTCTCTTGGGTCGTCTTGGGGCCGTCTTGGGGCCGTCTTGAGGCCTCACGAGCCCATCGGAAGCGAAAATGCAAGAAGGCAAAGCACATTGATTTTCCCTGGGTGTTGGAGCCATGTTGGCCTCTCGGGGAGGTCCTTGGAGGGCTCGGAGGGCACGTGAAACAGTCTTGGAGCCGTCTTGAGGCCTCTGGATGTATGTCGGAGGCTATCTTGAACCGGGGGGAGGTATCTTGAGCTATCTTGGAGGGCATCTTGGGCTCTCTGAGGCCTTCTCGGAGCCATTTTGGGCCATCTTGGACGCTATAACCCCTCGCCCCCATCCCTCCCAGGCCCAGGGGAGGGAGTAGGGGGACGGGTTAAGACACCCTCCTTGATAGCAGACCGTCTAGCGAACTCCCGCCCGCCCTCCCAACGCATCAGCAACAACCGAGCCTCAGCATGTTCAGCGCTCGTCTTTGGATGGGCAGCTATCGGGAACCAAAACCGACCCATTGTGCGCGACGCTAGGGCCAGAGCGTGCCAAGCACGCCTGGTGCACCAGATGCGCCAGGTGCTCCCAGGGGGCACGCTGAACTTTCCCCCCGCACTCTGCGTGTCTCGGAGGCGTTCTCAATCTGCACGGGATGAGCCATATTCATGCATGGCTTGCTGACTGTATCTTGATGACCACTTAGTCAGGATCAACCGTCTGATGCGGTCTCATGAGCTTACGAGCTGTTCGGGCTTCTAGCGATGCCAGCACAACAGGGGCCAGATGGTGTTTACTAGCACCACTTCCACTTTTACTGATGAGGCATTCAGAGGCCGTTGATAATATTTCTCGGATGCCTGAGGATAGCGAGTAAGCTGCACGTGAATCGCGCGGATCGTTCTTTCCCCAGGTGATGACCGGATATAACTAATTAGATGCCTGAAGGGCGCGGCTACGCCCAGAGGAGTGTCGACATCCCATGCGCGTCGTCTGATGGAGTATCGGTGGGCGGCGTCGGACGCGGTGCCCATGTGATGGCACACATTCAAATTGTGCCAGCGCTTCTTGATGGCAGACCTTCGAGGGGATTGCATCAGGGGGCAAAGTGAACTTTCCTTCCGCCCTCTGGGTGTCCGGGAGGCGTTCTCAATCTGCACGGGATGAGCTATATTCATGCATGGCTTGCTGACTGTATCGTGATGACCAAGTCAATCAGGATCAACCGTCTGATGCAGTTTCATGGGCGTGCGATGTGTTAGAGCTTCTGACGATGCCAGCGAGGATGGGGCCATGTTCTGCTCTCTGGCATTGCGTCAACTCCTGTACAAGGGCTGTTTTCCAGCGTTCGCGCCTTGCTTGGATCATGGCGCGTGCAAGCAGGAGTAAATCAGACTCGGTTGGAGGCTGCGGGAGCAGTGGTTTGTCTGCTGCGCTGGATCCCACCGAACTCGCTGAGACACCCATCCGAGCCTTCGCGTGCAGGGATGAAAGGGCATCAGAACAGGGCTTACGCCAATCTGCGCGAGTCCAAGTCACCGGCAGCTGGAACGCTGCTTCTCTGGCGGTCTTCGAGAGGCTTGTCCACGGCAGCCCAAAGGAAATGATGTCATGCTACTATCCCACGCTTCGGTCACTTCAGAATCGCGTGTGGTGGAGGCGTCGCGTCGTACGCAGTGGGAGCAATGCTTCTCGGACTTGAAGCTGGTGGTGCTGCGCTTTCCTGCAGTGGTGGACCCCGCTCCACCCTTCGGCTACGTTTTTCGCCTTTGCACAAACAACGGTGTGACTGAAAGCAGGCACTTCGCAAGGTGCTGTTACTCGGCTGGCTCTGTCCTCAAACTTGTTCGCTTTTCTTCAGGCGAGGGCCAGGTTTGCACGCTTCCAACTTGACTATTTCCAGGACGGTGCTCATCCAGTGATGATGGTACTTACATCCTTGCCATCCATTTTCGATGAGGCATTCAGAGGCCGTCGTTAATATTTCTCGGATGCCTGAGGAGAGCGAGTAAGCTGCACGTGAATCGCGCGGATCGTTCTTTCCCCAGGTGATGACCGGATATAACTAATTAGATGCCTGAAGGGCGCGGCTACGCCCAGAGGAGTGTCGACATCCCATGCGCGTCGTCTGATGGAGTATCGGTGGGCGGCGTCGGACGCGGTGCCCATGTGATGGCACACATTCAAATTGTGCCAGCGCTTCTTGATGGCAGACCTTCGAGGGGATTGCATCAGGGGGCAAAGTGAACTTTCCTTCCACCCTCTGGGTGTCTGGGAGGCGTTCTCAATCTGCACGGGATGAGCTATATTCATGCATGGCTTGCTGACTGTATCGTGATGACCAAGTCAACCAGGATCAACCGTCTGATGCAGTTTCATGGGCGTGCGATGTGTTAGAGCTTCTGACGATGCCAGCGAGGATGGGGCCATGTTCTGCTCTCTGGCATTGCGTCAACTCCTGTACAAGGGCTGTTTTCCAGCGTTCGCGCCTTGCTTGGATCATGGCGCGTGCAAGCAGGAGTAAATCAGACTCGGTTGGAGGCTGCGGGAGCAGTGGTTTGTCTGCTGCGCTGGATCCCACCGAACTCGCTGAGACACCCATCCGAGCCTGCGCGTGCAGGGATGAAAGGGCATCAGAACAGGGCTTACGCCAATCTGCGCGAGTCCAATTCACCGGCAGCTGGAACGCTGCTTCTCTGGCGGTCTTCGAGAGGCTTGTCCACGGCAGCCCAAGGGAAATGATTCCATGCTACTACTATCCCAGGCTTCGATCACTTCAGAATCGCGTCTGGTGGAGGCGTCACGTCGTACGCAGTGGGAGCAATGCTTCTCTGACTTGAAGCTGGTGGTGCTGCGCTTTCCTGCAGTGGTGGACCGCGCTCCACTCTTCGGCTACGTGTCTTCCCCTTTGCACAAGCAACAGTGTGACTGAAAGCAGGCACTTCGAATAGGCACCTCAGTACCGTTACTCTGCTGCTGGCCTTGTCCTCAAACTTGTTCGCTTCTCTTCAGGCGAGGGCCAGTGTAGCACGATTACAATTTGATTATTTCTAGGATGTTGCTCATCCAGTGATGATGGTACTTACATCCATGCCATCCATTTTCGATGAGGCATTCAGAGGCCGTTGATAATATCTATCGGATGCTTGAGGAGAGCGAGTAAGCTGCATGTGCAGTGCCCGTGTAGCCTTACGAACGCCTGCTACAATAAACGTACGAAAGCACTTTGCAATTCTCTTCTGCCTTTGCAAGGCGGCCTCGCGCCTCTTCCAGATACATCAGTATCCAGGTGCATGCAGTGTCACCTCTCGTCTCCTCGAGGAGCTCTCACGGGAACTAGTGGGACTTGTGTTGGGGATGTCGCGTGCCCTTTTGGGCCGTCTTGGGGCACCGTTGAGCTGCCTTGGGGCTCTCTTGGCCGTCTTGGGGCCTTCTTGGGCCATCCCAGGCCATCTTGGGCCCTTCCAGAGGTGCTCTTTGGCCGGTTGTGGGACCGATCTGGGGCGATTCGAGACCCCACTCGGGGCTCTAAGCGGCCCTCTATGGGCCCTCGAAGACCTCAAGCACATTGATCTTCGACCGAGGAGCGTGGAAAGCGAAACAACTCGAAAAGCCAAAGGAAGTCGTTTTTTTTGGTTTCTCGAGGGCCGCCGTGAGAGCGCCCGGCAGATGTTCAACGGGTGAGGCCGAGCTGATACGCCGCAGGGGGGCACCAGAAGTATTCGACGCGGGGATCCACGTGTGCATCTCGTTTCCGGTAGCGATGTCTTGTGGTTGCTGGTGTCTGGGTATGAGCCAGTCTGAGTGCGACAGAGATTAATCACTGTTCAAAAAGAAGGCGAGTCCCCAATTCAGGCCCCACCCTCGGAGGCTAAAAAATTGCGCCTTGGGCCGTCTTGGGGCGCTCTAGGGGCGCTCTTGCGGCCCTCTTGGCCCCCTGGGACCTTCTTGGGCCCCTCTTGGGACTCTCTTGGGTCGTCTTGGGGCCGTCTTGAGGCCTCACGAGCCCATCGGAAGCGAAAATGCAAGAAGGCAAAGCACATTGATTTTTCCTGGGTGTTGGAGCCATGTTGGCCTCTTGGGGAGGTCCTTGGAGGGCTCGGAGGGCACGTGAAACAGTCTTGGAGCCGTCTTGAGGCCTCTTGGATGTATGTCGGAGGCTATCTTGAACCGGGGGGAGGTATCTTGAGCTATCTTGGAGTGCATCTTGGGCTCTCTGAGGCCTTCTCGGAGCCATCTTGGGCCATCTTGGACGCTATAACCCCTCGCCCCCCCCTCCTCCCATGCCAAGGGGAGGGAGTAGGGGGACGGGTTAAGACACCCTCCTAGATAGCAAACCGTCTAGCGAACTCCCGCCCGCCCTCCCAACGCATCAGCAACACCCGAGCCTCAGCATGTTCAGCGCTCGTCTTTGGATGGGCAGCTATCGGGAACCAAAACCGACCCATTGTGCGCGACGCTGGGGCCCGAGCGTGCCAAGCACGCCTGGTGCACCAGATGCGCCACGTGCTCTACGTGCGCCAGGTGTGCTGCATAATCCAGCCGCGCCAGGTGCGCCACGTCCGGGACACGTGCAGAGTGTGCCAGGTGCGGTTGCGCATGTGACAGCACACATCGGGAAACATGTCGGCCCCAACCATCCTTATCGAAAACCACTGCCCATCAGTGTGTCTGGTGGGCCTGCGCACAGCAGGCCATACGCCACCACCCCCGCCGTCCCTTTCAAAAACCACGTCGCAGTGATCGCGGGGCGGCTGCGCGCGATCTAGACTTCGCGAGGTGCATTTTGTATTGTTCTTTTGAATAGGCATGGTGGCCCTGCGCACAGCAGACAATATGCTGACACCCCCGCCGTCCCTGTCACAAAGCATACAAAGTGCCCGCGGGCCTCACGAACACGATTCAAGACTTCGCCCCGAGGTGTACGTTGTATGTTTTTTGACAGGGGTGGTGGGGGGGCTGCATCGGGTTGGTTGCGCATTTTCCGAAAGTGGAGGCAGAGTGCGCTTTGTATTGTTTTTTGACAGGGATGTTGGGGGGTGACCATGGTGTCCTCATTGTTCATGGTTGACTGTCGGTCGCCTGAGGGAGGGGGTGTATATTGCGAAGGCCTTACGGCTGGTGCCGCCGAAGGGAAAAGTGATACATTCTTTCCCCCGACCAGTGTTACTGCCGATGGGCACCCTGGTCTCCACGGGCCAGGCCTTCTCGTGCTTGTTTCGCGACCCGCGCCTGCCCCGTCCACGTCATGTCCTCTGTCCCTGGTCAGCGGGGCCCAGGTTACGGAGTTTGATTTCCCCAGGTGATGACCGGACATAACTAATTAGATGCCTGAAGGGCGCGGCTACGCCCAGAAGTGTGTCGACATCCCATGCGCGTCGTCTGATGGAGCATCGGTGGGCGGCGTCAGACGCGGTGCCCATGCGATGGCACACATTCAAAATGTGCCAGCGCTTCTTGATGGCAGACCTTCGAGGTCGAGGGGATTGTATTAGGGGGCAAAGTGAACTTTCCTTCCGCTCTCTGGGTGTCTGGGAGGCGTTCTCAATCTGCACGGGATGAGCTATACTCATGCATGGCTTGCTGACTGCATCGTGATGACCAAGTCAATCAGGATCAACCGTCTGATGCAGTTTCATGGGCGTGCGATGTGTTAGAGCTTCTGGGATGCCAGCGAGGATGGGGCCATGTTCTGCTCTCTGGCATTGCGTCAACTCCTGTACAAGGGCTGTTTTCCAGCGTTCGCGCCTTGCTTGGATCATGGCGCGTGCAAGCAGGAGCAAATCAGACTCGGTTGGAGGCTGCGGGAGCAGTGCTTTGTCTGCTGCGCTGGATCCCACCGAACTCGCTGAGACACCCATCCGAGCCTTCGCGTGCAGGGATGAAAAGGCATCAGAACAGGGCTTACGCCAATCTGCGCGAGTCCAAGTCACCGGCAGCTGGAACGCTGCTTCTCTGGCGGTCTTCGAGAGGCTTGTCCACGGCAGCCCAAGGGAACTGATTCCATGCTACTATCCCAGGCTTCGGTCACTTCAGAATCGCGTGTGGTGGAGGCGTCACGTCGTACGCAGTGGGAGCAATGCTTCTCGGACTTGAAGCTGGTGGTGCTGCGCTTTCCTGCAGTGGTGGACCCCGCTCCACTCTTTGGCTACGTTTTTCGCCTTTGCACAAACAACGGTGTGACTGAAAGCAGACATTTCGAATTGGCACCTCAGTGCCGTTACTCTGCTGGCTCTGTCCTCAAATTTGCTCGCTTCTCTTCAGGCGAGGGCCAGCGTAGCACGATTACAATTCGATTATTTCCAGGACAGAGCTCATCCTGTGATGATGGTACTTACATCCATGCCATCCATTTTCGATGAGGCATTCAGAGGCCGTTGATAATATCTATCGGATGCCTGAGGAGAGCGAGTAAGCTGCATGTACAGTGCCCGTGTAGCCTTACGAACGCCTGCTACAATAAACGTACGAAAGCACTTTGCAATCCTAGTCTGCCTCTGCAAGACGGTACCGCGCCTCTTCCAGATACATCAGTATTCAGGTGCCTGCAGTGTCACCTCTCGTCTCCTCGAGGAGCTCTCACGGGAACTAGTGGGACTTGTGTTGGGGATGTCGCGTGCCCTTTTGGGCCGTCTTGGGGCACCGTTGAGCTGCCTTGGGGCTCTCTTGGCCCTCTTGGGGCCTTCTTGGGCCATCCCAGGCCGTCTTGGGCCCTTCCGGAGGTGCTCTTGGGCCAGTTGTGGGACCGATCTGGGGCGACTCGAGACCCCACTCGAGGCCCTAAGCGGCCCTCTACGGGCCCTCGAAGACCTCAAGCACATTGATCTTCGACCGAGGAGCGTGGAAAGCGAAACAACTTGAAAAGCCAAACGAAGCCACTTTTTTTGGTTTCTCGAGGGCCGCCGTGAGAGCGTCCGGCGGATGTTCAACGGGTAAGGCCGAGCTGATTCGCCGCAGGGGGGCATCAGAAGTATTCGACGCGGGGATCCACGTGTGCATCTCGTTTCCAGTAGCGATGTCTTGTGGTTGCTGGTGTCTGGGTATGAGCCAGTCTGAGTGCGACAGAGATTGATCACTGTTCAAAAAGAGGGGGAGTCCCCAATTCAGGCCCCACCCTCGGAGGCTAAAAAATTACGTCGTGGACCGTCTTGGGGCGCTCTAGGGGCGCTCTTGGGGCCCTCTTCGGCCTTCTTGGGCCCCTCTTGGGACTCTCTTGGGTCGTCTTGGGGCCGTCTTGGGGCCGTCTTGAGGCCTCACGAGCCCATCGGAACCGAAAATGCAAGAAGGCAAAGCACATTGATTTTCCCTGGGTGTTGGAGCCATGTTGGCCTCTCGGGGAGGTCCTTGGAGGGCTCGGAGGGCACGTGAAACAGTCTTGGAGCCGTCTTGAGGCCTCTGGATGTATGTCGGAGGCTATCTTGAACCGGGGGGAGGTATCTTGAGCTATCTTGGAGGGCATCTTGGGCTCTCTGAGGCCTTCTCGGAGCCATTTTGGGCCATCTTGGACGCTATAACCCCTCGCCCCCATCCCTCCCAGGCCCAGGGGAGGGAGTAGGGGGACGGGTTCAGACACCCTCCTTGATAGCAGACCGTCTAGCGAACTCCCGCCCGCCCTCCCAACGCATCAGCAACAACCGAGCCTCAGCATGTTCAGCGCTCGTCTTTGGATGGGCAGATATCGGGAACCAAAACCGACCCATTGTGCGCGACGCTAGGGCCAGAGCGTGCCAAGCACGCCTGGTGCACCAGATGCGCCACGTGCTCCCAGGGGGCACGCTGAACTTTCCCCCCGCACTCTGCGTGTCTCGGAGGCGTTCTCAATCTGCACGGGATGAGCCATATTCATGCATGGCTTGCTGACTGTATCTTGATGACCACTTAGTCAGGATCAACCGTCTGATGCGGTCTCATGAGCTTACGAGCTGTTCGGGCTTCTAGCGATGCCAGCACAACAGGGGCCAGATGGTGTTTACTAGCACCACTTCCACTTTTACTGATGAGGCATTCAGAGGCCGTTGATAATATTTCTCGGATGCCTGAGGAGAGCGAGTAAGCTGCACGTGAATCGCGCGGATCGTTCTTTCCCCAGGTGATGACCGGATATAACTAATTAGATGCCTGAAGGGCGCGGCTACGCCCAGAGGAGTGTCGACATCCCATGCGCGTCGTCTGATGGAGTATCGGTGGGCGGCGTCGGACGCGGTGCCCATGTGATGGCACACATTCAAAATGTGCCAGCGCTTCTTGATGGCAGACCTTCGAGGGGATTGCATCAGGGGGCAAAGTGAACTTTCCTTCCGCCCTCTGGGTGTCCGGGAGGCGTTCTCGATCTGCACGGGATGAGCTATATTCATGCATGGCTTGCTGACTGTATCGTGATGACCAAGTCAATCAGGATCAACCGTCTGATGCAGTTTCATGGGCGTGCGATGTGTTAGAGCTTCTGACGATGCCAGCGAGGATGGGGCCATGTTCTGCTCTCTGGCATTGCGTCAACTCCTGTACAAGGGCTGTTTTCCAGCGTTCGCGCCTTGCTTGGATCATGGCGCGTGCAAGCAGGAGTAAATCAGACTCGGTTGGAGGCTGCGGGAGCAGTGGTTTGTCTGCTGCGCTGGATCCCACCGAACTCGCTGAGACACCCATCCGAGCCTTCGCGTGCAGGGATGAAAGGGCATCAGAACAGGGCTTACGCCAATCTGCGCGAGTCCAAGTCACCGGCAGCTGGAACGCTGCTTCTCTGGCGGTCTTCGAGAGGCTTGTCCACGGCAGCCCAAAGGGAATGATGTCATGCTACTATCCCACGCTTCGGTCACTTCAGAATCGCGTGTGGTGGAGGCGTCGCGTCGTACGCAGTGGGAGCAATGCTTCTCGGACTTGAAGCTGGTGGTGCTGCGCTTTCCTGCAGTGGTGGACCCCGCTCCACCCTTCGGCTACGTTTTTCGCCTTTGCACAAACAACGGCGTGACTGAAAGCAGGCACTTCGCAAGGTGCTGTTACTCGGCTGGCTCTGTCCTCAAACTTGTTCGCTTTTCTTCAGGCGAGGGCAAGGTTTGCACGCTTCCAACTTGACTATTTCCAGGACGGTGCTCATCCAGTGATGATGGTACTTACATCCATGTCATCCATTTTCGATGAGGCATTCAAAGGCCGTTGATAATATTTCTCGGATGCCTGAGGAGAGCGAGTAAGCTGCACGTGAATCGCGCGGATCGTTCTTTCCCCAGGTGATGACCGGATATAACTAATTAGATGCCTGAAGGGCGCGGCTACGCCCAGAGGAGTGTCGACATCCCATGCGCGTCGTCTGATGGAGTATCGGTGGGCGGCGTCGGACGCGGTGCCCATGTGATGGCGCACATTCAAATTGTGCCAGCGCTTCTTGATGGCAGACCTTCGAGGGGATTGTATCAGGGGGCACAGTGAATTTTCCTTCCGCTCTCTGGGTGTCCGGGAGGCGTTCTCAATCTGCACGGGATGAGCGATACTCATGCATGGCTTGCTGACTGTATCGTGATGACCAAGTCAATCAGGATCAACCGTCTGATGCAGTTTCATGGGCGTGCGATGTGTTAGAGCTTCTGACGATGCCAGCGAGGATGGGGCCATGTTCTGCTCTCTGGCATTGTGTCAACTCCTGTACAAGGGCTGTTTTCCAGCGTTCGCGCCTTGCTTGGATCATGGCGCGTGCAAGCAGGAGTAAATCAGACTCGGTTGGAGGCTGCGGGAGCAGTGCTTTGTCTGCTGCGCTGGATCCCACCGAACTCGCTGAGACACCCATCCGAGCCTGCGCGTGCAGGGATGAAAGGGCATCAGAACAGGGCTTACGCCAATCTGCGCGAGTCCAAATCACCGTCAGCTGGAACGCTGCTTCTCTGGCGGTCTTCGAGAGGCTTGTCCACGGCAGCCCAAGGGAAATGATTCCATGCTACTATCCCACGCTTCGGTCACTTCAGAGTCGCGTCTGGTGGAGGCGTCACGTCGTACGCAGTGGGAGCAATGCTTCTCGGACTTGAAGCTGGTGGTGCTGCGCTTTCCTGCAGTGGTGGACCCCGCTCCACTTTGGCTACGTTTTTCGCCTTTGCACAAACAACGGTGTGACTGAAAGCAGGCACTTCGCAATAGCACCTCAGTGCCGTTACTCGGCTGGCTCTGCCCTCAAACTTGTTCGCTTTTCTTCAGGCGAGGGCCAGGTATGCACGCTTCCAACTTGGCTATTTCCAGGACGGTGCTCATCCAGTGATGATGGTACTTACATCCATGCCATCCATTTTCGATGAGGCATTCAAAGGCCGTTGATAATATTTCTCGGATGCCTGAGGAGAGCGAGTAAGCTGCACGTGAATCGCGCGGATCGTTCTTTCCCCAGGTGATGACCGGATATAACTAATTAGATGCCTGAAGGGTGCGGCTACGCCCAGAGGAGTGTCGACATCCCATGCGCGTCGTCTGATGAAGTATTGGTGGGCGGCGTCGGACGCGGTGCCCATGTGATGGCACACATTCAAATTGTGCCAGCGCTTCTTGATGGCAGACCTTCGAGGGGATTGTATCAGGGGGCACAGTGAATTTTCCTTCCGCTCTCTGGGTGTCCGGGAGGCGTTCTCAATCTGCACGGGATGAGCTATACTCATGCATGGCTTGCTGACTGTATCGTGATGACCAAGTCAATCAGGATCAACCGTCTGATGCAGTTTCATGGGCGTGCGATGTGTTAGAGCTTCTGACGATGCCAGCGAGGATGGGGCCATGTTCTGCTCTCTGGCATTGCGTCAACTCCTGTACAAAGGCTGTTTTCCAGCGTTCGCGCCTTGCTTGGATCATGACGCGTGCAAGCAGGAGTAAATCAGACTCGGTTGGAGGCTGCGGGAGCAGTGCTTTGTCTGCTGCGCTGGATCCCACCGAACTCGCTGAGACACCCATCCGAGCCTTCGCGTGCAGGGATGAAAGGGCATCAGAACAGGGCTTACGCCAATCTGCGCGAGTCCAAATCACCGGCAGCTGGAACGCTGCTTCTCTGGCGGTCTTCGAGAGGCTTGTCCACGGCAGCCCAAAAGAAATGATGTCATGCTACTATCTCTCGCTTCGGGTCACTTCAGAATCGCGTGTGGTGGAGGCGTCACGTCGTACGCAGTGGGAGGAATGCTTCTCGGACTTGAAGCTGGTGGTGCTGCGCTTTCCTGCAGTGGTGGACCCCGCTCCACCCTTCGGCTACGTTTTTCGCCTTTGCACAAACAACGGTGTGACTGAAAGCAGGCACTTCGCAAGGTGCTGTTACTCGGCTGGCTCTGTCCTCAAACTTGTTCGCTTTTCTTCAGGCGAGGGCCAGGTTTGCACGCTTCCAACTTGACTATTTCCAGGACGGTGCTCATCCAGTGATGATGGTACTTACATCCTTGCCATCCATTTTCGATGAGGCATTCAAAGGCCGTCGTTAATATTTCTCGGATGCCTGAGGAGAGCGAGTAAGCTGCACGTGAATCGCGCGGATCGTTCCTTCCCCAGGTGATGACCGGATATAACTAATTAGATGCCTGAAGGGCGCGGCTACGCCCAGAGGAGTGTCGACATCCCATGCGCGTCGTCTGATGAAGTATTGGTGGGCGGCGTCGGACGCGGTGCCCATGTGATGGCACACATTCAAATTGTGCCAGCGCTTCTTGATGGCAGACCTTCGAGGGGATTGTATCAGGGGGCACAGTGAATTTTCCTTCCGCTCTCTGGGTGTCCGGGAGGCGTTCTCAATCTGCACGGGATGAGCTGTACTCATGCATGGCTTGCTGACTGTATCGTGATGACCAAGTCAATCAGGATCAACCGTCTGATGCAGTTTCATGGGCGTGCGATGTGTTAGAGCTTCTGACGATGCCAGCGAGGATGGGGCCATGTTCTGCTCTCTGGCATTGTGTCAACTCCTGTACAAGGGCTGTTTTCCAGCGTTCGCGCCTTGCTTGGATCATGGCGCGTGCAAGCAGGAGTAAATCAGACTCGGTTGGAGGCTGCGGGAGCAGTGCTTTGTCTGCTGCGCTGGATCCCACCGAACTCGCTGAGACACCCATCCGAGCCTGCGCGTTCAGGGATGAAAGGGCATCAGAACAGGGCTTACGCCAATCTGCGCGAGTCCAAATCACCGGCAGCTGGAACGCTGCTTCTCTGGCGGTCTTCGAGAGGCTTGTCCACGGCAGCCCAAAAGGCATGATGTCATGCTACTATCTCTCGCTTCGGGTCACTTCAGAATCGCGTGTGGTGGAGGCGTCACGTCGTACGCAGTGGGAGGAATGCTTCTCGGACTTGAAGCTGGTGGTGCTGCGCTTTCCTGCAGTGGTGGACCCCGCTCCACCCTTCGGCTACGTTTTTCGCCTTTGCGCAAACAACGGTGTGACTGAAAGCAGGCACTTCGCAATAGCACCTCAGTGCCGTTACTCGGCTGGCTCTGCCCTCAAACTTGTTCGCTTTTCTTCAGGCGAGGGCCAGGTTTGCACGCTTCCAACTTGGCTATTTCCAGGACGGTGCTCATCCAGTGATGATGGTACTTACATCCTTGCCATCCATTTTCGATGAGGCATTCAAAGGCCGTTGATAATATTTCTCGGATGCCTGAGGAGAGCGAGTAAGCTGCACGTGAATCGCGCGGATCGTTCCTTCCCCAGGTGATGACCGGATATAACTAATTAGATGCCTGAAGGGCGCGGCTACGCCCAGAGGAGTGTCGACATCCCATGCGCGTCGTCTGATGAAATATTGGTGGGCGGCGCCGGACGCGGTGCCCATGTGATGGCACACATTCAAATTGTGCCAGCGCTTCTTGATGGCAGACCTTCGAGGGGATTGTATCAGGGGGCACAGTGAATTTTCCTTCCGCTCTCTGGGTGTCCGGGAGGCGTTCTCAATCTGCATGGGATGAGCTATACTCATGCATGGCTTGCTGACTGTATCGTGATGACCAAGTCAATCAGGATCAACCGTCTGATGCAGTTTCATGGGCGTGCGATGTGTTAGAGCTTCTGACGATGCCAGCGAGGATGGGGCCATGTTCTGCTCTCTGGCATTGTGTCAACTCCTGTACAAGGGCTGTTTTCCAGCGTTCGCGCCTTGCTTGGATCATGGCGCGTGCAAGCAGGAGTAAATCAGACTCGGTTGGAGGCTGCGGGAGCAGTGCTTTGTCTGCTGCGCTGGATCCCACCGAACTCGCTGAGACACCCATCCGAGCCTGCGCGTGCAGGGATGAAAGGGCATCAGAACAGGGCTTACGCCAATCTGCGCGAGTCCAAATCACCGGCAGCTGGAACGCTGCTTCTCTGGCGGTCTTCGAGAGGCTTGTCCACGGCAGCCCAAGGGAAATGATGTCATGCTACTATCCCACGCTTCGGGTCACTTCAGAATCGCGTGTGGTGGAGGCGTCACGTCGTACGCAGTGTCAGCAATGCTTCTCGGACTTGAAGCTGGTGGTGCTGCGCTTTCCTGCAGTGGTGGACCCCGCTCCACACTCTTCGGCTACGTTTTTCCCTCTCTGCACAAGCAACAGTGTGACTGAAAGCAGGCACTTCGCAATGGCACCTCGGTGCCGTCGTTACTCTGCTGGCTCTGTCCTCAAACTCATCGCTTTCCTTCAGGTTTGCACGATTCCAACTTGACTATTTCCAGGACGGTGCTCATCCAGTGATGATGGTACTTACATCCATGCCGTCCATTTTCGATGAGGCATTCAGAGGCCGTTGATAAGGTCTATCGGATGCCTGAGGAGAGCGAGTAAGCTGCACGTGCATCGCCCGCGTAGCCTTACGAACGCCTGCTGCAATAAAAGCATGACATCACTTTGCAATTATCTTCTGCCTTTGCAAGGCGATCTCGCGCCTCTTCCAGATACCTCAGTATCCAGGTGCCTGCAGTGTCACCTCTCGTCTCCTCGAGGAGCTCTCACGGGAACTAGTGGGGCTTGTGTTGGGGATGTCGTGTGCCTTCGTGGGCCGTCTTGGGGCGCCAAGGAGCTGCCGTGGGGCAGGCCCTATAGGAGCTCCACCTATGGCCAAAATGAACAAATCCGCATGCAGTCGTGGGCTCGTCTCGCTCGCCCCTGCCGCGCTTCTCAAGCCCCACAGGAGCTCCACGGAAGGCCCAACGAGAAGGTGGAGGTGGAGGTGGAGGTGGAGGAGGAGGAGGAGGAGGAGGGAGGAGGAGGAGGAGGAGGAGGGAGGAGGAGGGAGGATGGGAGGGAGGGGGAGGAGGAGGGGGAGGAGCAGAGAGGGGAGAGGAGGAGAGGAGGATAGGAGGAGGAGGAGGAGGAGGAGGAGGAGGGAGGAGGGGCGAGGAGGGGGAGGAGGAGGAGGAGGAGGAGGAGGAGGAGGAGGAGGAGAGGAGTAGGGGGAGGGTTGGAGGGTGGGAGGAGGAGGAGGAGGAGGAGGAGGAGGAGGAGGAGCGAGGAGGGAGGAGGAGAGGAGGAGGAGGAGGAGGAGGAGGAGGAGGAGGACGAGGAGGACGGGAGGTAGGAGGAGGAGGAGGAGGAGGAGGGAGGAGGAGGAGGAGGAAGGGGGAGGGAGGAGGACGGAGGAGGAGGAGGAGGAGGAGGAGGAGGAGGAGAAGGGAGGAGGAGGAGGAGGTGGAGATGGCGAACCACCAGAGCCGAGCCGAGGTGGAGGAGGACGCAAGGAGGCGGCGCCAGGGCGCTCCGGCGCAGACCCGAGACGTCCGCGCGCACCGTCCAGAGCCTACGTTTATGCCGCTCTCTCTCCTCTGGGTGTCAGCGCTCCTTCGAGGCGGCCACCGCTCCCTCTCCCTCCAGAGGAGGAGGCGGCACGTCCTCGGAGTGGTGGCGCTCCGTCGAGGCGGCCGCTGCTCCCTCTCCCTCCAGAGGAGGAGGCGGCACGTCCACTGAGTGTCAGCGCTCCGTCGAGGCGGCCGTCGCTCCCTCTCCCTCGAGAGGAGGGGGCACCGCAGAGGCCCGCGGGGCCGGGGCCCCGGCGCAGCGCGCGCCGGCGGCGGCCCGAGGAGCAGCGGGCCGAGGGCCGCGAGAAGCTGAAGGAGCGGGGGCGGGCCGCGGTCGCGGGCGGGCTCGCGCCGCCCCGCCACCTGCCTCCTCCTCCTCCTCCTCCTCCTCCTCCTCCTCCCTCCTCCTCCTCCCTCCTCCTCCTCCTCCTCCTCCTCCTCCTCCTCCTCCTCCTCTCCTCCTACTCACTTCTACTCCACTCATCCTCATCATCCTCCTCCTACCTCCATCCTCCATCCCTCCTTCCTCCCTCCCTCCTCAGCCTCGCCTCCTCCTCCTCCTCCTCATACATACTCCTGTATCCTCATCCTCATCATCCTACTCCTACTCATCTCCTCCTCCTCCTCCTCCCCTCCCTCACCTACCCTCACCCTCCCTGCATACATCCCTCCCTACCTCCTCCCCTCCCTCCATCCCTCCATCTACCTCCCTCCTTCCATCCCTACCTCCCTCCCTCCCTCCCTCCTCCGCCCTCCCTCCTCCCACCTCCCTCCTCCGCTCCCTCCTCCTGCCTGCCTTCCCTCTCAAGGCGAGAACCACGTGCTGAAGAAGAAAAGAGCGCCCTCGGCCCGTGGAGCTCCTGCACCTGTTTTTGGCGCGAGTGTGCGCGTCGCGACGGCGAGAGCCGCATCTTGGAAACGGCCCGCCCTCCATCCGCGAAGCTCTTGCAAGTTTTTGGGACGGATGCGCGCGGCCCTGAGCCACAGCTCAAAAACGTCTTGCCTTCAATCCGTGAAGCTCTTGAAGTTTGTCCAAGCGGATGTGCGCGGAGCTACGGCGAGAGGCATCTGATGAAAGGGACTTCTTTTCAAACCTTGGAAGCCTTGCAAGTGTTTCGGACGGACGTGCGCGGCGCCGAGGCGAGAGCCACATGTTGAAAACCACCCGCCCTCCATCCGTGAAGCTGTTTCACATTCTAAGCTGCACGATCACACATGGTGAGGGATTTCGGGCGAAACGCCCAGCCCGCCCTTCCGACTGGCCTCGGGGTGCGGAAGGGAGGCGTTATTCATGAGGAGAGGGGACGGAAGAGGGCGGCCACGTGGAGGAAGATATGGAGCTGCAGCAGCCACGGCGAGGATGGCGAGGACCAGAGGCCAGGGGCCGCGGACCGCCGACCGGGCGGAGGCGGGCGCTGGAGGAGGAGAACAGCGGAGAGCTCTGGAGCCGTGACGTGCGAAGCTCCTGCCGGTCCTCCTGTGTTGGGCCCTCGCTCTGGATCCAGGGCGCCCTCGAGGGCGCGAAGCTCTTCGCGCTTCGCGCTGCGGCTCCGATGCCTCCCCGTCCTCCTCTTCTGCCCCTGGGGGGGCGGCGCGAGAGCGCGAAGTTGTACTCGCACGTCCCCACTCAGCGCCGCGCGGAGCGCGAAATTTGGGAGCCCTCGTGGGTGGAGCCCTGCTGCCTCCTCCTCTCCTCGCCCCGCTGCGCAGGGCGTGCCGCTGCCTCCCCCCCGGGGCCAGCCGGGCCTGTGCTCCTCTGGCGGTTCGCGCTGCGGCGTCGGGGGGGCCTCCCCTTCCCGCCGGCCCCAGCACAACCCCGACTAGGTGTCTCGAGGAGGAGGGGGAGGAGGGGGAGGAGGGGGAGGAGGAGGAGGAGGAGGAGGAGGAGGAGGAGGAAGAGGAGGAGGTTTCCTCTGGTGAACCTGGGAGGCCTGTACTCATGGCCTTTGGAGCCCAACACCCGCCGGCCCCCCAGGCAGCGGCCGAACATCGGCCTCGCTGCCGGGGCACAGCTTTGGCTCGGCATTGCTCCTCGTGCGTCAGTCGGCCCCTCGCCACAGGCGTCGCGGAGGGAAGCCGCGAGCATTCATGAGGGCGTTTTACCTTCGGAGCCGGCTTCTGAGAGGCCCTAGCAAGAGCAAAAAACAAACACAATTCCTGCATCCAACCTCCTGCCTACGAAGCGAACAAACTGGCGTAAGCATAATTTTTTGGCGTTCCGCGCGGGTTTCTTGGGTCCGCGCTGGGCCCCCCGGCGGCGCCTCCGGCGCCGCCCCTGACCCGCTCCGCGCGCCAGGAAGGGGGTCCAGCGCAGATCCAAGAAATTCGCGCGGAGCGCCAAGAATCTAAGTTTTTGTCTTCTGTCTTCTTCTATGCCTGCCCCCTTGCCTGCCTCCTGCTCGTCTCCCTGCGCGTTGCGCTGCCACTCTCGTAAGCCCCCGGGAGGTCCAGCGGAGTGGGGCCCCCGCGCAGCTGCGAATCAGACCTCGGCCTCCCTGTGGGCTGCAAACTGCGCAACTGTCGTCTCTTACCCCGAGGCCCCTGGAGGTCCAGCGAAATGGCTGCATGCGCGGGCCCAAGCCAGCCCTTTGCCCTTCCTGGGGACCGCGAACTTCGCAGCTGCCGCCACTTTCGCGAGCCCCCATGGGAGATCTCGCGGCGTGGGATCCGGCGCAGATCCGAAGCGGAAGACTCCTCGCCCTCCCCGGGGGTCCCCCAGGGCTGCCAACTGCGCTTCGGTTGCCAATTCTGTGAGCGGAGTGATGCCGCATACGCGGGCCCGTGTTGGACCCAGCCTTCCCCGGTGGCTGCCATCTGCGCAGCTGTCCCAACTTTTGACGTATCTGTGCGGGCCGAAGTTGACTAAAACTAGACCTCGCTCTCGCCATGGGCTGCCAAGTGCGCAATTGTCGCCACGTTCGTGGGTTAGTGGAGGGTTCACTGCGAGCGGCACCTTTAGCTGCACCGTGAGCATGGGTAGGATCAGGATGCGAAGGACGCCGAGTATGGGGAGGAGGAGGAGGAGGAGGAAGAAGAGGAGGAGGAGGAAGATAGACGGATCGGCGTTCAGCCAGAGTTATCCGTCCAATTCGACAGGGAGTCTTGTCGTCGGCGTCCAGTCAGGGCTCTGGGCTCTGCCGCAGAGAGCCGCTGGCTTGGCACTGGACATCCAGCAAGTGCCTTGCAGCAGGGAGACTCTCGGGCACAGAAGCAGGAGGAGGAGGAGCAGGAGGAGCAGGAGGAGGAGGAGGAGGAGGAGGAGGAAAGGGAGGAGGAAAGGGAGGAGGAAACGGAGGAGGACAGGGAGGAGGAAAGGGAGGAGGAAAGGGAGGAGGATAAGGGAGCGACGAAAGGGAGAGGAGGAAAGGGAGGCGGAAAGGAGAGGAATGGAGGAGCAAGGGAGAGGAGGAGTGAGGAGGAGGCGAGGATGACTGGAGTGGGGGAGTGGGGAGTGGGAGGGAGGAGGAGGAGGGAGGAGGGAGGAGGAGGTGGAGGAGGAGGAGGAGGAGGAGGAGGAGGAGGAGTGAGCAGTGAGGAGTAAGGAGTGAGGGGGGAGGAATGAGGAGTAGTGAGGAATGAGGAGTGAGGAGTGAGGAGTGAGGACGAGGAAGGATGTGGACGAGACTTGTCATTCGACGTCCAGCGAGTGCGCTGCCCTCCATCGCGCCACCTTACGGGTAGTTTCACCGGTAGTTATGAGCCGTTTTTGCTGGGTCTGATCAGGCGCTGCCCCAGTAGGCATGTCGGGTCCCTGCAGCAGGAGGGAAGAGGAGGAGGAGGAGGAGGAGGAGGAGGAGGAGGAGAAAGACGGAGTCAGGGAGTCTGTCAAACTTGTGCACTGGCGCGCCAGTGACATCGGTACCCATGTCCCTACACGGGCGAAGCGGCATACGATAGCTATTCGGCTTTCCACGCTTCTCTTTCACTTCCGCCGCTGCTCGCTTGTGCCTGCCATTAGTCGTGTTCCACTGTGAGGTGTTTGTTTTTTGTTAACTGCGGCGTCCACCCCGCCAACGTCCATACAACTCAAAAAGATGGAGGAGCAGGAGTGAGGAGGACGATGCGGATCCAAAACAGATCTTGCCTCGTCCCTGCCTCCTACCTTGCCCCACTCGCTTCTACATACTTCCGCCTCCTTACGTATTTAATCGCTTCGCTCATTCCGCCGGCCCTGGAGCGCTATTTGGGGCCTCTTGGGGCCTTCTTGGGGGCTTTTTGGGAGCGTCTTGAGGCTGCTTGGCGGCGTATTGGGCTCCCCTGGGGCATCTTGGGGGGCTCTTGGGGGCCCCTTGGGGCGGGAGGGGCGGTAGTCGATTGCAGCCCCCCCCTCGGAGGCCACGATCCTCGTGAGGGGTGGCGAACTACAGCCTCCCCCCTGGGGATCGCCCGGGACCTAGCCGGGACCCGGCCGGGGGTCAGCCGGGGTGCTTTTCGTCTTGGGCCCCCCAGGGGCCGCCCCGCGCGCGCGAACTAGAAATATTGTTAAGTAGCTACCGGAGATCTTTAGCACGCCTCTGGCCCGTTGGGCCGGCGAATTTTGGTTATCGTTGCCCTTCTTCGTCCTATGTCCTCCTTTCCATCTCATGTCCTTGGGGGCAACGCAATGTGCAGCCCTCCCAAGTAGTTCCCAACCATCCTGTGGTGTTGGGTCCTCGTTTTGAAGAGAGAGCGCCCCGCGTCCCACCTCCTCCTCTCCTCCTCCCCCCCTCCCCCCTCCTCCTCCTCCTCCTCCTCCTCCTCCTCCTCCTCCTTGCCTTTGCTCTCGGCACACCTCTCACACGTTTCGTGGCCCCATAGGGAGCTCCACCGAAGGTCCCAGTGGCACAGCCCGCATGCGGTTCCCCCACCCAGGGCAGCGCTTCGTGGCCCCATAGGGAGCTCCACCGAAGGTCCCAGTGGCACAGCCCGCATGCGGTTCCCCCACCCAGTACGGCGTTTCGTAGCCTCATAGGAAGCTCCACCGAAGGTCCCAGTGGCGCAGTTCGTAGGGAGCTCCACCGAAGATCCCAGTGGCGCAGTTCGCATGCGTCCCCCCCACCCAGTACAGCGTTTCGTGGCCCCTATACGGGGCTCCCCCGAATGCGATACCCACAACTGCATATGGTTGGGTCCTTCGCCAGGCTAATTTTCACACCAGATCGCGTTCCGTGTCATGGCACCATCCGTACAGAAAGGGCCCATTGTTATGGCCCCTTGTTGCAACTGGGGTTGGGTGCGCCGCCGGGCAGTCGAATGCAATCTGGGGCAGCACTAGGAGGGGCTAGGCTCAGGGGGAGGGCGAGGTGCGCCGACCCCCAATCGCCCACTCGTCGCCGACAGGAGCCTGACAGCCCCTCCCCGCCCCGGAGCGCGCGGACTCCTCCTCCTCCTCCTCCTCCTCATCCTCCTCCTCCTCCTCCTCCTCCTCCTCCTCCTCCTCCTCCTCCTCCTCCTCCTCCTCCTCCGTCGCCGATGCATCGCCGATTCCGGCTCCACGCTTCCCCCCCCGTTGGGAGGGGGGCTCCCCCGAGTGCCGGTGCCGCCGTGGCGTCGAGCGGCCGCCCCCCCAGGAGCTGGCCTCGGCGGACGCCGTGGAGGCCGCCCGCGCAGCGGAGGAGGAGGGGCGGAGGAGCAGGAGGAGGAAGAGGA
>CAUYUJ010010513.1:246922-256922 GCA_963575745.1 Prorocentrum cordatum
TACTCACTGCGTGGAGCTCCCCATATGTGCATCTCATGTTTTATGTCATGCCGTGGCGAACGTCTGTTCATGAGCGGTCGACTACAATAGCGCGTCCACGTGGGCGACAGGGCCGACGAAGACGAGTGACCCCTAATGCGAGTGATTGCGTATGAGTCAGAGTGAGCTTTGAGTATGGTTGAATGCGAGCCTCTTCCTCTTCATCCCCCCTCCTCAGCTGCCAGGCCTTCCCCTTCTCAGCCCGTGGTAGCTTTGGAGCTTTCCACATGTGCATATGCTGCAGGATAGTTGGCAGTGGGATATGTAAGACGAGCGTTTAGCCACACAAGGCCATAAGTGCATGTCATGTTGGAGGATAGTGCCACGGTGAGCATTTCCAACGATCCCCGCACACAACCACCGCCCCCCCCTCGCAGTCACCCCATATGAATATATATATATATATACATATATATATATGTGTATATATATATATATGTCCTGGACTTCGGAACAAACGTTCTGCTCGCGTCAAGGACCTTCGAGCAAAGCGCCCTCCTCCTCCTCCTCCTCCTCCTCCTCCTCCTCCTGTTCCTCCGCCCCCTCCCTTCTCCTGCTCCTGCTCCTCCTCCTCATCCTTCTGCTCCCCCTCCCCCTCCGCACCCCCATGCCCTTCCTCACGATCCCCCGCCTCCTCCTCCTCCTCCTCCTGTTCCTCCTCCTCATCCTCGTTCCTGTCATTTCCCTGCCTGTTGAGCCCAGAAACAAGCGAACCGCCTGAGACATCCCCACAAACTGACCGCGAATGAGCCCGTGCAACCATCCCTGGCGGCTCCCCCTTAGGGGTGCTGAAACCAGCGCCCCGCCTGAGACATCCTCACAATCTGCGCTCCAAGCGAAGGATGTTGAGCCCAGAAACAGGCGAACCGCCTGAGACATCCCCACAAAATGGCCGCGAACGAGCCCGTGCAAACACCCCTGGCGGCCCCCCTTAGGGGTGCTGAAACCAGCGCCCCGCCTGAGACATCCTCACAATCTGCTCTCCAAGCGAAGGAGGTTGAGCCCAGAAACAAGCAAACCGCCTGAGACATCCCCACAAACTGGCCGCGAACGAGCCCGTGCAAACACCCCTGGCGGCTCTCCTTAGGGGTGCTGAAACCAGGGCCCCGCCTGAGACATCCTCACAATCTTCTCTCCAAGCGAAGGATGTTAGGCCCATCAACAAGCAAACCGCCTGAGACATCCCCACAAAATGGCCGCGAACGAGCCCGTGCAAACACCCCTGGCGGCACCCCTTAGGGGTGCTGAAACCAGCGCCCCGCCTAGACATCCTCACAATCTGCCTCTCCAAGCGAAGGTTTGAGCCCCAGAAACAATCAACCGCCTGAGACATCCCCACAAATGGCTGCGACGAGCCCGTGCGAACACCCCTGACGGCGGCGGCCCCCTTCAAGGGTGCTGAAGCAAGCCCCGCCTGTACCTCCTCAACAACCTGCTCTCCAAGCGAAGGATTTTAGGCTCCATCAACAAAGCAAACCGCATGAGACATCCCCAAAAATGGCCGCGAACGAGCCCGTGCAAACCCCCCTTGCGGCTCCCCTTAGGGGTGCTGAACCAGCGCCCCGCCTGAGACAATCCTCACAATCGCTCCCCACGCGAAAGGATGTTTAGCCCAGAAACAAAAAAAAAAAAAAAAAAAAAAAAAAAAAAAAAAAACAAAAAAAAAAAAAAGCAAACCGCCTGAGACATCCCCACAAAATGGCCGCGAACGAGCCCGTGCAAACACCCCTGGCGGCTCCCCTTAGGGGTACTGAAACCAGCGCCCCGCCTGAGACATCCTCACAATCTGCTATCCAAGCGAAGGATGTTGAGCCCAGAAACAAGCAAACCGCCTGAGACATCCCCACACAATGACCGCGAACGAGCCCGTGCAAACACCCCTGGCGGCTCCCCTTAGGGGTGCTGAAACCAGCGCCCCGCTTGAGACATCCTCCAAATCTGATGTGTGTTGAGTAAGTCTGAGTATGCGTAGGTCTGAGTATGAGTAGGTCTGTGTATGAGAAAGTCTGTGTATGTGTACGTCTGGGTATGAGTAAGTCTGAGTATGAGTAATACTGTGTATGAGTAAGTCTGGGTATGAGTAAATCTGTGTATGAGTACGTCTGGGTGTGAGTAAGTCTGTGTATGAGTAAGTCTGTGTATGAGTATGTCTGAGTGTGAGTAAGTCTGAGTATGAGTAAGTCTGTGTATGGGTATGTCTGAGTGTGAGTAAGCTTGAGTATGAGTAGGTCTGAGTATGAGGAAAGAGGAGGAGGGGAGGAGGAACGAGGAGGAGGGAGAGGGAGTAGGAGGCGTCCAAGAATAACAAGAACCCCATCTTAGGATATGGGGAAAATTACCCTGTGACGTACCCAACCCATTTGTATCATGGGGAACGAGGAGTTGACCGAAACTTGCATGGGCAATGAAATTGCAGGATCCGTTGTTTGATATGTAAGCTACTTGGGACACGCGCCTATGGCATGATGCGCAGGAGAACCATACAAGAAAGAGGGGCAACAGCTACAGGCTCGAAGAGGACATGGGGAGACGGGAGCGAAGAGCAGGAGAAAGACGTGCGGGAAGCCCACTGTGCTGGGCCCCCCCAGCAGCCCTCGAAAGTGGCGACAGTTTCACAGATCGCAGCCCCCCAAGGATGGCGAGGTCCCATTTGAGTCTGCGGTGAGTACCCACTGTGCTGGCCCCCCCAGCAGCTCTCGAAAGCGGCGACATTTTCACAGATCGCAGCCCCCAGGGATGGCGAGGTCCCATTTGAGTCTGCGGTGAGTACCCACTGTGTTGGGCCCCTCAGCAGCCCTCGAAAGTGGCGACAGTTTCACAGATCGCAGCCCCCCATGGATGGCGAGGTCTAATTTGAGTCCGCGGTGAGTACCCACTGTGCTGGGCCCCTCAGCAGCCCTCGAAAGTGGCGACAGTTTCACAGATCGCAGCCCCCCAGGGATGGCGAGGTCTAATTTGAATCCGCCGTGAGTACCCACTGTGCTGGGCCCCCCAGCAGGCCTCGAAAGTGGCGACAGTTTCACAGATCGCAGCCCCCCAGGGATGGCGAGGTCCCATTTGAATCCGGCGTGGGTACCAACTGTGCTGGGCCCCCAGCAGCCCTCGAAAGTGGCGACAGTTTCACAGATCGCAGCCCCCCATAGGGAATGGCGGATGTCCCCAATTTGAAACCCGCCATGGTACCCCTGTGCTGGGCCCCCAGCAAACCCTCTCGAACGTGGCGACATTTTTCACAGATCGCAGCCCCCCAGGGATGGCGAGGTACCATTTGAATCCGCCGTGGGTACCCACTGTGCTGGGCCCCCCCAGCAGCCCTCGAACGTGGCGACTGTTTCACAGATCGCAGCCCCCCAGGGATGGCGAGGTCTCATTTGAATCCGCCGTGAGTACCCACTGCGCTGGGCCCCCCAGCAGCCCTCGAAAGTGGCGACAGTTTCACAGATCGCAGCCCCCCAGGGATGGCGAGGTCCTATTTGAATCCGCCGTGAGTACCCACTGTGCTGGGCCCCCCAGCAACCCTCGAACGTGGCGACAGTTTCACGGATCGCAGCCCCCCAGGGATGGCGAGGTCACATTTGAATCCGCCGTGGGTGCCCACTGTGCTGGGCCCCCCAGCAGGCCTCGAAAGTGGCGACAGTTTCACAGATCGCAGCCCCCCAGGGATGGCGAGGTCCCATTTGAATCCGCCGTGGGTGCCCACTGTGCTGGGCCCCCCAGAAGCCCTCGAAAGTGGCGACAGTTTCACAGATCGTAGCCCCCCAGCGCCTGCGAGGTCTAATCTGAGTCCCCGTAGGACGTCACTCCGCTGGCCCCCCAGCAGCCTTCGAAAGTGGCGACAGCTTCACAGATCGCAGCCCCCCAGGGATGGCGAGGTCTAGTCTGTATCCCCGTAGGGCGTCACTCCGCTGGGCCCCCCGCGCAGCCTTCGAAAGTGGCGACAGTTTCACAGATCGCAGCCCCCCAGGGATGGCGAGGTCTAATCTGAATCCCCGTAGGGCGTCACTCCGCTGGGCCCCCCAGCAGCCCTCGAAAGTGACGACAGTTTCACAGATCGCAGCCCCCCAGGAATGGCGAGGTCTAATCTGAGTTCACGCCCCCCCCCCCCCCGGGGTTAAAAAAAAAAGGCCGTCCACTTCCGCTGGGCCCCCCAGCAGCCCTCGAGAGTGGCGACAGTTTCACAGATCGCAGCCCCCAGGGATGCGAGGGAGTTCTAATCTGAGTCCACGTAGGGCGTCACTACGCCGCTGGGCCCCCCCAGCATCCCTCGAAGTGGCGACAGTTTCAACAGATCGCTGGCCCCCCATGGATGGCGGAGTCTAATTCTGAATCCCCGTAGGGCGTCACTCCGCTGGGCCCCACAGCAGCCCTCGAAAGTGGCGACAGTTTCACAGATCGTAGCCCCCCAGCGCTGGCGAGGTCTAATCTGAATTCCCGTAGGACGTCACTCCGCTGGCCCCCCAGCAGCCTTCGAAAGTGGCGACAGTTTCACAGATCGCAGCCCCCCAGGGATGGCGAGGTCTAATATGTATCCCCGTAAGGCGTCACTCCGCTGGGCCCCCCAGCAGGCCTCGAAAGTGGCGACAGTTTCACAGATCGCAGCCCCCCAGGGATGGCGAGGTCTAATCTGAATCTGCGTGGTGCCTCACTCCGCTGGACCCACCAGCAGCCCTCGAAAGTGGCGACAGTTTCACAGATCGCAGCCCCAAAGGGATGACGTAAAAGGCAAGAGAGAAGAGGAGGAGCGAAGAGAGGAGGAGAAGGGAAGCAAGAGAGGAGGAGCGAAGAGAGGAGAAGGGATGCAAGAGAGAAGAGGAGGAGCGAAGAGAGGAGGAGAAGGAAAGCAAGAGAGGAGAGGAGGAGGGAAGAGAGGGGGGGGCGGGAGGAGGAGAACGGAGACCGCAGTGCTCTATGCAAAACGAGTACCCAACGCAGGAGGGTTGGGAAAAACCCAATATGCTCCAGAAAGGCAAAAAATAGTCCAAGAATAGTCCCCAGACTATTTTTGGACTATCTTTTGACTATTCTGGGGGTATCTTTTATTTTTCGTCGAAAATCCCCCTGTAGGGGGACACGCCCGACTTAAGCATAGTTCTTTTTCCTCTATTCGGGGATGGACAGACCTCCCTTTAGTAAAACGTGGTTTAGTGAAAACGACCTGAGGCCCAAACCTGGCGGGCGCAAGTGGTGAACTACATAGCCTAGGAAAGTGAAGGTAGCAAGCCTGATGCAAGTTTGTGCATAGCATTGTGTAGCAGCGTGCGGACATGAGCTATCCCACATCATGGGATTGTGCATCGCGGCGTTCGCGGTGCAAGCTATCGTGTCCGTAACCGTTGGCTCAAGCATCCGAGCGTGGAGGAAAAGAGCGCCCTATTCTTTCCCTCCCATCTGCGATCACTCCCGCGAGTTTCGTACTCGCGCATGGTAGCGGAGCCTGCGGTTTGAATCCGCGGCTCCCCCTAGGAAACGGGTAGCCCCGCGCCTGGGAAGCCCACTAGGCAGCGGTTAGCCCCGCGCCTGGTTGGGACCCGCGACCTGCGGTAGCCCCGCGGTCTGCGGCAGTACATGCCCAGCAAGCGCGGCGGGCGCTCCGTCGGCGCCCGCGCGCGTCGTTCCGGCGGGGACGATGGAGGAGTTGGCCCAGCGGCTGCAGGCCATGGAGGCGCGGCAGCAGGAACTGGTGCAGGAGCTCCAGCGGCAGCAGCAGCGCGGGCAGGCCGCGGAGCAAGGCCTGCAGGCGGCGCAGGCCGAGCTCGCGCAGCTTCGTGCCGCGCCCGCGGCGGCACCGCAGCAGCCGCTACTGGAGCGCCTTGGCGGCGCGACCGTGGACACGCGGACCCTGGGGAAGCCGGCGAGCTTCTCAGGGCACCGCGAGGCGTGGCGGGAGTTCCGTTTCGTCTTCCATGCCTTCGCCTGCGCCGCGCATGCCAACATGGCGGAGCTCTTCACGCGCGTGGAGGCGATGGGAGCCAATGTCGTGGAAGGTCAAGATCTCGACGAGGCCACGGCCGCCTTGAGCCGCCAGCTGTATTACATGCTGGTGATGACGACGACGGACGACGCTCAC
Source organism: Prorocentrum cordatum (assembly GCA_963575745.1). NCBI lineage: Eukaryota > Dinophyceae > Prorocentrales > Prorocentraceae > Prorocentrum > Prorocentrum cordatum. The sequence continues at coordinate 253,029 of CAUYUJ010010513.1, forward strand.
CTTCTCCTGCACAACGTGGAGGAGGGCAACGGCGCAGAGGCCTGGCGGGGGCTGTGCTGGGAGTACGAACCAGACGTGCGAGTCCGCCATGGCGCAGTGCTGCACGCACTCCTGCGCCGCGAGTTCGGCAAGGACCCGAACGGCGACCTCGCGAAGGAGATCGAGAGCTTGGAGCGGGACGTCCGGCGTTGCGAGAATCAGAGCGGGAAGGTGCTGGACGAGGACGTCAAGATCTCGACGTTGGTGGGCGGCATGCAGAACACGAAGGTCCGGGATCACCTCCTGCTCAACGCCGCTCGTCTGGACACGTTCCAGAGGCTGCGGGCGGAGGTCCTGAATTTCGCCGTGGCCAAGCGGACGTGGGCCCAGGACGTCGACGACCCCATGCTGATCGGAGCCGTCAAGGACGGCAAAGGCAAGACCTCCAAGGGCAAGGGGAAGGACTCCAAAGGGAAAGGAAAGGACTCCAAGGGCAAAGCCAAGACCAAAGACACCCACAACCCCGCCTCGGGCAAGGAGTGCCACTACTGCGGGAAGCCCAACCACTTCAAGAACGAGTGCAGGAAGCTCAAGGCCGACATCAAGGCCGGGAAGGTGGACGCGAACGGCAAGCCACTGCCAGGAGCAGGAGCCCGCAGCGTGACAGAGGAGGCCCGAGGAGGAGGAGCAGGAGGAGGAGCAGCAGCAGGGGCATTAGGAAGCAGCAGCACCAGCACGCAGCTGGCCCTGCCCGCGCCGGGCGTGCCGATGCCGATGAACGCGGCGTACCCGGCGCTCTTCCAGCCCATGTGGTACCCGGGCCAGGGGGGAGCGCCTCCAGCGCACGGCATCCACTCCATTCACCCCCCAGGCACCGTCGTCATGGGTCTAGGCCCCGTGCCGCCGGTTCTACCCGGAACCCCGGCAGTTCTTCCTCAGGGCTCCGGCGCAGGAACCCCGGCAGTTCTTCCTCAGGGCTCCGGCGCAGCATCCAGCTCGTCTCCGGACGAGCCGCGGACGATCCATTGACGGTCAACATGATCCAGCCTGCTGGCATGATTGCTGCGGTGGGACATGGTGGTGTCGAGCTTGCCCTGCTGGACTCCGGGTCGGGGGTCGTGGCATGCCCTGCTGATTATGCACCTGATGTTCCCATGCTGCCTCCTCGTAGGGATCTTCGTCCCATGGTGAGTGCCACGAGCGAGCCCATCAAGAACTACGGCACCAAGAACATCACCTACGTGTTGGACAACGGGGAGGAGCTGGCTATCACGTGGAACGTGACGAACGTGAACTGCCTGATCCTCTCGGCCTCCGCGCTGCGGCGCGGAGGGGCGACTGTCGTGATCGCCCCGGAGCGTGAGATGCTCCACACTGCCAGTGGAGGCTGCGTCGACCTCGTCATGCAGTCGGACGTGCCGTGGTTGAGGCTTCGGCGGCAGGCCCGAGGGATCCGTGCAGCGCGCGTCCCAACGGCCATCGAGGTAGGAGAGCCCGCGTCTGCGGCTGAGCCCGCGACTGCGGGGGAGGTGCAGCCCGCGCCTGCGGTAGGCCCCGCGGCGGCGGACGCGGCACCTGTAGAGGCCCGGGCGGCCCCCAGGGAGGCGTTACGACGCATTCCAGCCCCCCTGGATGCCTCTGAGGAGGCGAGGCCTCACCGATCCGTGAAGGTCCCCATCGGCCCCTCGGATCACGAGAAGGAGGAGCACTACTTGACCCACATCCCGTTTAGATCATGGTGCAGCTACTGCACACGGGCTGCGGCCCCTGACGATCCTCACCATCGGACGCGCATGCCCGTTACGATGCCTTTGAAGCCGATTGTGATGATGGACTACACGTTCGTGACCGACCCCCCGTTCGACATGATGACGATCCTGACCGTATACGACCAGGAGCTCGGGATGGTGTTGGCGCTGGTGGTGGACGAGAAGGGCCCCATCGAGTACGCGATCCGCAGCGTCATTGAGTACCTCGGGTACTGGGGTAGGAAGGCCATCATTTTGAGGGTCGACGGCGAGCCCGCCATCAAGGCCCTGGCGGAGGCGATCCGCATCGGGCGTGCGGATCCCACAGTCTTGGAGATGAAGCCCCGGTACTCGCCTGAGTCCATGGGCGGCGTCGAGAACATGAACAAGGAGGTGAAGAACCTCCTGAGGACCATCGTCCTGTACCTGAGGGACGTGGCGAAGGTCGAGCTGCACACTGGTCACCCGCTGGTGCCTTGGCTTGTGCGGCACTGCGGCTGGTGCATATGCATGTACCGTGTGCGCGCGGACGGCCAGACGGGCTACGAGAGGTTGAAGGGCCGGCCATACAACGGCAAGATTGCCCTCTTCGGGGAGTGCCTGTGGTACCGGACCCCCGATGCCTCCCGTCTCTCGTCCTTGGACCAGCGCTGGACCACGTGCATCTGGTTGGGCAAGAGCTGGAAGACCGACGAGCACATCATCGTGTTGGGCAACGAAGTGCGCCTAGCCAGATCTGTCCGCCGCAAGGCTATAGGCAAGAGGTGGAACAAGAAGATGCTGGATAAGGTGCTCTGCACTCCGTGGCTTCCGCGCCTGGACGCCCAGACCCCGGCCGTCCGGCCGAAGCGCTACATCACGAAGGCTTACCTCGACAAGTACGGCCTCACTCCCGAGTGCCCCGGCTGCACGGGGCGCACGACGGGACACAGCGACACCTGCAAGGCTCGTTTCTTGGCGATCTGGGGGAAGGAGGATGAGGCATTAGCAAGCAGTAGTGCCGCAGCGCCAGCGGCCTCCGCAGAGGCGCCCCAGCCGGCGGCGTCCGGCCCTCAACTCGAAGCCCCCCCGGGGCTCCCCGCACCTGCCGGAGCCGCTCCAGACGCCGACATGGCAGCTCCGGCGGAGGATGCGGCCCCTGCCGCTCCACCAGGGCTGGCCCCGGCAGCCCGTGACCCCGCCGTGGACGCAGAGATGGAGGCTGCGAGCATCGCGGCGAAGCGCGAGCGGGAGGACCTGAGCTTCCAGGAGAAGGTCGAGCTCTTCGAGAGTGGTGGCGCTGATGCCAGCGGGCCCGCGTCTTCGAGGAGGCGCGTAATCGGCGCTCTGCATGTGTGCGGCCAGCCGTCCCTTGCGGAGGCCAGGAGCATCGTAACGCTGGTGGCCTACGTGGCGACGCCAGACATCGGCACGCAGGACGTCAAGGACCATAAGACCGGCGAGGTGCTCGACCCCGAGCTCGTGCGCTCGGGCCGCGCACGGGAGCGCCAGAACATGCTGGACAGGTGCCTCTACGAGCGCGTGCCAATGAAGGACGCTAGGGGTAAGAAGGTGCGCAGCATGTGGCTCGACGAGAAGCGCGTGCAGGACGGTGAGACCACCGTCCGGTCGAGGTGCGTGGCCATGGAGTTCAACATGTACGACCGGCTGGACACGTACACGGCGACGCCCCCACTGAAGTTCATCAAGTTGATCGTCTCACGAGCTGCCTCAATAAGACGTCCTGGCTCCAACGAGTGGACCAGGGTGCTGGGGCTCTACGACATCGTCACAGCATTCTGGCACGCCGACTTGCCGCTGGACGAGCCGATCACGGTGATCCCGCCTAGGGGCGAGGAGGTCCCAGGGATGGTGTGGCAGATGCTGAAGGCGATGTATGGCTCGCGCCGTGCGTCTCAGCTGTTCCTCGAGTTTATGGTGAAGGTCTTCGACCAGTGCGGCTACCAGGTTTTGAAAACCAGCCGCCAGATCTTCGACTCGAGGCAGTACGACTCTTTGGCCGGTTTGTGGGGGGACGACATCATAGCTGAGGCGGAGAGCGAGGGCATCGACCACCTTGACGCCATGATCAGCCGGCTGTGCAACATCAAGGTCCTCCCTCGCGTTGGACCTGGTTGCAGCCTGATGGGCCGTTACCTCAAGCGCTACATCTGCTACGTGCCGGGAT
>CAUYUJ010010513.1:264422-284154 GCA_963575745.1 Prorocentrum cordatum
GAGGAGGAGAGGGAGGAGGAGCGAGGAGGAGGAGGAGGAGAGGAGGAGGAGGATGAGGAGGGAGGGGAGGGGAGGATAGGAGGAGGAGGGGAGGATGATGAGGAGAGGAGGGAGGAGAGGAGAGGAAGGAGGGGGGGGGAGGAGGGAGGGGGAGGAGGAGGAAGAGGAGGAGGAGGGAGGAGGAGGAGGCGGGGGAGGAGGGAGGAGCGTGGCCAGAGAACAAGTTGCCTCTGCTGTGAGCACGCTGCTCCCCAAGCCTCCAGGGAGGCGGTCGCACCACAGGCGTGCTTGCCAATGCACAGTCAAACAGATGATCGAGGACATTATCAATACATTTATCCAGAAAGTATCTCCAGGACGTATCAATTAAGAAATTACATGCTCCCTCCTGGACATATGATCCAGAAACTTATCACCTGAGAAAGCTGGGCCAGCTTTTCAGGAGTTTGCTTGAGGAAACGCTGGGCCAGCTTCTGGAGCCAGGAACGTACACTATTCACTTCTAGGGTCCAAGGCTGCCAATTCCCTTAAGAAACTGAGCCAGCCTCGCGGCAGGCTGAAACGCTGGGCCAACTTTTCGGGGGGAGGTTTCTTAATCATAAGCGGGACCGTAGTGAAGATTTGGAGCAAACTTCGGTCTGGTTTCGTTGCGTCCTGGTCCGATGTCCTTTGCGGGCGTTTCGCGACACCGCGGACCGCAGCAATTCGTCACTGAGAGAAGCAGCTGTCCCTTTAGGCACCCAGGTTGCTACTCTGCAACTGCACGCCGAAAAGTTGCACGATGACCTGAGCTTGGTCGTGCTGGTTCGTATTGCTCGAGACTGCGGCATCTCTCCATCGTGACAGCGTTGGAGGCTCAGGCGTATCTCGCCCCTCGTTTCTCGAGAGGAGCTGCGGGGGCCAGCGAAGCAATCTGGCCCACAGGGGAGATCATCGATGATCACTGCAGGCTCTCATCTCGGCGTGCTCAGATGGTTCTGCTTCAAGCGCTGCAAAGAGCCCACATCGCGCGGCCCAATGTAGGAGGGCATCGCTGGTCGCTCACCGCTGCTCCGGCTGCCAGGTGCGAAGGCCCTCCGTCCTTTGTGGCCCTGGCTATTAAGGAAGGTTTCTCAGGTCCTGGCCCACGGGCTTCGGAAGCAGACGTTAACGACGTCTGGGAAGACGTGCCTCTTGCGCACGTCTCGAGTCTTGGCTGAAAAAGCTCGGCAAGTTTTTGGTAGGCTAGGACGTTCCTTGTCAGACGGTCGGCGATGCTGTGGACTTCGGAAGAGACATTGCTGGAATCAAGGCACGGCGCCTGGCAAACTCCAAGGGGCGTCTCAGGACAGCAGCGAAACGGTTTGCGAGAGTTCGTGAGTTGTGCAGAACTGCTAGGCTGAGCCGCATCAGGCAATAACTGTGGTCGACGGGGCTCTCCCCCGGGCGGCGTGTGGGCAACGATGTAACGGTGTCGCCCCTTTCAGTGGCTTTACAGCTTCGGCACCAGGCTTCGCTGAATGCAGATGGGGGAGGAGTTGGGCGATGTTTGGCCGCAGTGCTGTCGTTCCCCATGGGGCGTGGAGGCCCAGCGCTGCAGTTGAGAAGGCAGTTGCTGCACGAATGGTTGACGGTGTGGCGATCAACCCCATCCCTGCACTCTCGGGTGATTCGCGCGTGGTCGTTCGTTCCTTCGTCCGCGGCTGAGTCTCCCCAAGACCCGGTGGGCCCGTTTGCGAGGCCCAGTCGGTGCTGGCATTGCAGTTTTGTGTGATGCAGAATGGACTCCTGACTCCTGCGGAGGCCGTTGTTTGGACTCAGCAACCAGCGCATGGCGATTTCGTCTGGCGCCGCCCGCGCGCTGAGGATCCTGGTGTTGATGCACGGGATTCGGATCTGACTGAGCTTCTGGGCGAGGTCTTAGATGATGCTGCTGCTAGGCTGTATCACAAGACCTTGGATAATTTCGAGGGGAGTGGCTTGGAGCATGGAAGGTGATCTTCACATTGCCCGTCAAGGGTGCAACAATTCTGAAGAATAAGAAGAAGTCAAATTCGAACACCTCGGTCTTCACATTCTGTGTTCTGTGCTTGATGGAGATCAAAGGCCACGGATTAACATGGCTGATCGTGGCTGAGAGGTTTCTCGGCTGTGCCCTCGTTGCGGGGCTTAGGAAGGACCCCCCTACCATAACATATGGAGTTGTTGCAAAAATGACGGTGCTGAGCATGACAAGCCTCACCATCCGGCTGCGCAGTTCGAGAAATCCCCTGCTTTCTTTTCTGGCTGCGCGGGGTTCCCCCTGTCGGATAGGACCCCCCCCGGGCACGCCCGACTCGCAGGGAAGGAAGGCGACTTCTTGCCCGCGGCCGTCGAGCAGCACCCGAGGCATGGCAAAACTGCTCTCTTCGGGGGTATGCTCGGGGGGCCCCCTTCGGCGCTGACCCTCGGCGTCGTAGACGTGATCCTTCCGTCGCTGCGCTTCGGCTCGAAGCGCAACGACGGAAGGACCACACCTGGCGCAAATCTGGCCCAGGAGAGGCTTACAGTCGGGGCGTTGACCTAAGGAACCCAAAATAAGGAACGGGGCCCCTTTCTTCCATAAGTTAAACTTTGATTTCCCATCCAAAACCGAAGGACAACCTACGGCAAGCTGCGAAACAATTAAGGAACACGGAGCCCCTCCCCAACGAGAAGGGTTCCTTGTTCAGCGCCCCGACTGTATACTCACTCGACGAACGAGTATAAGGGAGTGGGCCTCGGCAGCGGCGGCCACCCTACGCCACTCGCGGGACGACGTCAAGCGGCCCCACGAGCTGAGCTTTCTACACCCGCCGTGGTTTTAGATATGGTGAGGCCTCCCCCTCCTCCTCCTCCTCCTCCTCCTCCTCCTCCTCCTCCTCCTCCTCCTCATGCTCCATCATGCTCCATCTGCTCATCATCATCATCATCATCATCATCATCATCATCATCATCATCATCATCATCATCATCATCATCATCATCATCATCATCATCATCATCATCGTCATCGTCATCGTCATCGTCATCGTCATCGTCATCGTCATCATCGTCGTCATCGTCGTCATCGTCGTCATCATCATCATCATCCTCTCTGCCACGGACCATCGGACCCTGCTGCGAGCCTGATTGTCGGGTCGGGCGAGGCTGCGGCAAGGCTCTGACCAGGACCTGTGGAGCTGCATCCGCGTGGCCTTGGGTCAAGTCTTTTTGTTTACAGCACCCTCCCCGCCCCAGTCAGATTCCACCGCCTGGGGCCACGTCCAGTGCACATACAATATGCACCAATATGCCCCAGGTAGGATTTTGCATGCCAGACCCACGAGAGCAAGACCCTCGCCCACCCCCCAGGGCTTTCTGGGTGCAGTACATGAACACCTGGGGCCGCTTGGGCTCTCGGCCCCAGGAAGACGCTCTGAGATCAAGCGGATCCCGTCTCGCACTGAAAGAGGGCTCTCACCAGGGCGAGTTGACGAGGGAGCGGGGACGGCGGCGGGCGAGGGGGCTGCGGGGTGTCTGGTCGAGTCTCGGGTCGGGCGAAAGGGGGGAATAGCAAAGGGGGGGTTTGAGAATCAACTCGCGTAGCCGGCCATGTATCGAGGAATGGGCCCCTCGGTGAGGCCGAAACCAGCTGCATGCAGCAAATTTCGTACCCCCCCCTTTCCCAATCTAGGGGAACAACAAGTGACAGAAACCTAAAAACTCGGAGGTCCGCGCGGATTTCTCGGATCGGCGCTGGACCCCCCTCCCTGGCGCGCGAGCGCGCCAGGGGCGGCGCCGGAGGCGCCGCCGGGGGGCCCCAGCGCCGATGCGAGAAATCCGCGCGGACCTCCGAATTTTTATGTTTACATGTATGTCACTTTTTGTTCCCCTACAATCCCCCTCTTTCGTCCGGCCCGACAGTCTGTGGACGCCGACCGACGGGATGCCGTCGGAGTGCTCGTCGGAGCACGTGGCGGCGGCGTGCCTCTGGAGCTCGCCCTCCTCCTCCCTCCTCCTCCTCCTCCTCCCTCCTCGCCCTCCTCGTCCTCCTCCTCCCTCCTCGTCGTCCTCCTCCTCCTCCTCCCTCCTCCCGCTCCTCCCTCCTCCTCCTCCCTCCGTCCTCCTCCCCTTCCTCCTCCTCCTCCTCCTCCTCCTCCTCCTCCTCCTCCTCCTCCTCCTCCTCCTCCTCCTCCTCCTCCTCCTCCCTGCCTCTGGAGCTCGCCGTGCTCACCAGCCCCCCTGCGAGCGGGAAAAGGCGGCTGCCCGAGGGCGGGCGGCCTCCGCCCTCTCCGCCCGCGCGCGGAGCGCCCCCGCGGCCCGCGCACAGCTTCGCGCAGGCCGGCGCCGAGTTTTTGCTCGTTCCCCTCGGGCCTGGGTCCTCCTCCTCCTCCTCCTCCTCCTCCTCCTCCTCCTCCTTCTCCTCCTCCTCCTCCTCCTCCTCCTGCTCCCCCTCCTCCTTTGAGTGGAGAGGAGAGGAGAGGAGAGAGGGGACAGAGATAGAGAGGAGATATGGAGGCAGGAGATCCCCTCCTGGTTCCGCGAGGTCTGCCATCTGGGCCTGCAGCTGTCGCTGCTGTCGGAGGGCTGCGGCTCGCAGGCCGGAGGGGGTCTAAGTAGGCCCCACAGGGTTTGTGCACTTCGGGCCTGCGGTTTTCTGTTCATATGCAGGTCGGCTCGTGTGGTGTTCCCTGTCTGCCAAACGTTTTTTATCGTTTTTTTGTTTCGCGATGTGGTCGTGTCATCCGTGGGATGCGAGCGGTGTTCTTTCCTTGTGCCTGCGCCCAGTATTCTGTCTGCGGCAGCGACCCAGAGCTTTGGCCTCCGTCCTGGTCGTGGGATCGGCTCTGGGGGTGAAGGAAAGGTTGTGGCTGGCAGGTTCGCGCACGGCTCCCACACTAGCCAGGTCTGGGATCGATGCTGCCTTGCTTGCTTGTTCGGGCTGCAGCAGACATGCTACCCTGGAGCGCAGGCATCTCGAGGCACAGTGCGAGCCAACTCGCAAAGGCAGAAAGAATCCAGCTCGTATCGGGGGCGCGCAAACATGGATTAGCGATCCCTGGATCTGGCGCGCGGTCGCCAGATTCATGGATCGTGGGAGGTGCCCCCCCCGAAATGCGGCCGGTGGCGCCTCGTTCAGCGGCGGCAGTCAGCGATTTCCTATGGAGACGGGACCCGTCGCTGATCCACGCCCCCTTACCCATCGGTCGGAAGAAGTAGGTAGAAACATGAAGTAGGACGGCGTTGGAAATAGATTGAGTTTCCGCCTGCCTCCTGAAGAGGAGGGAAGAGGGAACACCACTCGACTCTTGAAGCAGGAAGGCGCTGAATGTAGATTGGAATCTAGGAATCCCAAAATATCTACTTTCAACGGGCTTTGGGGAGTCCGTGTTTGCGATCGCCCGCTCGTCTCAGGAACGGTCTCTGCCCGAGGAGGGCATTTGTGTCTGGCTCAGTTGCAGCCCGTGTGGGTCCACCGTGGTCTCTCGGGCGAGCCCTCTCTCTCTCTCTCTCTCTCTCTTCGCTGCACACACACACACACACCTCGTGCTCAGCCAAACATTTCCTCCTCCCCCATTCCGCCCCCTCCTCCTCCTTCCTTCCTTCCTCCCTCCCTCCCTCCCTCCTCGCCGCCCGCCCCTCCCTCTGTTCCTCCTTTGCTCGTTTTCCGTCTTCTTACTCCTCCCTCCTCCTCCTCCTCCTCCTCCTCCTCCTCCTCCTCCTCCTCCTCCTCACATGCCGCCGCATCCTTCTCCTCTGCCTTCCTCGAAACTATCATCATACTCCTTCCCTCCCTCTCTATCTCCCTCCTCCTTTCTCGCTCTTCTCTCTTCCATCCTCTCTCCTTCCCCTCCTCCTTCCCTCCTTCTCCATCTCCCTCCTCCTTTCTCGCTCCTCCCTCTCCCATCCTCTCCCGACGCTTCCCTACCCCCAATCCTGGTCCACTTCCTTATGCTCTTTTCTCCTCCGTTTCCTCCTCGTCCTTCTCGGCCCCTTTAACTTCATAGCGACTCTTCTACGCCGCAGGAGCAGACGTGCCAGTAAGACAATCCGTGCTTTTCGCATGAAGCTTCCTGGCAACGTATGACCATAGAGCTTGCAGTTACCAACGTCAGCATCGAAAGATGGCGGGTCGTTTTCAACATCTGGGTAGATCCTTTTGCATTCGTTTGGAACGTGCCCAAACACTATAGTGATGAGAAGCACACATGGTATCCCAAATCTGGCTCTCGCCACAGGGCCGCGCACCTTCGCCCCCAAAACATCCGCCAGGCACGACGCAAGTCAAGGGGCAACCCTCGACCTGTGCACCCCTCCGCTCAAGAAACCGAGGTGTTCCAGATGTCTCAAACTTGGAAGAACGGAGGGCGGCTCCGATCAATCCAAGCCCTAAACTCGAGTATGCGTCGCTGTCGGGATGCCCCAGACGCATACGAGCCTTGGTCGGAACGTTCAGTGGAGCGCCTGAAGGATCTACGGAAAGGGAGAGGTTAAGCTCGACCGCCCACACGCCACGCCTCAGGCTGGCTACGCCACAGGCTACCTGCGTAGCAGGAAAGAAGAACCCGAAAGCCGGAACCCAACGCCAGCGGGACCGCAAGATCCCGCAGGAACCTAGGAAAACCTGGAAAACGCTGCCAGGGGCTCTCCAGGCGCTCCCAGCGCGCCTGGGCGCGCTCCCAGGCGCCCCCCAGGCGCTCCCACGCGTCCCAGAGGCTCCCCAAGCGCTCCCAGGGGGTCCCCAGCGCGGGAACCTCGCGCGCGCGCGAGCCGCGGAGCGTCCGGCGAACTGGTCTCCGTTGTCGTGGCGCAACATGATCCCCTTCTGAGATTGAAGCATATGCGTAATTTTACCCCAATCGCGATATGCGCTCGCCAGCGCGACTGCGCACCGAAAAGGAGCGCGCAGGCGCGGTTCTGGCGTCGCCAACGTAATTCAGCGATAAGGAATACACTCGACGGCCGGATAACCGGCCGGCGGGCCGGCTGACGCACGAAACGCGCTGCAAGGTGCGTCGCATCGAGGGGGCGCCAGGCCCGCCCCCTCAAGCTCCCCCTCCCACCATCCGAGACAAAGCGCTGCGCGTGCGCCACCGCGCAGAATCGCTCCTGCGAGAATCGGAAAAGGTCGCCCGGTCGGGCGCCCCCCAACGCGCGAACGAACCCCGGAGACTCTAGGACGACGTGGTGTCAGCGCGGGAACCTCGCGCGCGCGCGAGCCGCGGAGCGTCCGGCGAGCTGGTCCCCTTTGTCGTGGCCCACCATGATCGCTTCTGAGATTGAGGCATCTGCGTAAGTTTACTTCAATCGCCATATGCGCTCGCCAGCGCGCCTGGCCATCGAAAAAGAGCGCGCAGGCGCGGTTCTGGCGTCGCCAGCGTAACATGGGCCACAAGGTACGACACCTCGTTGGCCGGCAAACCGCTGCGCGTGCGCCACCGCGCAGAACCGCCCCTGCGAGAGTCGGAAGAGATCGCCCGGTCGGGCGTTCCCCAACGCGCGAACTAAACCTGGAAGCTGTTCCCCAATGCGTTACAGCGCCTGCGCGTTCTCAGGTAGGACGACGTGGTGTTCGACACCCCCATGAGTGGGGGCTGGGGGGAAGGAAGAACTCTCTGTGTCCCTAAACCCTAAAAGAGAATAGCCGGGGTGGATTGGGGCGGGAGGACAAGCAACGCGAGCGCGCACGCAGCATCCCACCCCCAACAATCTTGATGTGGGGGTGGGATGCGTGCGCGCGCCCACACCGCTTGGCGGGCAACACCCTAAACCCTAAACCCTAAACCCTAAACTGCAAGCCACGGGCGGTGCAACGTCCGTAGCCCGTGGCGTCTGGCCGAGCGCTCAGCGAGCCTGCCCTTTCCACGTTCGTGGCACCGACGAAGCGCGCAGCGCTGAGGAGGCATTCGCTCGCCGCGCGCATGCGGCCGCCGCTTGTTCGCTAAATGAAAAAGAACCCTTAACATAACCCCCAGCCAGTGGGTTCGCCACGGTCGGTGCCATCCCCTGGGGCTCCAAACCTATGAAAATACAGCATGTGGCGCCCTTTGGGCCGTCCGTGGGGCCTCAAACCATATGAAAATACAGCATGCGGCGCCCTTTCGGCTGGCGCACGTCCCAAGCACTCCCGAGCGCTTCCTGGCGCTCCAGGGCGCTCCCAAGCGCTCCCAAGCGCTGCCAGACGCTCCCAGGCGCTCGCTGGCGCTCCCACGCGCTCGCTGGCGCCCCCAGGCGCTCCCAAGCGCTCCCAGGCGCTCCCAGGAGCTCTCAGGAGCTCCCAGGCGCTCCCCGGAGCTTTCGGCACGTTCCCAAGCGCTCCCAGGCGCTCCCAGGCGCATGGCGCTCCCAGGCGCCCCCAGGCGCTCCCGGAACGCTCCCAGGCGCTTCCAAGCGCTCCCTGGCGCTCCCAGCATGCTCTCAGGCGCTCCCAGGCGCTCCCAGGCGCTCCCAGGCACTCCCAAGCGCTCCCGGCACGCTCCCAGCACGCTCCCAAGCGCTCCCAGGCGTTCCCATGCGCTCCCAAGCGCTCCCAAGCGCCCACAGGTGCTCCCAAGCGCTCCCCGGCGCTCCCAGGTGCGTTTAAGCAGTCCAAGCGGTCCCATGGCGCTCCCAAGCGTTTCCATGCATTCGCAAGCACTCGGCTGGCGGCGCTTCGCGGCGCTCCCCCGCCATGCAGGCGCTGCCGCAGTCGTGCGCGCGCATCGTAGCGAGGGGGTGCCAGACCCACCCCCTCGCGCCCCCCCTCCAGCCATGCGAAATTCGCGCCGAAGGCGGCTGCGTCGACAATGCAATCGCTTCAGCGGGGGCGACGCCAACGGTCAAGCCCAACGAACAACCCACGGCTCGCACTCGCGGTGCGCACTGCGTGTCCTGCCACGCTCCCAGACGCTCCCACGTGCTTCCATCCTGGGGAAAGCTCGAGGCGCTCCCCCAGCGCTCCCAGAGAGCTCTCCCAAGGCATTCCAGGGGGTCTGCCGTGGAGGTGCTGCCGCAGCCATGCGCGCGCATCGTAGCGAGGGGGTGCCAGACCCACCCCCTCGCGCTCCCCCTCCCGCCATCCGAAGCTCGCGCCGACAGCATCTGCGTCGATGATTGCAATCGCTTCAGCGGGGCGACCTCGAAAGCGAAACCCAAAGCCGCGGGCGAATGCAACTGCCGCGCGCGTCGCCGTCGGCGAGAAGCCCGACGGCGCGGCCGCTCTTTCGAGGCCCACGGGGGCCCATGGGATTGCCGCGCCAGCGCCCTCGCAGTGCTGCTCCCCAGTGCCGAAGGCAAATGCCGGACCCCATGTGGAACTGCTGCGCCAGCGGCAGCCCAACGGCGAAGCCCCCTGCCGAAAGCGCAACAGCTGCCTCATCGACGAGGCGAGCTGACGCGCCAGCGCCATGCACCCTGCGCGCGTGCTCGCATGGGCGCGCATTTTGCCGCGGCCGCGGCCGCGCGCGCTTCCCAGCATTCGCAGCCCAGTGTCACAACCCAGTGCCGACAGCAAAAGCGACAACACTTGGACATGCTGCGCCAGCGGCAGCCCAACGGCGAAGCTCAACGCCGACATCGCCAACGGCTGCCTCTTCGACGTGGCAGCGAGCCGAAGCGCCTACGCCACGCGCCCTGCGCGCGTGCTCACGTGGATGCGCAGTGCCACGGCCGCGTCGGCGATCGTCTGCGCGCGCCGCTTCGACAGCCCCCCGTGATAAGGGGTTGGGGGGAGAAAACCTAAACCCTAAAAGGCTTCATTCGCAGCCCAGTGTCACGACCCAGCGCCGAAAGCAAAAGCGACAACACATGGGCATGCTGCGCCAGCGGCAGCCAACGGCGAAGCTCAACGCCGACATCGCCAACGGCTGCCTCTTCGACGGGGCAGCGAGCCGAAGCGCCTACGCCACGCGCCCTGCGCGCGCGCTCGCGTGGATGCGCAGTGCCGCGGCCGCGTCGGCGATCGTCTGCGCGCGCCACTTCGACAGCCCCCCGTGATAGGGGGGGTGGGGGGAGAAACCCTAAACCCTAAAAGGCCTCACTCTGGGTGGTCTGGGGCGGGAGTGCGACTAACCGCGGCGCGCGCGGCTTGGGCAGCGATCCCCCCCAACAACCTTGATGTGGGGGGATCGCAGCCTGCGCGCGCTTGCGCCAATGCAGGCCCTAAACCCTAAACCCTAAACCCTAAACTGATGCGCGACCCCTCGACGGGTCGCGCACCGATGTCGAACCTTTTCCGCTTTGAAAGCGAGTGATAGTCGAGCGCCCAGATCGTTATCGGGCCGGCGCACGCGCTGAGCTTCTGCCTCAGAGATAAACCCTGAACCCTGGTCTCCTTTGCCCGAGCGGCGCGGGAGCGCTCGGGAGCGCTTAGGAGCGCTTGAAAGCGCTCGCTGGGAACGTCTCGGAGCGCCTAGGAGCGCCTGGGAGCGCCTGGGAACGCTCGGGCGCGCCTGGGAACGCTTGGGAGCGGCTGGGAGCGGCTGGGAGCGCCTGGGAGCGTTCGGGAGCGCCTGGGAGCGCCTGAGCGCTTGGGGGCGCTTGGGAGCTCCTGGGAGCGCCTGGGATCGCCTGGGCCAAGCCAAGGCCACGTGTTGGAAGGGGTATTGCGGGCACCAGAGCAGTCCCCAGAGCACAATGAAATGCGAGGGGGCGCCCGACCCGCCCCCTCGCGCTCCCCCACCCGCCAAATCTTCGAGGGTGCCATGTGTGAGCTCCAGCAAAGATCTTCCTTGACCAATGGCAGACCCAGCCTGGCCCCAGATTATAGTGCTCGAGACCCGATGCCCGAAATTAGTCCCCCCATGCGAAGGGGGGCGAAGATGGGCGAAGGGGGGTCGATTGACAGATGGTTGACGCTCGAAGATGATCGCCGCCAGAAAGGACCTTCCCCCCATGAGAAGGGGGGAGAGAGGGGGGTAGAACAACCCTAACCCTAAAGGTGTACCTTTCGGTGGGGGGTGGGAACGGGAACGAATAGCAGCCGACCCCCCCAAACCCTAAGTCTCTAATTCTATAATTATTAAACCCTAAATCACTCCAAAGCGGCCGTTATGCAATCCCTCTCCATCTATTGCAAATTACTCCGACGGAAGGACCCCACATGAAAATCTCTTTAGCTTGCATGGGGGGATCCTCCTGCCCCTTCCCTTCTCCCACCTACTCTTGCCTCCTCGTTCTCCTCCTGTCTGCTCCTCCACCTGCCTCAACCCCGCCTCTTCCTCCTCTTCTTGTCTCCTCCACCTCCTCCCCCTCCCCCTCGTTATGCTTCCTCCCCCCCATTCCCCCTGCCTCTCCTGCCTCCTGCCTCCTCCTCCTGCTCTCCCTCTCCCTTCTCCTCCTCCTCCTCCTCCTCATCCCCTGTCCTCCTCCTCTCCCTCTCCCTCATCCGCTTCCTCCTCCTCCTCCTCCTCCTCCTCCTCCTCCTCCTCCTCGTTTCCATATTCCTCCCCCCTCCTCCCCCCCCTCCTCCTCCTCCTCCTCCTCCTCCTCCTCCTCCTCCTCCTCCTCCTGCCTCCTCCTTAGGCCTCCTGCCCCCTCCTGGGGCCTCCTGGGGCCTCTTGGGGCCTCCTGGAGCCTTCTGGGCCTTCCGGGACCTACTGGGGCCTCCTCGGGCATTCCTCCTCCTCCTTTTCCTCCTCGTCATTCCTCCCCTCAGCCTCTTCCTCTTCCTGCTTTCCTGTCTCGTCCTGCATCATCCCTCCTCCTTTTCCTTTCCTGGCAATCCTCCTCCTCCTCATCCTCGTGCGGAACACGACCCAGAGGAAGCGCACGACGTGCGTCCCAGCCGATACGCGCCGGAGGACGACCCAGAGGAAGCGCGCGCCGGAGGATGACCCGGAGGAACCACGTGAGCTGCGGGACCCATAGGAAGGCTCCCGCCTGACGCGTCCTCACAATTCACTCACAGACGAGGGTCCCGCTTGATACTTCTTCCAAATTCAGACCTGAGGAGCCCAAAAGTGACGACAGTTACAGGAATCCGATGACCCGCTCGGATTAATAACATGATCTGCGGGCCCCATAGGGGGGGGGCTCCCGCCTGAGACTTGCTAGCAATTCACTGACAAACGAGGCTCCCGCCTGATACTTCCTCCAAATTCAAACCTGAGGAGCCCAAAAGTGACGACAGCTTCAGGAATCCGATGACCCGCTCGGATTAATAACATGATCTGCGGGCCCCATAGGGGGGGGGCTCCCGCTCGAGACTTCCTCGCAATTCACTCACAGACGAGGTTCCCGCTTGATACTTCCTCCAAATTCACACCTGAGGAGCCCAAAAGTGACGACAGTTTCACGAATCCGATGACCCGCTCGGATTAATAACATGATCTGCGGGCCCCATAGGGAGGGGGCTCCCGCCTGAGACTTCCTGACAATTCACTCACAGACGAGGGTCCCACTTGATACTTCTTCCAAATTCAAACCTGAGGAGCCCAAAAGTGACGACAGTTACAGGAATCCGATGACCCGCTCGGATTAGTAACATGATCTGCGGGCCCCATAGGGAAGGGGCTCCCGCCTGAGACTTCCTCACAATTCACTCACAAACAAGGTTTCTGCTTGATACTTCCTCCAAATTCACACCTGAGGAGCCCAAACATGACGACAGTTACAGGAATCCGATGACCCGCTCGGATTAATAACATGATCTGCGGGCCCCATAGGGAGGGGGCTCCCGCCTGACGCGTCCTCACAATTCACTCACAGACGAGGGTCCCGCTTGATACTTCTTCCAAATTCAAACCTGAGGAGCCCAAAAGTGACAACAGTTTCAGGAAATCCGATGACCCGCTCGGATTAATAACATGATCTGCGGGCACCATAGGGAGGGGGTTCCCGCCTGAGACTTCCTCGCAATTCACTCACAGACGAGGCTCCCGCTTGATACTTCTTCCAAATTCAAACCTGAGGAGCCCAAAAATGACGACAGTTCCAGGAATCCGATGGCCCGCTCGGATTAATAACATGATCTGCGGGCCCCATAGGGAGGGGGCTCCCGCCTGAGACTTCCTCGCAATTCACTCACAGACGAGGCTCCCGCTTGATACTTCCTCCAAATTCAAACCTGAGGAGCCCAAAAGTGACGACAGCTTCAGGAATCCGATGACCCGCTGAGATTAATAACATGATCTGCGGGCCCCATAGGGAGGGGGCTCCCGCCTGAGACTTCCTCACACTTCACTCACAGACGAGGATCCCTCTTGGTGGATGATGGTGACGGGATGATGACGACGGTGTTTGATGATGGTATATGGTTGATGATGATGCTAATGATGATGGTGGTGGTGGTGATGATGACGACGTGATGATGATGATGGTGGTGGTGATGATGACTGCTGATGGTGAATGATCGTGCGACTATGATGGTAAATGGTGGTGATGATGATGGGGACGAAGTTGTGAGTCAGCGAATAGTGATGATGATGATGATGATGATCGTTCGATGCCGATGATGGTGAGTGATCGTGCGATGGTGATGGTGATGCTGATGGTGATGATGATGATGAGTGGGGAGTGATGGTGATGGTGATGATGATGCGGAGGAGGAAGCAAAGAGGAGCAGAGGAGAGGGAGGAGGACGAGAGATCCTGCGCGGAGGGTGTGCTGAGAAAACAAGAACTCCACTTAGGATGTGTGGAAAAATAGCATTTCCTGAGCATGCGCGCCGAATCTCTTTTATTTTACACTACAAAGTGCCCAGTCCCCGTTGCGATCCCCCTCCATATACTGCAAAAAAATTCATTTCCTGAGCATGCGCGCAGAATTTCATGCATATTACACTGCAAAGTGCCCAGCCCCCGCTGCGACCCATTATGTAAACCCGCTCCATCTACTGCAAAAAACAACATGTCCTGAGCATGCGTGCAAAAGTTCGTGTATTTTACACTACAAAGTGCCCCACATCCGTCGCGACCCCGCTCCATCTCCTGCAAAAAACAGCATTTCCTGAGCACGCGTGCAGAATCTCCTCCAAATACAACGTGCGACCCCGACCCATCTATTCCACAACGTAGCATTTCCTCCGCATGCGTCGTTTCTTCCGCCCGACCCGATTCTTCCCGCCCGTTCGAGCACTCGCGTGCCAACTGGATCGCACATCACTCGTCGCCGTCGTCGTCGTCGTCATCGACGTTGTAGTCGATGTGCTTATACCGATGGGAGAGATGATCTTTATGGTGGGGTGTCGTGCGGGTGGGAGTGACGGCCACCGCAGGTGGGTTCGCGGTCCAGGTGTACTCGTGGCCACGCCTAGTAGACCCTAAACCCTAAACCCTAAACCCTCGTCGCCGGTGTCTTCCTGGTGCCTCGAATCATCAGGGCCTGCATCCCTCGTCGAAATTGAACGCAAGTTTTAGCCGCGACCTGGCGGCGCACCCCGACCCCCAATTTCAATGTTCACGCCGACGCCTGCGACTTCGAGATTTCCTTCGGACCCCGCCGGCCGCGATGCGCCTGTCGATGAACATTGAAATTTGGGGGCGACGGGGGTGGAAAAAACTTGCGTTCAATTTCGACGCGGGTTGTGGTATCCTGTCCACCGCACGTGCGGAGGCTGGCACCATCGTCGAGATCGTGCCCTGGCCTCGGCGACGCCGCGAGCGCGCTGCTGCAACCGCCTGCCTGCTGCACAACAGTCGAGCGGAAGCACGAAGGAAGGCTAGATGAGGAACGACGCCCCTTTCTGGCACCAAAGAAGCCTTGGCCCACGAGGAGGGCTACAGTGAAGGCGTATAGTAAGGACGGGTGATAAGGACGCAAGACCCTCGGAGGCCGAAGTTGGATTTTTGGGGCGGGGGGCGGCCAGTGATAATGACAGGGACGAGCCTCAGAGGCAAGGGCGCAAGGGTATCCTAGATGAAGGCGCGCGTCCTTACTAGGCGCGTTGACTGTAGTGGAGCAACCACGGAATGACCTCAGGAACGGCGAGCCCCTTCCGAACCCAAAGCGGCTCTTATTTCAGCGTCTTGACTGTAGATGGGGGGCGGTCGTACATACAACTCGGTCTGTGGAGTCGCACGCGCGATGTTTACATAATTACGGGGGGCTCCGGAAACCATCAACCCCGCAAGTGGTATTTCTTGGAAGACCGATCTTCGCTTCCGCAGGCTGACGCCTGCCCTCCGCCGAGGTCGAAACTCAGGTCCTTGAAAGCAAAGCCCTCTGTGGAACGCGCAGCACTGGATTTGACAAGCAACTAAAAAATCACAGTGGCTCTCACCATGCAGTTCCATCGGGCCCTCTGCTTTCTCGCGGGTGTTCGCCAGGGTGAGCAGTATCAGACCTTGCGCTGATTCACGATGCTCGGCTGGGACGGGCGGCCGTCTTGCAGAGCTGATGGCGCGTTTAGGCTTTAGTCCGCTCATGCGTTTCCTTATACTCTCCTGCGTCCTCCATCTTCCGCCCTCCTTCTTTCCCTCCTTGTCCCCCTTCTTGTCCTCTTCCTCCTCCTCCTCCTCCTCCTTCTCGTCCTCCTTTTCCCTGCTCCCGTTCCTTTTCATTCTCCCTGCCCCTCTGCCTCCCCCTCCTCTTCCTGTCCGTCCTCGTCCTCACCCCCCCTCCCCCTCCGGTTCCCGTCGTGCCGCCTGAGCGCCCTCTGGAGGACACACGAAGGTGAAGCGGCTCCTCGGCGGGCGGCGGGAATGCCCCGCGCCCGCACGGGTTGTGGAGGTGGTCGGGAGGGGGAGCCCCCCGCCCCAGCGGAGAAAGAGGCACAAAAAGAGAGGGAGAGAGAAAGAGAGAGAGAGAGAGCACAAGAGAGCAAGAGAGAAAGAGAGTGTGTGTGTGTGTGTTTGAAAAAAGCGAGAGAGATAAACAAAAGAGAGAGAGAGAGAGAGAGAGAAACAATACAATAAAGAGAGAAAGAGAGAGAGAGAGAGGGAGAGAGACAAACACACACACAGAGGGACAGAGTAGACAGAGAGAGAGAGAGAAGGAGGGATACATATTTATATATATATATACATATATATATATATATAGAGAGAGAGAGAGAGAGAGAAAGAGAGAGAGAGAGAGAGAAAGAGACAGCGCAACAGTTCGGACGGCAGTTCGTCCAGGCCTCGCGATGCGCAGCTGCCGCCCAGGCCCACCTCGCGCCGGGAGGTGCCGCAAACCGCACAAATGGGTGGGGAACTCCAATGAGACGGCCCCGCCCCCCCCCCGGCGCGGACTAAAGGGCCCCCGACTGACAACGAAAGCGGGTATATATATATATGATATATATATATATATAATATAATATATATATATATTGATCTGGGGAAATCAAACGAGACGGCCCCGCCCCCCCGCGGCGCGCGGACTATAAGGGGCCCCCGACGGACAGTGAAAGCGGGCCTGTGGTGCTCCGGGGGCGACAGCTCCCAGCGCGCTGCGGCCTGCGCGCGTCGGCGCCTGCCCCCGCCGCCCGGGGGCATCCCCCGCAGCGGCCCAGTGCAGAGACCTCGGAGCAGGTGCCAGCCGCTCTACGGCCTGCGCACCCGAGCGAGGGGGGGCGAGGCCAGCACTGGCGCGCTGGAGCGGTGGGCTTCCAGGTGCGCCCGGAGGCCTGTCTGCGGAGTGGCCCCGAAGGAAGCGGTCGGACGAAACCTCCTCCTGCTCCTGCTCCTGCTCCTCCTCCTCCTCCTCCTCCTCCTCCTCCTCCTCCACCACCTCCACCTCCACCTCCTCCTCCTCCTCCACCACCTCCACCTCCACCTCCTCCACCTCCTCCTCCTCCTCCTTCTCCTCCTCCTCCTCGCCTGCGGAGTGGCCCCGAAGGAAGCGGTCGGACGAAAGAAAGGCCTGTCGCGGGTCGCCCCAGGCGGACTGAGCTCGCTGGAATCTGTCCAGCAGAGGGCTGAGCTGTTCCTGGCTGGAAGGAAAGGTTCGCGCAGGGTTTGTGGCACGCTGTTGCAGCACCGTGACGTTAGCAATAGCATCGCTTCACGTTCTGGATATATCTGGCCGTTGCCTTGTAGCCATGAGGTGCTGCGCGAGGGCGTGCCTGCGATCCGTTCGCTGCATTGGTGTTCCGCCACTTCATACTTCCTTTTGGGTGGTCGGACGGTCGCCAGTCCCCATGCCCTGGTGGGAGGGGGAAACGAACTGGTGGCTCTGCGCGGTGGCCACGGAGGCGGGGTACTGGTGGACGTCCACCCCTTGAGACACTGCTCCCGGATGCACATGCTGACGCCGTTATGTGCTTTTTCGCCGTCGGCGTCGCGACCGTCGCCATCGTGATGTTTCGATGGAGCAGCAAGGGTGCCGTCATCGTCGTCCAAGGCCGCGCCTGGCCCCAAGTGGTCCTCGTCTTCTTCCTCGAAGTCGTCGGCTGGGCCTCCCCGTGGGTCGTCGAGATCGTCGAAGAAGTCTGGCCCCGGTGGGCCCTGCAGGCGCGAGGGGTCGCCATGGGCGCTCGGCGGCTCGCCACTTCCTTGCCCCGTGGTGAGCGGGTTCGGCTTCGCCTTGCTGAGTTCAGCCCTGGAGTAGCCCGCGCGTCTGTCTGGCAAAGGCAGCGCGCGGTGGCGAAGGTCATAGATCGTGACGACGGTGCTGTGGAGAACCGCCGCGGGTTCGTGTCGCTACTTGGCTCCGTCGATGATATCGTGCTGCAGGGTGCGCAGACGTTCTGCGGCAGTGGCGACATCGTCTGCGCGGCGGTGAAATTCATCGGC
This sequence comes from Prorocentrum cordatum, assembly GCA_963575745.1. Classification (NCBI taxonomy): domain Eukaryota; class Dinophyceae; order Prorocentrales; family Prorocentraceae; genus Prorocentrum; species Prorocentrum cordatum. The sequence goes on from CAUYUJ010010513.1 coordinate 282,038, forward strand.
GATCCGCGCGACTCGATCTTAAATTGCTGCCTTGCTCGCCGAGATGGCTTTCGACTTTCTGGACCTTGAGAGCCCAGGTTTGCACTGCAGCACGCGATGGATTGTGTTGCCAGAGATCGGCCTGAGCTCCAGTGACTTGCGGTGGCTTTCCCTGCGAGGAGGGCCTCGAATCCGTCGGCGACGGCTTCGCTGTCAACGGAGACGCGGACAGGCCCGCTCAGCACAATGGCAATCCGTTGCTCCAGCTGGTGGCACTGTTTGGCCAGTGTGGCTTGGCTGGTGGCTTGGCTGGTGACTGCGTTGGTCGCAATGGTTTCGAGTCGCTGCGCTGTGTCAACCAGCCTCAGTTGATCCTCCTCCAGGCGGCGGAAGCGGACGTCCACCTGGTCCGAGATGCCCTGTGCACTTGACTTGGATAGCCACTCTTCTCGTCGTAGCCTGGCGGTGCTTGAATCCCCTTGGGGGACCGAGGCGGAGCATCTGTGCCCTCGCGCTTTGCGGCCCCCTCCGCCACGGCGCAGTCCTCGTCGTCGCGAAGGCCTGCTTGGGCCGCTGCGCCGCGGGGCTTTGATTCGCCCGATGGTGGCGCGACAGCACGCCGGGCTGCGCTGGGCGAGCACTGGGCAGTCTTCTTGGCGCTGGTATCGCGTTGCTTCTTCTCCGAAAGCGACGTGCCTCGTGGCGGCGCGCCTCTTTGCTGGTCCGACAACGGTGTCAGCAACGCTTGCAGGCGCGGCCCGGTGGCCGCCCTGTCCTGGAGAGTCGGCGCGGCGCTTGTGCCCGGGCGACCTGGTGGGGATCCGAGCGCGGGACGATCTTCTCCTTCGGCGTCTTCGGCCCGTCTATGCGGTGCTCTCCACCCGAGCGATCGTCCATGGGATGATGGACCCTTGAATGTGAAAGTTGGTATCGGGCGGGTGCGTGGCCGCTTCGACGATGGCAGCGCCCCCCCCCCCCGGCGGCTTTGTCACATCCCGCGTGCTGGACTTCACAATGCCATTGGATGGATGCGAACACTTGGGTGCTTTCGTGACCCTCTGGGGCTCGATACCTGTGACGCGGTATCTTGTATTCGTTAGCGCCGCATCGGTTCATCTGAGCTCGAGGGCGACTTGCTTGGCTTCGTTCGCGTCGGGCCTCGTGCGGACGCCTACTCGCTCGTCGGTGCGAACGGTTCCGAAGGTATTGGACCTTTGGGAGCTCTTTCTTGGAGTGTGATCTGTTGGCCGTCTTGGTACCGCACCGCGATGCACTTAGACGCAAGGCCTTTGGCGCCGCGGTAGCATATGTCAAACTGAACGCCCCCCCTGGCCCGAGGCGGCCAAGACGATTGTGGCGCCGGTCGGGTCGGCTGGATGCCAGAAGTGAAGGTGAACCCGCGCCTGCCCGCTGCCATGCCGCGGCGCCCCAGTAGCTTCATGGGCCCCTGCATTCGCGCGGCGCGGAAGCGGGAGGCCACGGTGGCAGCGAACGCGTCGATGAGGTCGTCGTCGAGCTGTCAGCGTGCATCGTCATGCTTCGCCCTCGCACGGCGCCCTGTGGCCCTCTGCTGCGCCCTGCCTGCACCTCCCGGCTGGGCTGGCGCGCGCCGGTGATAGGAGCCGACCCCGGGGAACTGGGAGGCGAATGACTCTAACTGTGCTGGCGCGACGGCAACGGCACCGGCTTCGCAGGTAGCTCCACGACTCCCAACCAAGTGGTCTGCTGGGCCAAAAGGGTCCCTTGGACGACGTTCTGCAAGCGCTCGACTTCTGGGCGGCCTGGTTGGCAGGTGGCTCCCGGTATTCTTCCTGACGTGGGCTTGCTAGCCTGAGCCGTGCTACGTTAGGACAAGGATTCGGATTTTTCCCTGGGTGATCTATGCGAATTGGTCCCAAGACGGCTAGCGCGAGGGGCTTATCCTGCTGGCGGATTCGCTGCAGGATTCGGCTGCCCTCTTCTGGCGCGTGAAGGGAGCTGCTGGTGAACGATGTGTCCTCCTCGGCCTTCTGGGGGGGCAACAGCGATGGAGACAGCCCAATTTTGTGCATTCGGGCTGGTGGAGGAGGAGGAAAAGGAGGAGGAGGAGGAGGAGAAGGAGGAGGATGGGGAGGGAGAGGAGGAGGAGGAGGAGGAGG
>CAUYUJ010010513.1:284254-296754 GCA_963575745.1 Prorocentrum cordatum
TGCTCCTCCTCCTCCTGCTCCTCCTCCTCCTCCTCCTCCTCCTCCTCCTCCTCCTCTTCCTCCTCCTCCTCCTCCCGTCGGGGGTCTGGCACCGGCGATCGCGGCGTTCAGCTCCTTACCTGGGTCACCCAGCGTCGTGTGTCGCGCCCCGCGGCCATCTTCGCGCCCTCGCGCCGCCGCCTTGGAGGAGGGCAGCTTTGCAGCCCAGGCCGCGACGCGCGAAGGACGATTATCTTAGCGCCCCAGCGGGTGACCTGGTTGCCTCCCCACACCAGCGAGGGAGGAGCACGGTGAGGGCATTGGATAAGGAACCCTTAGATGAGGAATCCAGGGCCTGGAAGCTGGTGGAACTCGAACCGTGGATCGGCCATGGATATCATCGCCGCCCTCATCAGATAAGGAACCCTCCAGGGCCTGAAGCGTCCCGGGCACGCTCCTTAACGAACGCCCCCGCCGTATGCTCACTGCCCACAGAGAGGAAGGGAGAAGGGCACGCGGAGAGGCACACGAGCATGAGCTGCGGGCGTCCACGGGCAGCAAAGCTCTGCGGGCTGGGCAGCGCCCGGCATTGGAGGTCGACCAAGCACCGGAAAGAGGAGCCACAGCTTCCACATCGCATCCCAGGCACGCGACGTCCTGATTTTTTCCAGGCGGCGTCCCCGGAAAACCAGACCCTTTCCCCGGGGCCGGCTTTCCATCCCGAGTCGCGTTTTCTGACGGTCCCGGGGGCCGGCGAGGGCCCCCATGGGGTCGAGAATAGAGGAAACCCGCCCGTCCCGATTTTTTTTTTACGACGCGATCAGGTCTGGGATCACATCGTGGTGCAGCCCGGGACCCACCAGCGGATCCACGTCTCGACGTCGGCACTGCTCGCAAAAGGGGCGGGCGCGGAGACGAGGAGACCCTGCGAGGGTCCGGGGCCCCCGCGGGGCCCCGGGGCCTGGCGCCGGAGAGTCGGCGCGCTCCCCCGCAGCGCCGGCGTGCGGCATCTCCGGCTTGGTGTGCGGCTCCTCCTCCTCCTCCTCCTCCGCCTCCGCCTCCTCCTCCTCCTCCTCTTCCTGCTCCTGCTCCTGCTCCTCCTCCTCCTCCTCCTCCTGCTCCTCCTCCTCCTCCTCCTCCTCCTCCTCCTCCTCCTCCTCTTTCTGCTCCTGCTCCTGCTCCTCCTCCTCCTGCTCCTCCTCCTCCTCCTCCTGCTCCTCCTGCTCCTCCTCCTGCTCCTCCTCCTGCTCCTCCTCCTGCTCCTCCTCCTCCTCCTCCTCCTCCTCCTCCTCCTCCTCCTCCTACTCCTCCTGTAGAGGGGCAGGCCCGACTGAAGTTTAGACGTGGGGGAGGTTTAGCACATGGCCACGGGGGAGCCTGCGCGCGGGCGCGGGGGGGTCAGGCGGCAGCTGGGCGGTCACTGGGGGAGTTTTTTTTGATGAATGTACAATCAAAAACTCGAATAAGGACGCGCGATTTTGCTCAGGGTACCCTTGCGTCCTTGCTCTTCCTTGCTCTTGCGTCCATGAGGTTTTCGTCGTCCACCGCCCCAGAAATCCCAACTTCGGCTTCCAAGGGTCTTGCGTCCTTACCGCGCGTCCTTGTTCGGGTTTTTGACTGTATCGGGGATGGACAGAAACCCTTTAGCAAAACGTGGCTTAGTGAAGGAGCCCTGGGACACACAGATAAATACACACAGAGAACAGGATCCCCCAGACTTTCCCATATCTTCTCGGCTTTTGTCTCCCCCCCCACCTCCCATAGTTTCCCCTATTTTCGGGGGAGTCGACGATTCATTGTGTCTGTGTGTTTTTTCTCCTCTGGCTTGATGGAGGTCGGCCGGCACTTCGGCCAGCGCACGCGTGCGGCAGCGTGCTCTCCACCACGCTCAGCTGCCCCGATGCGCAGCACGCAGCACGTATCGTACAGCTACGGAGCTCAGCACGCAGGCTGAACACGTGGGTCCGACGCGATGCATTCGCCAAAACGTGGTCCAATACGTGGAGCCGACACGCAACGTACAGTCGGCCTTGATTGGACAGGACACGCGAGAGGACACAAAACCCTTCCGAGGGCCACATCGCCATAGGAGTGTAAAGAATCACGTGTCGCGAGGCACAGGACACAAGGGTACCCTTGAGCTGGCAGGGTCGACCTACCAATCCGGGCCGACTGTATTGACACGGACGTCTTGAACACGGGGCGTGCTGCGTTTCAAAACGGGCGCATCGAGGCAACTGAGCCACCGCGCTGTCTCCTCTGCACATCCGTGCCCTGGCGCGAGAAGCGCACCGGGGCCGGCGCCGAAGGCGCCGCCCACGGGTGCGGGGCGCCAGGGGAGATCAGCCGCCCGCAGTCGTCCCAAGTTTTTGAGCAGGGACCGACCATCCGGGCCCGGCATTCCTATAGTCCTACCACGACATGTTCTTAGAACCCCAAAATGTTCTGAGAGAAAAAACAATGTTCTTAGAGCATAAGCCCGATGTGATAAAACAAGGCAATCTCAACCAGAGATGTTATAGGAACACGTCGTGGAAGCCACAAGAGGTTCTCAGAACATTGACTGGTAGGCTATAGGCTATGGGCGAGCCAGGACGCTTCGCCACTGCTTGAGTCCCAAGTTCCCGCTCCCGTGCTCTGCTTGAAGGGGCCCCAGAACACACAAATAAATGCACACACATCAAATGATTCCCCACCATTTTCCATATACTTTCTGGGTTTCTGTCTTCCCCCCCACTTCCCATATTTTCCCATACATTTTTTCGGGGGAACCGACGACGAATTGTGTCTTTGTTTGTTTTTTCCCCCTCCTGACTTCTGGCCTCTGGCCGGCCTGCCCCGACCAGGGCATCCCGTGGCTGCCGACGGGAGCCGGGCTGCCCGCCTTCGCGCGCCGCGCGCCCCGGCGCCGTGCCCCAGAGAGGGCCCGGCCCGCACGGCGTGGCCCCGGCCGCGGCGCGCGAAGCTCCAAGCCATTTCAGACCTCCCCCGTGGGAGAACCCTCCAAAACATCGTCCCCAGACCCCCCAGGCCCTCCAAGATAGCCTGGAAGAGACCCCCCCCGAAATGAGACCCCCCTCGCTTTATTACGAAATCTGGAGTATACAGAGAAGGGGCCCGCTTCAGGTTCCCAGAAAGGGGGCCTCTCCGGCCCAGACGGGGGGCCTCGCCATCGCTCGGACGTCCATTTCCCGTGCATTTGTCGGTTTCGCGCGTGGTTTTTGTTGCTCGATGGTCCAGGATGGTCCTGGATGGTCCTCGTAGAGAAAAAAAATGCACACGTCCGAGCGATGCCAGGGGGCCTTGAGGGCCCGATAAAGAACACCTTTTTCCTGCCGATGCATCGCTCCCCTACTCCTCCCCGCCCCCGAAGCGCGGTGACCTTTGCGCCCCTGGGCTGGGGGGGGGGGGGGGGCACCCGGCAGGCGGCGCCCCTGGCCCTGAGCGTCCCCGGCTCGCGGGCCACCCTTCTGCAGCCTCGCGTCTCTGGGGCCGCATGGGGGACCATCGTGGGCCAGCCCCGGCGGCAGTGGGGGCACCCTTAGATGCTCGTGCTGGGGAGACGTCGATGCTGCGTCGAACGTCCGTCGATCTGAATCGAACGTGAGTCGAGCAGATCCGTCGGGTGGGCCTCAGGAAGGTCCCCTCAACACCCTGGGCCAGGACCACCTCCTCGAAGCCCACAGGAGCCGCCTGAGGACTCCACCCAGAAATCACCAGCCGGCCCGGCCTTGACCAGAGCCCGGCCGGGCCCGATATGCGCCCCAGAAGCCTTGACACTCAAGGCCAGCGGCCTCAGACCAGTGCATCCACTTAGCCCCGGCGGCGGCGGGGACACCCTGGGCCAGGACCACCTCCTCGAGGTCCCCAGCGAAGCGAAGCGAAGCGCGCAAGTCCGCCGGAGCGGGACCCTTGAGGGTCGGCGCGGGCGGGCCGGGGCCCTTAGGATCCCCAGGGATCCCCCGAAGACTCCACGAGGCATCCCCCCGGGAGGCCGCCGAAGGCACCGGCACGCCCGCTGCCTCTCGAGCCAGAGCCCCAGAGGCCGACGAGGGGTCCAGAACGCCCCAGGGCAGAAGGCGTCGACCCAGATCGGGCGCTGGCAGAACTGGGTTTCGTGGGACCTGGTTTCATGATTTGTGCTGGGGGAGGCCCCCCCCCCCGCCCCGCTCCACCAACCAGAACTGCTGCCACCCGAAAAACACCAGCTACGGCAGACCTGGTTTAATGACTCTGGTCTATTCACCTGCCGTCGCTCGGACGTCCATTTCCTGTGCATTTGTCGGTTTCGTGCGCGTTTTTTTGTTGCTCGATGGTCCAGGATGGTCCTCGATGGTTCTCGCCGAGAAGAAAAAAACCAGGTTCAGGGGCTCCGGGGCCCTACTACTAACCGGGTCGCCTTGCCTGGGGTCCTGGTCCTGGCTATACCCGACTCGAGGCCGACGGCCTCCGACCAGTGCATCCTCTCGGCCTCCCACGCGAGCCCAGGCTCACCGCCGGCACGGTCGTAGCTGACGAGGTAGACGTCCCGCGCGGCGTCGTAGGCGACGACGCGCCCAGCCTCGTGGCGGTCCTCCGGGCGGCGGGCGGTCTCGCAAGAGTCGCCGACCCCGGGAGTGCGGAGGGCTCCTCTCGGAGGATCCCTCGTGCAAGCAAGGAACAACACGGACGATACGGAGCATAACAAGAGTGGTGATGACGACGATGACGATGTTGTTGATGATGGTGATGTTGATGACGATTATGACGATGGTGTTGATGAAAATGACGTTGGCGATGACGATGGCGGTGATGACCATGATGACCATGATGACCACACTGATGAAGATGATGATGATGACGATGACGATGATGGGGATGCTGATCCTGATGATGTGATGATGATGATGATGATGATGATGATGATGATGATGATGATGATGATGATGACGATAATGTTTCTTCAGGCCCCACTTCCACCGGCGCTTTACTTTAGCCTTTGTCTCACTTCACTCCAGGCCACTCGGATGGCAGAGTGCCGCCTCGAGTGCAGACGGAACCTGGCATGAAGAGCTTGTTGGACGGTCGCAGTGTTACCCTATCGCACACTCGTGTGCGCGTGCACAAACGAAAGCGTCGCAAAGACCTTGTAAAACGGAGCAGCGCAGCAAGAGAGGAGCAAACATAGTAAGCTCAGATAGCCAGTTTCCGCAGATATCGGCGAGGCGAGAGCCAAGATGGGAAGGCAAGGGGTTGTGGAGACTCGGGCAGGTTTTGTAACGCTTCAAATTGTCAAGGTCCGCTCCCGACGCGAGCAAAACCAAATACACAGCCACAAAGAACACAGCGGAAACGTGATGTAGTACGTATGCCATGACATTCGATCCGCAAAATGGATATGCGAAGATCTGCTTGCGACTGTCCAACCATGTGAGTGATACAGTTAATGAGTTGCTCAACGTGGAGAGGAATGATACCATGACGCCATGCGCACAGCCTCCGAAACAAACCAGATTGGGGGCAGTGTCCTGTCTGGGGCACCTCCACCACTGGGCCGTCATCCGCACAGGTGCGCTTCTTCCTCGCGCGCTTCGGCGCTGCCGTGAGCTCTTCTCGAGACACCGGGGGCGCGATTCCGGGCAGACGGAATTGCGGCCCTGTGGTTTCGAGATCGCGCCCCTTGTGCAGGCCCTCGTAGAACTGTGCGACGATCTCCGCGACGGCCCCGCTGTCTGGGGCGCGTTCCCTTTCGGCGTCGTTGGTTGCCGCCGCCCGCTCGATGCCTCTTTGGCGTTGTTGAGCGCGCTGCGGAGACTGGATATGCTTTCCTTGTTCCGCTCAATATTCAATCTCTCGGCCTTGCTTTTGACGCCACTCTCTACGAAGCTCCCTCCACACCTTCTTGGACAAGACCTTGCGTTCCTCTGGACACGTCGCTCACCTTCTCTAAAAAGCAACTGTTTGATCGTGTCTGCGTGCTTCCGGGGAGCCTTCTCGACCACGCTGCTGCTCGCCCTCGCCGCATCCACAACCATGCCGTTCACGCCCACTATGTTCGCATGGCACTCCTCGAGCCCAACTGTCCACAAATCATGGAATTCATGACGATATCCCGCCATGTCTAGATCTTGGGCCCATCCTCGCATCAACCGTTGTGTGCGTGCCCGTGGGGTTGCAGTCGTCTCATGTGTGAGTGTCGTGTCGTTCGCAGCGCCCGGTGGTTCGATTTGCCGTTTAATTCGCGGTGTATCCCCACGCCCCACACCGTGGCGGCATGCAAACAATCCACAACTATATTATCAATTAGTCGTTCCTGCCTTGTGCCCCATAACCCTTGCGCCAAGATTCATCCCACGATTTTCCGCGCAGAGACGCGGCGGCCACCGAACGGACGCCATGGAGCAGATGGCTGAGTGCGCGTCCTCGTGAATTCCGTTCTCCATGACCGCGCGGCCTGATTGCATCCGCGTCGTCGCAGAACAAGCGCTCGCCCAGAATTGCATTCGCATCCATGCCCAACACCACTCGTCGTCCCTGAACCCTGGCATCCGCGATCACTGCCCCCAGATCCAGGAACCCCTCCTCGAAATCCTCGTCCGCGCACCCTCCGCGGCGCAAATGCGAAGTCACAGTGCGAAAGCTGAAACGGGAATCATGCAGCGCAACGTCCATGTATGCTAAAGTGGCACTCGGATCCTGGAACCGCGCGTCTGCGCCTTTCAAGCCTCGCCGCCCGTATGGCAACATTCGCACGGATAGCTTAGCGCGAGCCTCCGGGGAGATGATGAACGCATGCCCATGCTCCAGTATCCTTTTCTGATGCACTCTGTGCCCAGGGTCCCTCTTGACACAGAAGACATCCCAGTCAATCCTTTCATCCAGAATATCGGCCACGTCTCATTTACGCCCCTCCCGCATGCCGCAAATTCCAAGAGATGACATTCATGTAATCCCTGCCTCGCCCAGTAGCCGTCGAGCCGCTCCCCGCGCACCCTGGGACATCAGCCTGGCTTATCGGCCCTGGCTTCACCACTCTGGCGTTCGCAGAAAAAAAACATCGACACATCCCCGCATATTATCGCATAGATACCCCTGCCACCCCTTTGCGACGCCTTGGCCGCCCCGGCCTCCTATTCAATGGCGAACATATTTTCGCAATGGTCTTCCCACCCTACCTGTTCACGACCATTTCCATCTTGCCATTTGCCCACACCACTACCCGTATAGCTTAATACCACACAGCGCCTTTAGTGTAGTTGATGCCGATACACGGCTTCACTGCGGTTTTTCCACCAATGTTTCCATGATCGTGCGCATCAACTTCTTAATGCCGCGATTCTTCATCTCCTCCTCTGATTTGGGGGCCCTCGCTGTTGCGTCTGTGTTGCAGTATACTTTCGTGCCCCTGTATTCGTGCACGTGTTCTCCCGCGCGTTTGCTCATGTAGCTCCACATGGCCTCCGAGGTCTTGAACTTAGCGCCACCCCCCCCGCGAACTTCTTACAATATGCAAAGATCTCTTCGATGCTGTGACGAGCCTCGGCCATCACCCCCTCCATGAACTCGATGAGATCCCTTGCCTTGCTATCCTCGGGGAACTTTCCAAAACAAACTGTGCGGGACCACTTCTCGTCCACCGCGCCGTCGACCGCGAACGTGCCCTTCCCCTCACCCTTGGCCTGGAACCCCGCTGCCGTCCTCGAAACCCCAGTCCCCGCCCTCGCTGGCTCTTCCTTGATGATGTATTTGGCCAGCTTGGGTAAATCCGCCCGCAAAGCAATGAACTACCCCTTGATCATGCCGGCCGTGTCCATGGCCATGCCCGCCTTCAGTTTTGCCTGCTTCACTGTGTTGGTCGACTCCCCAACCTCCCCTTCATATCCTTCTTCGTATTTTCATCATGCTCATCATCTTCTTCATCATTGCTACAACCGCCCCTCGCTCGCGTCGTCGTCGTCGTCGTCGTCGTCGAGGTCGGCGTCGCCATCGATAGCCATGCCCCCGCCCTCCTTCTCCATCCTAGCTCGCTTGTCCTACGGAATCCCCCCAATATGGTCAGCACCTCTACGCGCAGCCATCACCTATTGATGCTAGAGGGATCCACCCTGGTCAGCAATAGAGCCAGACTTTTAAACAACCTAACTTCCTCCAGTCGCGGACTTCCTCGTCTCGTCCTTTTACACCCTGCGCAATCGGTGTCTGTCCACGCCGTGAATTTCGAGTGTGATTTCCGATATGTTTACGTGTATTTGACCCTGTCGTGACTCTTCAGATCTTTCTCTAGCTTAACGAGCGTTCGCCAAGATCCTGCGGCGGGCGCTGACATGCGCCTGGCTACTTCTCTGAGATGAGGGAGGAGGAGGAAGAGGAGGAGGCGGACCGTGCAAACCCAAGAGTCATCAACGATGTTGGAATTAACCCTCCCGCCAAGCTCCCTCCCTCTTCATAGGCCCCTACAACGGTTCATTTCCATTGAGGGAACTGCCTCGTTGGAAGACAACCGTTTGAAGATCCTGAAGCATGCCAAAACATTGTTTTCAAAATTTCAACGCGACGTATCAACCTGACTGCTGCGTCTTGACGACCCGGAATTGTGCCAAAAACCATTTTTGGGACTTCGACGCCGCGAACCATCATAACTGTTGCACCCGCATAATCCTATATCATTCCCAAACACCATCTCTGGTACGCTGATCATGGGAATCCGTGAGCCTCTTGCAAATATTTAAAACGAAGGTGCGCGGCCCTGATGCGAGAACCACGTTTTGAAAATGAGCCGCCCTCAACCCGTGCAGTTCTTGCAAATGTTTAAATCGAATGTGCGCGGCGCTAAGGCGAGAACCACATTTTGAAAACGATCCGCCCTCAATCCGTGGAGCACTCGCAATTCATTATCACGAATGCGCGAGGCGCTAAAGCGAAAACAACATGTTGAAAACCACCTGCCCGCAATCCGTGAAACTTTTGCGGGATGTTACAACGGATGTGCGCGGCGCTCAGGCGAGAGCCACATTTTGAAAAGGAGCCGCCATCAATCCGTGAAATTATTGCGAATGTGCGCGGCGCTAAAGAGAGAGCCACATTTTGAAAACGACCCGCCCTCAATCCGTGAAGTTCTTGCAACTTGTTATAACAAATGTGCGAGGCGCTACGGCGAGAACAACATTTTGAAAACCACCTGCCCTCCATGAAGCCCTTGCGAAGGTATAGATCGAATGTGCGCGGCGCTAAGGCGACAGGAACATTTGAAAGCGACCCGCCCTCCATCTGTGAAGCTGCTTGCACGTTGTAAGCTTCAGAATCATAAATGGTGAGGAAGTCTCAGGCGAAACGCCAGGCCCGCCCTAACAAATGTCCTCGGGGTGCGGCAGGGAGAAGTTATCTATAGGGAAAAAGGCATGGAGTAGGAGGAGGAGGAGCAGGAGGAGGAGGAGGAGGAGGAGGGAGGAGGGAGGAGGGAGGAGGGAGGACGAAGGAGGGAGGAGGGAGAAGGGAGCAGGAGGAGGAGGAGCAGGAGGAGGAGGAGAAGGAGGAGGAGGAGGAGGAATGGGAGGGGGAGGAGGAAGAGGAGGAGGAGGAGGAGGAGGAGTGCACGTACTCAAAGAGGAAGAGACGAGGGCAGGCGGACAAGAAGCGAAAAGAGGGCAAGTGATCCGATCCCGCTCCCCTCCAGCTGCCGCTACATCTACTTCCACTGGGTGTAATGTGTGGCAGCGCTGGCCGCTGCAGGCGGACGTGCTACGTGCGCGGGGAAAGAAGCTCGGGAGCGCTTGAAAAGACAGGAAAAGCAGGGATGGGAGGAAACGCAGAGGAAACCGGAGAAGAGCGGGAAGGAGTGTGCCAGGCGTGGGGCACAAAGCTGCATTGACGGGCAGCGGGGGCCCCAACGTCATGCGCATCATCCGCCACTCCGCGCGGCGGGACGGCACGAACATCATGTTGAAGCTCCGACGCGGGGCAGACCAATTCGTCTGCCAGGCCATCGGGAGACGAGGAGCAGCATCGAAGTTAGAGGAGATCCGAGCGGCGAAGGTACATAGCGCCAGGAACCGCCCAATCGAGCCCGTCGCCAGCAGCAGCATGCAGAAATGACGCAGCATCCTGAAGATCTTGTTCGGGAAGGGCGGCGTCGGCCGAGCAGTGACGGTACGGAGCACCAGGAACAGCCCATTCATGCCGAACGCCTTCGGGATGGACGTAGCAAGCAGCAGCATGCAGAACGCGGGCTGGGCGAGCAGCGGCAGCGGCTCCAGAATCATCTTCAGGAAGATCTTGTTCGGGAAGGGCGGCGTCAGCCACCTCATCTCCCTCCTCATCAGAGCTATGCAGCTATGCATATCTTCGCCACACTCTGCAGCGTCAGAGTCGCCCTCGCTGTGGGGCTTGCAGTGATGCCAAAGCTGCTCCATGAAAGTGTCGTACAACATACGGCGCTTAGGGTCATCAATCATCGCCCATGCGGCCTCGTGCTTCAGGATCTTCGTGGCCTCCGTGTATGTGGTGTTGTAGCTGACCAGTAGTGAGCATGTGACTGAGATGGCGCGCCGCGGCTTCGTCAAGACGATCACGGCGCCGAACGAAAGGCTGATGAGGTGCGTGCGATAGGCGTGCAGCGAGGAGACGCCTCCAAGCCTCGGGATGCTGGTGGTGACAATCTCCATCACGAGCTTGAGCGGGACGAGCTTGACGACCATCAGGATTCGTAGGAGCGCCACCCACGGCGACAGTAGAGCAGACGTGAAGAACACGGTCAGCAACATAAGGTTGAGCAGCATGCAGAGAGGCGCCACCAGTAGCGGCGGTGGGACCTCAGGCACCATCAGATTTCGCAGGAGCGCCACCTGCAGCGGCAGCGGTGCAGACGTAAGGGCAACAATCAGCAACATGAAGCTGCTCGGCATGCAGAGAGGTGCCACCGGCAGAGGCAGTGGATCGGACTTGAGCACCATCAGGTTGCGGTGGAGCGTCGTGTGTAGGGGCAGCAGGACGATCTTGAACGCCTTCAGGGCTGGTCGGAGCGCCTCCCGCATCGGCGGCAGAGCGGACGTGAGGAACGCAGTCAGCAACGGTAGGTTGTCCAGCATGCAGAGAGACACCGTGAGAACTAGCAGGGCCACCCGGATGACGAAGGATTGCAATTGAATCTCCAGCGGCATGAGCATCACCAACGACGGGTTCAGGAAACGGTTGACCACCAGCAGCATGAACATCCCCAGCGCCGCAATCACGGCGCTCGCGGGGACCAGCTGGAGCGCCCGATTCACGAAGGACTGCTTAAGCAGTGCCAGCGGCATGAGCATCACCAGCAGCGGATGAATGAGTTGGGTGAGCCCCAGTGGCAGCACGGGCGCGTTGATGTACGTGCAGGTGGCCACGCTCATGGGCAGCATCAGGAAACACGTCAGGAGTAGGTCCTGCGCCTTGGATGCCATGAACATGTGAGGGGGGCGGGCCAGCACCAGCATCCGCTCGGCGTGGTACCCGAAGCAAAAAAAATCACGTGCAGCCCCAGGTTGGGGGAGCGGACCGGCTCAATGTCGTAGCGGAGCTGCAGCGGCGAGCGGTGGCAGTGGTCCCACAGCTCCACCAACGGCTTCCTCGCGAAGTTGAAATATGAAGCGTGCCACTTTCAGAAGCTCTCCCTCAGCTCCGTCCGAGCACACCCCCAGAGGATATACGGGAACGAGAGGAGGATGAGGCGCGTGTGCAGCGAGGGCATGGCGACGACCATGAGCGGCATCTCTGTAATCCTGAGCAGGTGCATCGGGCAATAGAAGATGAAGTTGTAGAGCATGTCGCTTGTGGGTGCACTGCCCGTGCCGCTGAAGGTGACGACAGAGGCGAGCGTGAGCAGCGGCCAGCGACCGAGCATGCGGCATGAAGGCCAGGGCCAGCAGGTTCAGGCACCACATCGCGAAGCATCGAGGAAACATATGGAGCGCGGGACTCGGCAGGCGGCGCGGCGCTAGGCCAGGGGGGCCTCGAGGGAGATGGCAATGGAAACCATTTCGGCCAAATCCGAGATCCCGAGGAGGGACGGACTTGAGCCAAAATGGCTACGGAAAGGAGGAGAAGGAGGAGGAGGAGGAGGAGGAGGAGGAGGAGGAGGAGGAGGGAGAAGCAGGAGGAGGAGGAGGAGGAGAAGAAGGAGGAGGAGCAGGAGGAGGAAAGGGAGGAGAAAAGGGAGGGGGAGGGGGAGGGGGAGGAGGAGAGGGGAAGGAGGAGACCCAGTTTCCCCTCGGGCGCGAGAGCAGGTCGGCCATGGTGAGCTCCCGGCTCCGCGCCCGCCTCTCGCGCCAGGCCGCCTCCCGCGCGCGCCGCGCGCGCCTCGCCGCCTCGAGGCGCCTCCTCTTGGCCGAGCGCGCCCTCGCGGCCTCCGACGAGGCCTCCGCGGCAGCCCAGCGCTGCACCGCCTGGGCGTCGTCGCCGCCGTCGTCGGCGGCGGCGGCGGCGGCGGCCTCGGCGTCGTCGTCGGCCTCGGCGTCGGCGTCGGCGTCGGCGTTCGCCGATGTCGTCGCCTTGTCATGTTCCATATCACCTAA
>CAUYUJ010010513.1:301754-312225 GCA_963575745.1 Prorocentrum cordatum
GCACGCTCTGCGCGCCAGGGAGGGGGTGTCCAACGCCGATCCGAGACATCCGCGAGGAATGCCGAAAGCCATGCTCATCACGAGAACGGCGCCCAAGCACCGCACCGTGTATGGACTCCCTTCAGGCCCCGCTCCAGCACGGTACGGTGCATAGCCTGCCGTCGCTCGGACGTCCATTTCCTATGCATTTTTCGGTTTCGTGCGTGTTTTTTTGGATCGATGGTCCAGGATGGTCCTCGATGGTTCTCGCCGAGAAAAAATGCACACGCCCGAGCGATGCCAAGATAGTTTTCCGGCCCCGAGGGCGGAGAAACTGTGCACTGCACCGCACCCTTCCTGGGTCGAGAGGGCTGACGCCACCTCCAGAGACGCCACCGCGGTGCGGTGCCTGCAGGTCGTCCGTACACTCATCCCGCCTCTTCTTCCACCGCAGGCACTGGCGCCGCCGCCGTCGCCGCCGCCGCCGTCGCCGCCGCCGCCGCCGCCGTCGCCGTCGTCGCCGTCGTCGTCGTCGTCGTCGTCGTCGTCGTCGTCGTCGTCGTCGTCGTCGTCGTCGTCGCTGTCGTCGTCGCCATCGTCGTCGTCGCCGTCGTCGTCGTCGTCGGCGGCGTCGTCGTCATCGTCGTCGTCGTCGTCGCCGTCGTCGTCGCTGTCGTCGTCGTCGTCGTCGCCGTCGTCGGCGTCGTCGTCGTCGTCGTCGTCGTCGTCGCCGTCGGCGTCGTCGTCGTCGTCGTCGCCGTCGGCGGCGTCGTCGGCGGCGTCGGCTCCAGCCCCAGCAGGCGCCGCCGCGTCCTCTCCAGCAGGGGGCCCTGGCCGCGGCGGCCGGCGGCCACGTCGAGGAAGGCGGCGCGCAGCTGCGCCCAGCTCGCCTCCCACTCCTCCGGGGCAGCCAGTTGTGCTGGCGCCTCGCGCCCCGCGCTTCGCGAATCTGCTTGCTTCGCGATCTCGCGCCGCCCCCCCTGGGGGAGAAGAGGAGGAGGAGGAGGAGGAGGAGGAGGAGGAGGAGGAGGAGGAGGAGGAGGAGGAGGAGGAGGAGGGAGGAGGGGGAGGGGGAGGAGGAGGAGGAGGAGGAGGAGGAGGAGGAGAGGAGGAGGAGGAGGAGGAGGAGGAGGAGGAGGATGGAGGAGGAGGAGGAGGAGGAGGAGGAGGGAGGAGGAGGAGGAGGAGGAGGAGGAGGAGGAGGAGAAGGAGTCGCGAACCGCGAGTCACGAACAACGTCGCGCCCTCGTGGCGGCCCTTTGTCTCCTCGCTGCGGTAGGCGCTCAGCGGCATGCAGCCTCGCCGCACTGGGCCTCTCGCGTCCACCAGCCTTAGCATTAAGTTGGGCCTGTTCTGTACAGGGGGATTTTGGACGAAACATAAAACATAGTGAAAACATTGCCTAAACTGCTCAAGACTGGTCAAAAAATCCTCCCCTGACGAATTTTTGACTATTTTTCAATGTTCCTCCTGTAGAGGGACAGGCCCAACTTAACCTTAGAAGAAGAAACAACCATATTCACACAGGTCGGTGGAGTTCCGCACAGACTTCTGGGATCCGCCCTGGGACCCCCTGGCGGCGCCTCAGGCACCGCCCCTGGGTCCGCTCCACGCGCCAGGGAGGGGGGCCCAGCGCCGATCCAACAATCCTGCGCGGACCTCCGAAAGTTTATGCTTACGCAGCTTGTTTACCTCGAAGCCTGCGCCACGCGACGAGAGCCTCGTCCAGGTGTGAGCCCTTGAAGCCCAGAGTCGGCAGAGGGGCGCCGAGCCACCTGTTTGCGGGGATGGTGATGAGCAAGTCGAAATCCTTTGACGGGTCCATGCCGAAGGATGGAAGCACCTCGCGCACTGCAGTGCGCAATACCTCCTCGAAGGTCTGACCATCGACGCTCTCGAAATTGCAGCACGTGCCCCTGGCACGAGTTCCACCCAATACGGTGCGAACTCTGCCACACACTTCGGAGAGGGCCAGGTGAGCATCTAGTACTCTCTCCAAGCTGAGATACGTGAGCGACCGAAGGCGGATGAAGTTGATGGCCATGTAGGCGACGTAGCGGTTCTGGCGGCCCGAGTAGCTGTACTTCACCTCCGAGATACCAGTCATGTGCGGCATGCCACCTTGGCTCCTCGAGCCTCGGGGATCTTCTGACCCGCTTCAATCCAGACCCGGGTCAGCAAGAGACCAAAAAACTGCAATGCAGGAAAAAAAAGCTGCAACGCAGGTCTTCGCAAACCCGGGGCAGACAACAGGCGCGGCCGCCCTCGCGGACACGAGCGGCTCGCTGACCCGGGTCAGCCAGAGGGGCTCATCGCAGGATCCTGCAGGATCCGCCGCCCTGGCTGACCCCCGTTTGCATTGACCCCCGTCTCTTGAGCCCCGAGAGCCCTCTTCAGCGGCAGCGCCGGCCGCACCGTCGCATATCGGCACGCCCCTCCTCGGGAGGCGGGGCGCCCGGCTGTGCCGCCGCAGCCTCCGCAGCGGTGGCCCTGCCCAGCGCGCCCCCTTGCCCGGCGCGCCCGCGGCCTCCGCCTCGGAGCTCCCGCCACAGGCCGTGGAGTCCGAGAGCACGCCGGCGCCCTCGTCGCCGTCGCCCCCGGGCTGCACCCAGACCCCCGCTGCCCCGAAGCTCCCCCCGGCGGCGGCCCCAGAGGTCTGGGCCGTTTCGCCCCGCCTGTGGACCCAAGGCCTGCATCCTGAGTAGCTCTTGGACCCAAGGCGCCCCGCTTCACGCCCCGCGCCCCGCGACGCGCGACTCTCTTCGCGCGACTCCTCGCGCCGCCGTCCTGCAGAAGCGCGCCTCTCCAACCCAAGGCCGCGACGCGCGAAGCGCGATGGTCTTCGCGCCCCTGAGGGCGGCCTGGATAAAGTCCGTTTTCTTATCGTTCGCGAGAAGGGCCATGAGCGGCCTGGCCCCCCGCCCCCCCCCCCAGGGTCACGTCGAGGGTTCGCGCTGGCGCCGTCTGGGAATGCGCCACCTTGTCTCTGGGCACGAAGTGGAATGCCCCCGAGGCGCATGCAGCACTGAGAGGACTATGCTGCCGCTGCTGCAGCCAGAACTGCAAGTCTTTAGGGGCCTGGGGTCCGCTGGAATCGCTCGCGTCGGCCCACCCCGCTCAGGAGGGCCCCCAAAACGAGCCTAGATGGCTCCAAGAGGCCTCCAAAATGATCAAAGAGGGCCCCAAGTCGCCCCAAGATCGCTCCAAGACGCCCAACATGGGTTCAAGGCCTCCAAGACGCCACAAGAGGCCTCCCAAGAAGGTCTGTTCGGCTTTCCGACGCTCCAGGACGGCACAAGAGGCCCCCAAGACCACCCCAAGACGGCCCGGGAGGCCTCCAAGAGGGGCCCAAGACGGCCCAAGAGGCGCCCAAGGCGGCCCAAGAGGGCCCCAAGAGGGCCCCGAAAGGGGCCCGATAGAGAGAACACGAACCGAAAATCCGAGCCTTCCGCCCCAAGCGGCCCCCAGGAGGCCCCAAGAGGCGCCCAAGAGGCCCCAAGAGGCAGCCAAAAGACCCAAAAGAAGCCCCAAGAGGCCCCAAAACGGTCCGCAAGAGGCTTGAAAACTGCGTCCAAGAGGCCTCCGAAAAAAAAAAACCACGAGATCCCAGTGAACATCCACTAGGCTTTATACCCACAACGCAAGCACGGTGGCAGGATAGGCCGAAGGCCATTCGATCCGCCGCCCCCTGCTTGCAGGGGTGCACGGCGTGCTGGATGATTCAGGTTTTGGTTTTGGTTCTTTTTCTAAAAGAACTCCCCAGTGGGCTTCGGCCCGTCCCGCCGGCCACCCGCAAATTTCCCAAAATCCATATGTCAATGCCCAAAAACGGCCGTTTCGCTCGGGACATCCTCAAAAAATCGCGAAGATGGCCCAAGATGGCCTCCAAGTCCGCCCGAGATGGTCCAAGACGGCCTCCAAAACGGCCCAAGAGAGTCCAAGACGGCCCAAGACGGCCCAAGAGGCCCCCCAGAGGCCTCCCAGACGGCCCAAGAGGCCTCCAAGAGGTCCTCCAGGAGAGTCCGAAGAGGCCAAAATCATTGATTTTCCCTTGGTTTTTGAAGGATTTTGGCATTTGCGCCTTTTCGGCTCTCCGACGGCTCAAGACGGCCCAAGAAGCCCCCAAGATCGCCCAAGAGGCCCCCAAGAGAGCCCCATGATGGCCCAAGTGGCCTCCAAGATGGCCCCTAGAGGGCCCCAAGAGGGCCCAAGAGGCCTCCAACACGCCCAAGATGGCCTCCCAGACGCCCAAGATGGCCTCCAAGACGGCCCTGGAGCATTCCAAGCGGGCCCCAAGTCGGCCCATAGAGGCCCCCCAAACGGCTTCCGACGGCTTCAGACGTGCCAGGAACCCACCAAGATGGCCGAAGTTGGCTCGAAGCTGGCCCGAGACGGCCCAAAAAGCCCCAAAGATCGCCCAAAGCTTGCCCAAGAGGCCTCCAAGACGGCCAAGATGACCTTCAAGATGCCCACGTGTTCCCCGAAGGCTTTCCAAACCGATTCGGGGAACACGTGGTCCGATAGCTTGGCAGGTCTGGCCTCAACGTTCGGCCACATAGGCGCTTCCAAAAAGGCAGGGGGCGGCGGTGATTCGCCGTAGGCGTCTTCGATAAACCATTCGTAAGCATTCCCATGCGGCGCTGGCGCAAATCGCGCCATGTCCGCCCCCGGTCACGCCTGTTATCGCCAAGGGGCAAAAATTTGCCTGACGAAAGACCCAACCGTATGTAGCTGCGACTACCGCATTGTGGGTACCGCTTTCGGTGGAGCTCCTTACGGGGCCACGAACCGTGTGAGGGGCGTGCCGATTTGGGCGCGGTGGTGCCATGCGAACCCTCCCACTGGAGCCTTCGGTGGAGCATCCTCTAGGGCCACGAACCGTGTAAGGGGGTGTATCGAATTGGGTGCGGTGGTGCCATGCGAACCCTCCCACTGGAGCCTTCAGCGGAACTCCACGAAGCGTGTGAGGGGTGTGCCGAATTGGGTGCAGCGGTGCCGTGCGAACCCTCCCACTGGAGCCTTCGGTGGAGCTCCCCATGGGGCCACGAACCGTGTGAGGGGTGTGCCGAATTGGGCATGCGGTGGGCGGGGAGGGCGAATGCGGACGCGGTCACTGGGGTCTTCGGTGGAGCTCCCTATGAGGCCACGAAGCGTGTGAGGGGTGTGCCGAAATGGGCATGTGGTGGGCGGGGAGGACGCATGCGGACGCGGCCAGTTGGGCCTTCGGTGGAATTTCTTAGGGGACCACGAACGGTGTGAGGGGTGTGCCAGCATGGACATGCGGAGGACGTCGGCAAGGAGGGGGAGGAGGGAGGAAGGAGGAGCGGGAGGAGGGTGAGGAGGAGAGGATATGAATGAGACCCGGAGCGCTGTCTCTTCGAAACGAGGGCCCAACACCACAGGATGGCTGGGAAAAACCATCTCGAGGGCCCCCAACGGCCGAAAACTGCGAACACCGACTTCCGCGCTGCGCTCCTCGAAACGTTGGAGGTCTGGGCAGCTCCGCGCCCTCGCCGCCGCCGCCGGCCCGCGGCGCCAGCGCCGTGGAGCCTCGCGCCTCGCCGCGGCAGAGGGCGAGGATTTTTGGGAGGCCTGGAAATTGGCACCAACACCAGCACAGGGGGTTGCCTCCACATGGGAAGAATGGTCCTAGATTTCGGTGCTGGTGGTAATATTTCGGTCACCTTGGAAGCCAGAATATTATCACCATCACCGAGATCGGGATCGTCTTCCCTCGGTGGAGGCACACCGCCGATCTTGGTGTTGGTGTCAACCTCTAGGCATGCGAGATTTGTTTGTGCTTCTGCACCTGGGCATCGCTCGGACGTCCATTCCAGGTGCAATGTTCGGCTCCGTGCGTGTACTCTTTTTTCCGCAAGATGGCCCAAACGGCTACTCGATAGTCCTCGCCGAGATAAAGTGCACACGCCCGAACGATGCCAAGGCTCTGTTTTGCCATGATTATTCATGGTCCTCTTGGCGGCCAGCCAGGCAGCCGTCGAGACCGATACTTGATGACGAGCTCAGCACAACAAATCATATATGCCGAGCTGCCTGCAGCGAATCTGCAGGCCACTGTTACGGAAAAGACCCCGTGGTCGAGACCAGGAGGCTGTCCACGAGCGAGCTTCAGCCGAAAAGCCACACAACGCTGAGAGCATCCACGCCGAGCCACAAATATTCGCTCTTGGGGTGCTTGCCTGCTGAGATTCGGCTCCAAAAGTTTTTGGACGAGCTGACACAGTGCGGCTTCGTGAGATACCGTACATACCCGCCAAGTCGAGAAACAAAACGTTGCACTTCAGACACAGGCGCAGCACCGTGCCATCCGAGCAGGACAAAACAAAGCACTTGTGGCCGAGCTAAATTGACCTTGTGCCATAACACTTGCGTCTTACTAAGGTCACTGCTGGGAGGCCGCCAGGACCGCGTGCCTCTCAAGCGTTGTTTGCGCTGCCAGACCTTGTCCCCCAAAACCCATGAGCGGCGAGCCTTGGGGACGGGGGCAGGCGGCTCCTGACGGCTACGCGTGGCCTGCGAAAGGCCACGCCGAGGCCACAACGGGAGCAAACTGGCAGCGAGCACACACACGCACACACACACACACACACACACACACACACACACACACACACACACACACACACACACACACACACACACACACACACACACACACACACACACACACACACACACACACACGCACACACACACACACACACACACACACACACACACACACACACACACACACACACACACACACACACACACACACACACACACACACACACTTTTTTCGCGCGTTCGAGACACTCAACCTGCTCGGGGCTTGGCTTCTCGTGAACCGGCGCCCCTGGCTTAGCATAATGCTCGGCCAGGTCAGTGCCAGCCTTGCAGAAGTGAAGGTGAGGTTCTCCTTCGGCCAGCTCGGCCGACATGTGGTCCCTGACCTTGTGCATCTGGCTACTCTTGGTGTCAGCGGTCCAAGAGGACATCCTCTAATGAACCCTACGAAAGGGAAGCTGCTCCCTGCCGAATGAGGCCCACACCTCAAAAGCATGCTGGCAGTCGCTGAAACCTTCTGAACCCTCCAGAGAATTCTGGGAAGTTGCAGCACACGCAGCAAACTCGCCAGCCTGGGCAGTCTGGAGGATGGGGATAAGACACAGGCGCGCACACGTGACCCACCTCCTGCTCAGGATCGGAGACTCACACACGCACAGGCGCACGCACAAATCGGCCGAGGGAATTTCCTTCCACCCCTGGAAAAAGTATAACAAAAGTGGCACAGAAATGGAAGCCGAAAGATGTTGAATCAGACCAGGCGGGGCCCGTCACATCAAGGTTCAAGGTTCAAGGGTTCAAGTCCTATCGGGCTGGCCCTCACTCGTCGAACTTCGATTCAGCTGCCCAGTCAACGAAAACAGAAGACAATGCCTGCCAGACCGCGGAATTCCGAGCCAGACGCCTCCAGTCGCCAAGGGCCCTCTGAATACAAAAACGCCGCATAACATCCTCAAAGCGCATCCAATTTGCGGGAAGACGGATCGGACGAGCCACGCCGAGCTCGTTTGCAGCTGCTTGCCATGTTGCGTCTCGCCCCTATGTCACTTCCGCGCCCACCCACTCGGATCTTTATTCGCGGCTTCTCCAGCCGATCTCCATTTCCTTTTGAAGTGTTCTGGGACCCATTCCTTCACAGCGCATTCGCGTGCAAGACGCCGAGTTTTGCACGTCGCCCTTTGAATCCAGTCTACACCAGTTTCCTCTTCAGCCCTCCCGCGCCCTACGATACGACGCAGCATCGTATATTGTGTTACCCTTAGCCTTATGAGTTCTTCTGCCCGTGGAGTCCATGATTCTGTTGACCATAGAATGCACTCGGCGACGGTGGTGTGGAATAGGCGCAGACGCTTCCGTGCTGAAATACACGCATCTCATAGCAGATTTTCCATTGCCCATAATTCCCGCTAGCCCATTGCTATGCGATTGGCGATCTCCTCCCCCGTCGGGGTCCACCAGTGGCAGCGTCGTGCCTAGCAACTCCATGATCTCTCCTGGTGGCAGTATCTCTATAGAAAAAGCGTCGGCAATGGGTATGTGTCCTCGTCGTGCGAAGCTGTTCTTATTCGTCTGTACCTTGCATGTCGCCGGATGCGAACACAATCAAATACAATCCCCGGGCTTCCAAAGCAGACCTCAGCATCAAGATCATCCTCTTATCATAACCCAACTCCTCGCCACGAATGTCTGGTCTTCAGCGAACGCGATGTGCGTCAAACGATGGCCCAGCAAGTCGTGCCCCACGTTGGTGCCGCAGCCGCGCCTCTTCCACACCTCGCTGACTTCGGTCAGAGCCCCGTCAAGTACCACATTGCAGAGAATAGGTGACAAAGGGTCGCCCTGCTTGACGCCCCGGTTCATCTCGACGTAGTGGCTGTCCGCTCCTGCCCACATAGACACGTAGCATTTCACTCCCAAATACAAGTGTCTCAGAGCACACACAATTGACGCATCCACTCGTTGATGAAGGAGCGCCTCAAACAAAGAATAACGATTTTCTCAGTCAAAGGTTTGTTCCCTATCAAGTGTCGCAACCTATAGCTCTTCCCCACAGTCCAACGATTTGTCGACAATCATTCTGGCAATGTGTACCGCGTCAGCACACCCCCGGCCAGGGCGGAAACCGAATTGTTCCTTGGACAACTTAGAACCGATGATGACGGCTATTTCTTGTAGAGAACAGTGCTGAAGAGCCTCACCATGACTGGAAGGACAACGATGAGCCTGCAAATGTGGTCGACATGGTCGGGTCGCCCTTCTTGAACAAGACCGTCAATTTCGTGATCTTCCAAGCTGCAGGCGGCGGCAATGTTCCGCTGACGATCTCTATGAAGAAGCCGGAAATGGCCGCAATCAAATTAAAGTGCACAGTTTTGAGCATCTCGGCCACGACTCAGTCATCTGCGCTGGTCTTTCCCTTCTTGAGCTTCGTCAAAGCAACTCTCACTTCTTCATCTGTTGCGCGATCCTCATGCCCGTCGCATCAAGTGACATCCGCCTGTCAATGTTACGGAAGAGCGTCTCGTCTGCACTTCGCGGTGCATGTTAGCCATCCGGCTGTGGGGACGAAGCCGCCGGGCACCCTGGCCGAAAGAGTTCCCTTATGACTCATGCGCACTTTATCCTTCACGACGCGGTCCTCACGCCTGGGATCGATAGCATGAGAGGCTGCAGGCTCAGCCTTGGTGGTGGCAGGGGGAAAGCACCAAGAGGATTGAGGATGCCGTAGGGATGCAGCACCTGGTTGTGCTTGCTCGAATCATCCCAGGTCGAGTGGGTAACCGTGAAATCTTCACCAAGAATCTCCAAACGTGGGGCAGCACAATCTGGTTGTTGCGACAGCATCATATCCGATGGAACAAGGTGCCCGTCGCCTTCAGACACATCGGGCACAGAGATCAGGCAGCTCATGCCCGTCCTCGGATATTCATTCGAACCTTGGTCCAAGGTGCCTGACAAGCCAGAACACGGATACGGCGATTCTCCCACGGCGTAGACTTGGAAGATGCCATCGCGGCAAGGAGCACATCCAAGCAAGCACGCCGCTCCAGACCAAGGCTGTCTCCGTAGGCCCGCTCGTGTGAACGAAAAACAGCGCCCCCAAGGAGCCTTTGAAGCAGCGCGGGGGCACCAAAGCGCGGGGGCTAAACCGTCTCGGGCGAAACCGTCCTGGGCGAAACCGTCCCGGGCGAAATCCTCAGAGACAACAACAATTTGTGAGGTTGTCGAGGCGATGAAGATGAGGGGAAACGGTTCTGGTCGAGCTGCGCAACAGCACTCGCTCGGGCGATGCCACTTGGGGGATTCTTCTCGGATGGGTTGTAGTCGCGTGTCCCGCTGGTCACTTCCATTAACCACTTGCACTCTAGTGGCTCCTGTTCCTCTTGCGTACTGCTTCTCCCGTTGCATATTCCTGCTTCCTTTTTCTTATGCCCCCTCGCTGTCCTTTGCCCTTGTTTATCCTTCCTTCTCCAGCCCATCTTTTCTCATACGTCTCCTGACCTTCCTCCTACTCCTCCTCCTTCTGTTGTCGAATATGCTTCTCATTTCTCCTCTCGCGTATCCTCCTTGTCCAAACTTCGTCCGCGGACTCTCTCCGTTTCCTGTGGACTCCTGCTTCTCTGTCTTTCGGGGCCTTCTTGTTTCTTCTTTGAGTATCGTTTAACCGATCCCCATCCCCAGCGGCGTGGCCTGGGCCCCACTGGCCGATTTACCCCCCCTAGATGGGGATTTAGGCCGTTCTCTTCGGGCTTCGAGGGGTGTCTCCCCAACTGGAGTGTCGATTTGGTGGGGGTCTCGAAGGGGATGGGGATGGGGATGGGGATCGGTCAAACGATACTCATTCTTGGGGGCTGCGCCAGGGCGCGCCCGGCTGGAAGAGGGGGTCGTCGTTGTCGTCCGCGGTCGCCTATCGCCGCTGCCG
>CAUYUJ010010513.1:312325-319825 GCA_963575745.1 Prorocentrum cordatum
CCTCTTCCTCCTCATCGATCCTCATCATTCTCTTCATCCTCGATCCTCCTCCGATGCTCCGCCCATCCTTGCTCCTCGTTCGTAGTCGATCGATTTCCCAGCCCTTTTCGCCAGTGCGCCAGCGGCGCCAGCACCGCGCGGGGGGGGACGGGGCCGACACACTTCGAGGCTGGAACGGCGATCGAGCACCGACGTCGCCCTCGATTAGGGCTGCAGTTCGAGAGGGGGATCAAGCGAGGGCCGAGGGGGAGATCTACGGATCGAGGCCCCGAGGAGGGAGTAGGGGCCTCCTCGATCCTCCTCCTGCTGGGGATCGACCGAACGCAGTCCCGCCGATCCCCTTGGGAGCCGACGGTTCCGCGCGCGGCCCCCGTCGATCCCCTGGGGGCCGACGGTCCGCGCGCAGTACCCAATCGGTATCGATGTATGGGCCGACGGCCCCGCGCGCAGCCGACCCCCTGGGGACCGACGGTCGACCCGCTGTACCCCTGGGGACCGACGGTCCGCGCGTGCGCAGGAGGAGGATCGAGTGCGAGGATCGACGGCCCTGTTCGATCTCCCTTCTCTCCCGTCCGATCCGCTACTCGAGCTCGCTACCGCCTCGGGCGGGGCGTTGCACGGCTGGGGCCTCGGCCCGATCGCCAGGCGCCCGATAGGAGGACGGACGAGGAGGAGGAGGAGGAGAAGGAGGAGGAGGAGGAGGAGGGAGGAGGCTCGAGGAGGAGGAGGAGGAGGAGGAGGAGGATCGAGGAGGAGGAAGAGGATCGGGGATCGAGGAGCCTTGAGGAGAAGGATGGCCCGAGGAGGAGGAGGAGGAGGAGGAGGAGGAGGAGATCGGACGAGGGGGAGGATGAGGAGGAGCATGAGGAGAGAACATCGCGGAGGAAGGATGATCAGAAGGAGGATGAGGAGGCGGCGAGGAGAAGGGATGATATGAGGGTTAAGAGGCTCAGCTTCTACTCGCCCTGCTGGATCCTCCTCGAGGTTCCCGCTCCTCGACGCTGATGTTGCTGCTGCTCCTCCTCGAGGAGGGCCATCGCCCCATCCCTCCTCCTATTCCTCCACCTCGAGGCCTCCTCCTCCTCCTCCTCCTCATCCTCATCCTCATCCTCTTCCCCATCTGATTATCCATCTCATCTACAGCCTCCCCTACGGTTGCTGACCTGCGAGCTTGCTCTCGCGCTCGAGGCCTCGGAGGGAGCGCGATCGTGTTCCTGTTGCTCTTCCCCCTCCCCCTCCTCCACCTCCTCGCTCGTCCTAGCTCCTCCTCCTCCTCCTCGAGCCTCGAGGCTCCTCCTCGCTCTCTCCTCCTCCGCCACCGCCTCTACCTCCTCATCGCCCTCCCCCTCCTCCTATTCCTCCAGCTATTCGTTGCTCGATGCGCCTCCCCGCCTTTTGGCGCATGCAGCGCGGGCGAGGGTGTCGATCTCGCGGTGGGCGCCCAGTGCTGCTCACCTACCTGGTCAGGAGGAGACTCAATATACACGAGCTGCTTGGGGGACCTGGCGTATATTGAACCCAACTCAAAATCAACAGAATCAGACGCAGCCTCGAGGCATCCAGAAGTTGTCTGTCCCCTGGAAGTTCGAAGGAGATGATAAGGCTCGAGGGGAAGGAGGAATAATACGAAGACTCGGCATTGCGCGTGGTCTCTTGTCGGGCCTGACTGGGACATCGGGCGGCGAACGGAACACCGAAACTAAACCTCTGAGCGAGCGAGCGGGCTTCAAACTGATCGGACGAGCATGAGGTGACACGGAGGAGAGGAGGACAAGAGGAGGAGGCCCCGCCTAAAGGAAGTCCTCGCCGAGCAAAGTAGGTCGGTGAATGGTCGGTTGGGTCGGGGATATGCGCGCGCGCATGGCCCCCACCGCCATCGACGAAGGGCCGAAGCCACATCGGAGATATTACGATGAGGGCCATGCCGACGGGGATCAGCCCGACCTGGCCGAAGCACCACCGCGCGCTGTTGATCAGCCCGACCTGGCCGAAGCGTAGCACCGTGCGCTGTTGATCAGCCCGACCTGGCCGAAGCACCACCGCGCGCTGTTGATCAGGCCGACCTGGCCGATCAGTGCGCTGTTGATCAGCCCGACCGTGCCGAAGAGCTCAAGCTAGAACTCCTCTGGGCGGGGAGCGATCCCTCCTCCTCCTCCTCCTCCTCCTCGATCCTCCTCCCCCTCAAGGCTCCTCCTCCTCCTCCTCCTCCTCCTCCTCCTCCTCCCCCTCCTCAAGGCTCCTCCTCCTCGATCCTCCTCCTCGATCCTCCTCCTCCTCCTCCTCCTCCTGCTCATCCCTCCTCCCTCCCCCTCATTATCCTTCCTTCTCCTCCCTTCTCCTCTTCAATTTTCCATGTGGTCCTGCGGCGTGTAGCCGTCAATGATGCTGTCCCTGATGGCCTTGGCCTCCTGCTTGTCGCTCACCTTCTGCTTCTTGAGCTGGCTCCACACCTGCCTGAGGATCTCCCACGACGCATTCTTGCCAGAGTCGGCGCCGAGCATGTTCATCGTGCGCTCCGCCATGCGGTCTGTGCACATGATGAACATTTTGTAGCCCGCGCCCGTGCTGTAGTCGATTGTGCTCGTCGATTCGCTTTCCCTGCGCCTCATCCGGAGCCACACTGTCGCCCCGTCTGCCGCCTCGTACTCCGCCTCAAGATCCTCGACGTCCTTCATACTGATGGTGTCCGCCAGTTCGTCCGCGTCATCCTCGACGATGTCATCGTGCTCTTTCGGCACCTCCTCCTCTGCCTCTTCGCCGTCCTCGGCCTCCTGGATGTTGGCATCCTTCTCCTCATGGGCCTGGTCCTTCTTGGTCTCCGACGACTGCCCCTTGCCCTTGCCCTTGCCCTTGCCTTTGGTGGCCTCCGTCTGTCCCTTGCCTTTGCCCTTGCCCTTGCCGTTGGTGGCCTCCGTCTTTCCCTTGCCTTTGCCCTTGCCCTTGCCGTTGCCGTTGCTGCCTTCCGCGTCCGTGCTCGTCTTGGCAGCCTTCTTGCCCTTGCCCTTGGCCGCGCCTTTGCCTCCAGCCGTCATCGATGAAGAGCTTGGTGCCGTCTTGCTGCCCTTGCCCGCTCCTGTGGCCTTGACCTTGCCTTTTGCTTCGCCCTTCCTGCCAGGTCCTGCTGTTCCCTTGCCTTCGCCCTTGCCTTTGCTCGTGCTCGCTGGCGACTGCTTGCCCTTACCTTTTTTGATGGGCTTCTTCGGCTTACTCGGCGTTGCATCGGGCCACGAAGGCAGCGCCGCCGAACTGCTCGCAGCCCCCGTCGACGTCGACATCTTGGCCTTCTTGGAAGCCGCTGCACTGCGATCCCCCGATGTCGTACGTTTTTTTTTTTTTTGCCGTTCTTCAGCTCGCTCTTGCTCGGCGTCAGCCCGCGCAAGCTTCTGTAGAAGGGGATGCTGTGCCGATTCTGCTCCTGCCGATTCTGCTCCTGCTTGACCTCGACCTTGTCATCGAGCGCCGCTGGCGCCTGGCTGTCGTCGAGCGCCGCTGGCGCCTGGCTGTCCTCGAGCGCCGCTGGCGCCTGGCTGTCGTCGAGCTCCGCTCGCGCCTGGCTGTCCTCGAGCGCCGCGGGCGCCTGGCTGTCCTCGAGCGCCGCTGGCGCCTGACTGGCGCCGTCGAGCGCCGCTGGCGCCTCGGCTGCAGCGATCTGGCCGCCGATCTCCTCGCCATCTCCAGCCCCGAGGTCCTCATCAGCCAGACCTTGACTATCAACCTCATGAAGTGCAACTGCCTTCAGGCGAGAAGCGGGAGCAGGAAGATCAGAAGGAGGAGCAGGAGGAGAGGGAGGAGGAGGAGGAAAAGAGGAGATGCGAATATTGATGAAGAGGAGGAGGAGCAGGAGAAGTTGGAGGGGGGGGGGATGGTGTGGAGGAGAAGGACGATGATGATGATGATGAGGAGGATGAGGAAAAAGAGGAGGGGGAGGAGGAGGAGAGGGAGAGGAGCAGGAGGAGAGGGGAGGATACAGAACAAGAGAAGTAATAGTTCGTCCTCTCCACCCCCCCTCCTCCCCAGCCTCCTCAAGGAGGCTGGGGAGGAGTGACATCAGTTGCAAGCGGAGAACTCGATGAGACGAGGACGAGTAGGATCATGCCTGGGAGAGCTTCATCTGGAGCTCCTCGTCCTCGACGTCGGAGTCGTCCGAAACCACAACCTCGATCTCGTCGTCGCCCTGCGGCTAGCGCAGTGGAGGCTGAGAAGAAGGACGAGGACCCAGTGCGGGTACCCCTCCTTCCCTATTCCTCTGACGCCGCCCCCCTCTCCGCTCTCCCCTCTTCTTCCTCTTCCCCCGATCTCTCCTCCCTCCCTCCCTTCTTGCCGTATTCCTTGTCCGCCTCATCCCTCTCCTCATGCTTCCCTCTGTTCGTGCCTCCTCATGCGATCAGCCCTCATCCTCGGCCGATCTCCTCGACAAGGTCGAGGATGAGAGGTCGAAAGGTTGGAGTCGAGATCGAGATCAACATCGAAGCAGCGAGGACGAGAGACTGCGGAACTTCGAAGATCCCGCGCCTCTCATCCTCCCGACGAAGTGCGCGCCTCGGTGGGTGCCAGTGCCAGCGTGGCGTCGCCAAGGCTGTAGCGCAGGGAGTGGCTGAACATCATGCGAATGGACCTCGACTGGACGAACCTTGGCGCAAGGAGAGGAGCATGATGAATAAGGGTGAGGATCCGACGGACGACGAACGAGGATGAATTCTTAGGAAGGTGAGTGAAATAACGAGGACGAGTTGGGGGAGAGGAGGGATCGGAAGAGAAGGAACATGATCGGGAGGAGGAGACGCGAGGAGCATGTGGAGGATCGGGGAGCTTCATCGTTCTCCTCGTGTTCCTGCTCCTGCTGTTGTTCCTCGATCCTCCTCCTCGAGCTCCTGGTCCAGCGACGCCATGCCTGCCTTTTGCCCACTGCCCTGCTTCTTCCTCATCCCCCCCCCCCCCCCCCCCCCCCCCCCCCCCCCCCCCCCCCCCCCCCCCCCCCCCCCCCCCCCCCCCCCCCTCCCCACCCCCACCCCCCCCCCACCCCCCCCCACCCCCCCCCCCCCCCCCCCCCCCCCCCCCCCCCCACCCCCCCCCCCCCCCCTCACTCCCCCCCCCCCCCCCCCCCCCCCCCCCCCCCCCCCCCCCCCCCCCCCCCCCCCCCCCCCCCCCCCCCCCCCTCATACTCCCCACTCCCTCCTCGAGATCCCTCCTCTCTTCGAGTGGAACCTCACGGCCTCGATCTTCGCGATCGACGCCTTGCGGCCCGTGCACATGCGGATGCTCTCCGCCAGGCGATTCTGGTAGGTGATCTGCCATGCAGCCTTGACGGATGGGGGCGTGGAGGGTGTTGTTGGTGTTGATCGTCCTTCCTCTATCCTTTGCGTCGACCCTCCTCCTCCGCTTACGGCTCCTTCCCCTCGAGCTCCTCCTCCGAGATCTTCCTCAATCATCTCGTTGCGTCGATCTTGCTCCTCTTCTGGTTCTGGACTCGTCCCCCTGATTATCATCTGCCCCGCTTGCCCTCAGGTCCTCCCGAAGCAGCCTCCATCAGCGATTGCTTGAACCGCAGCCCTCCTCCGATGGCGTTGAGGCCTTGCATCAGCCCCATGAAGATCTGTCGGGGGGGGGGGGGGCACGCGCAGCTGCTCGGGCCGCTCCTCCCCTCCTCCTCGAGCATCATGTCCCTCATCCTCCTCATCCTGTTCCTCCTCGTAGTTTTCCTCCTCATCCTCTTCCTCCTCCTGCCTCATAAGGAGCAGGGCGGCCCGCGAGCCAGCAAGTGCGGGGCATATGCCAGCGCCAGGGTCTCCGAGCGTGGCCCAAGCAGCCCACCCAGGGCCTGGGGCATCCTGGTGAAACCTCACTCGTGGAATATAGTGGGTGACATTATTATGGAGAAACCTCACTCGGAATTCATGGGGAACCTTCCATCCTCTACTTCAGTAGACATGTTGATTTTATGTATAGCTGTTAGATATGTGTATATTATACACACATATATATAAGCATGTATGTATGTGTACATGTATATAGATATATGTGCATATGAAGTGTGTTCGCGCCCTTGGCCTTTTGATGGGCCGTGTGCATGGGACCTGGGTGCTCGCTGTGCTCGGGCCGCTGGGGCCGCTCAGACTCGATCTGGCGCTGGCGCCCGCGAACTCTCGATGCTCGGCCCGAACTCTTGCGTGTGCGCGTGTGCATGTGTGGTGTTCTCGGGCCGCCGAGTCGAGATTTATAATTATTGGTGCCAATGCTCAGACCTTGTCCCTACAGGAGGGCAGCAGGCTTGGATTGCTGAAGCGTGATGTGCTAACGCCATCGCTCAGGAATCCAGGTCTCCCGCGATCAGGGGCAAGACCTGGGAATTGGGTAGCGTTGAGTTCGGCCTGCGTCGAGGGGCGCTTAGGCTAGCTTGCATGCTCATTGCTCTCGGTCCTCATCCTCTTACTCCTTCCCGTGCTCCTCCTCCTCGATCCTCCTCCTCTTTCTACCCCCCTCTACTATTCCCCTCAATCGTTCCACTTGGTTGTCCAAGAGCCCAGGCGACGACATTATTTGCGAGTACTCGTGGGCTCGGTTGTTGTTTGTTGGAGTGGTGGGTGACGAAGAGAGGATCGAGGGGTTGGGGCGCACGACTTCGAGAAGAAGTTGGTCACGCGCGCGTGAACGACGCACTGGCGCGTCGACGCCCCTGCACAATAACGAACGAAACATTGAACGGAAGAGGAGACAACTAACGATGGAGAGGGAATATAAGCAGGGGCACGGATGAGCGGGCGTTGCGAGGGAGGGAGAGGGATGGGGAGCGGGGATGGGGGGGGAGTGGGTGGTGACCTCCTCCCACTCCCGTTGATTCAAGAGCTCTCGATGTTGGCCCCGCACTTGCTGGTTTCGAGCTCCCAGGGGAACCACTCGGATCCGAGTGGTTCCCCTAGGAGCTCGAAACCAGCGATCCTCGATCATCAGATCTCCACCCAGAGCGCGGGCCTCGATCTGTTCCACCTTCGGGCGGTCCGCGAACTTGGGGACGTCATACGTGAAGTCGGGGAGCTCGAAGCCTCCGATCTCGTCCCTCGATCGTGCTTCCCGATCCCCCCTCATCCCTCCTCCTCCTCCTCCTCCTCCTCCTCCTCCTCCTCGTCCTCCTCGGTCCTCGACCTAGGATCCCTCCTCCTCCTCTTTCTCCTCCTCAGCATTCCTCATTAACTTCTTGTAGACTCCTCCTCGAGGATCCTCCTCGAGCCTCCTCCTCCCCCTCTTCCTCCCTCCTCCTCCTCGTCCCTCCTCCTCCTCTCTTTCCTCCTCGAGCCTCCTCCTCCTTCTCCTCCTGGATCGTGCGGCCTCCTCATCTCTCGTCTCTTTTCCTCATCGGGGGCGCCTTCGACTCTCTCCAGCAGGGGCCAGTCGTCGACCCACGCGTTCCACAGGACCTGCAGGAGCACATGCCGATGGCCTCGAATTCGGGAGTTTGAGACGTCAAACTCCCGAACTCGGACCACCCACCATCCGAATTCAAAC
>CAUYUJ010010513.1:327325-375474 GCA_963575745.1 Prorocentrum cordatum
ACCAACACAAGGGGTTGCCTCCACAGGGGGGAGATGATCCCAGATTTCGGCGTTGGTGGTAATATTCCGGCCACCCTGGAAGCCAGAATGTTACCACCGTCGCCGAGATCGGGATCTTCTTCCCCCGGTGGAGGCACACCGCCGAAATCGGTGTTGGTATCAACCTCGCGACAAGGACTGTGACCGAGCGCTTCGCTGGTGACTTCCAGTGGCCACAACTGGACGGCAGGGCCATCGAGCGCCACGGCAATCTGAGGGCAACCTGAGAGGAGGAGGAGGAGGAGGAGGAGGAGGAGGAGGAGGAGGAGGAGGAGGAGGAGGGGAGGAGGAGGAGGAGGAGGAGAGGGGATGGGGAGGAGGAGGAGAGGAGGAGGAGAGGAGGATGAGGTGGAGGAGGAGGAGGAGGAGGAGGAGGAGGAGGAGGAGGAGGGAGGAGGAGGAGGAGGAGGAGGAGGCGGCGGCGGCGAAGCGGTAACGGGCCGAGTCGAAGGATCCCCGATTGAACAGCAATCGAGCACAAATTTCGAATTGTGTGACCTACCGTGCGCAGTATATACTACGCCTGAAGGCCCCCCGCAGCGGGAGCCCCGACGGATTAATCGCTCTACCAAGACTGACAGCGAAGAAAATTACGGCCAGGGTCCCAGGAGAGCCGACGGGCCCCAACAAGGGCCCGAGAAAAAACAAACTACCTGGGGGGACCCGTGGCCATTTTCACCAGCTCCTTGGAACTGTACTGCTTCTGTTGTACACGCGGAGGCGGGGGGGGAGGGCGAAGAGGGTCAAGCGGGTCAAGGGTGGCGGCAGCGGGAGACGGTGCCTGGAACATCGCCTTCCACTCAGAACGTGCCCCCGGAGCTGGTGTTGCTGTCCGTGTGTGGAGCATGCCCGCTCCAGGGGCATCAACCACATTCAACCGCGACATCGACGCCGATGTTTGAAGAGACCCACCCACACTCGAACGCGAAATCGTCTCCGACGTCTGAAACAACTGAACCCCACCATTGGTCGACGCCGCTCGGGGACGGGAACCTATTGCCCCTGCCAAGCCGCTCGCTCCAAAATCAACCCCCGTGCTGCAGTAAGAACTCCCAACCACATTCATCTGCCGTTGCCGAGGAGGGAGGGACGAGCACGTGCGGCTCGGCATGTCGAGCTGTGGTGACGAACCCAGGCGGCCAGTTCTGGGGCATTCCTCACTTGGAGGAGCCGAGGGGGCCAGGTCTCGGACTTGCGTTCTAAGGTTCTGGCAAAACTGTGGCGACGACTCACCCAGGAGGTCAGCCCTGGGATATTCCCCCTTGGGGGAGCCGAGGGGGCCAATCCTCGGACTTGCGTTCTAACGTCCTTTACTGGCTGTCTTCCCACTCGTCGATCGCCATCTGCAAAATCCTCTCCGCATTCGACCTCGGCGCCGCTCCTGCTTTGACTTCGCCTCCGAGCTGGATCACGCATTCGGCGAAGACCTTGGTGAGCTCCACGTCGGCAAGCGCGAACACTAGCTTGGCGTTCCCTGCCTTGTAGCACGAACTGACTCGAAACCCCCGTACAAGGAGACTCATGTCTGCCATGTTGGTGACCTGCTCTATCTTCGTCTTCTGCGCGCCCCACAGCGCCTTGTTGCGAGCTCCTACCCTATCGCCCGCCTTCGTGAGCACGTCGCAGGCCACGAGGAACACTTGAATGTGCGCAGGCCCCATCTCCGCCTCTGGCAGCGGCTTGGCATTGTCGAGCTTCCACGCCTCTCGCATCGCTGCCGCCCGGGTCGCATGGGCTCGACCCGCCTTGAACGACTCCTTCACTAGGTCCGAACCCTCGTCGAGAATCACCGTCTGGAAGGCCGCCGCGAGCATCTGCCTGATCATGAACGTATTGCCTAGCACTGCCTTGACCAAGACTGGCATGATCTTCGCGATCACCCCCTGCGACATCGCAGGCAGCTTCTCCAGTGTGTCCTCTGGCAGGCCGTACGCTTTGCCAACGGCCATCTTGGCGTCGGCGGCCCCCTGCTCGCGGTGGCCAGCTGCAGCCCCGCTTGCCTGGCCCTGACGCTGGGGGGGGCCTGCTGCCCCGCTGTGCCCGACGACCTCCTCCTTGCCGTGCGCCGCGACTGCGGGATGCAGCCTGAGACCCAGAGCGGCCTCGTGGAGACTTCCCTCCACCTCCTCGCCCCGCGGAGCGGCCCCTCTCCGCAGCCGCGAGGTCCTCCTGCTTCAGCCTGTACATCTGGAAAGTAATGTGGGTGACGGAGGCGACCGCAGGGGCAACTGATCCGAAGGTGTTCGTGCAGCAGATCACGGTTGGCGAAGGTCTCTGTGTTTGAGCAGACAAAGGCAGCGTCATGGCAGCCTCTCAGAGCAGCACGTGTAATGGGCGAAAACGGGCACACCAGTTCCTCAGGCTCGACGACCTCGTGCGAGTACGGCGTGGCACGTGGCGGACAACGGTTGTGCAAGACAGCCTTGACAGCGTGCTCCTGTGCGATGCGCCTCGTGCGAAAGCTCTGCCGACAGAACACGCACTCGTTCGTGACGGTCATACTGTGCACGATGGAACGGCAATTGTGACCACCCAACTTCGCAACACGCTGGCGCGCCAGGAGTGCCCGGCGAGTGGCGAACGCACGTTGGCAGGGTGCCCCCGTCGAGCCGGTCAGCTCGCACACCCAACACGACGCTGGAGGATCGGGAACCTCAGAAGTCGCGGCCCAACCAGACGACGCGGGCCCCAAAGGGCCATACAGTCCAGGAGGTGGTGCAATAGTCACCGCACGAGCCGCAGCCCGTAGGGCCCCAGGGTCAAGCCGAAGAAAACGCCCCCGAAGTTCGTGATCCATGAACAGCGCTTTGACCCTGAACCTGAACCTCTCGCCCCCCGAGGTGCCCGCGACAAGGTCCCGCAAGAGCCCCTCCTCCTCCTCCGACCTCTTCAACAGCTCCACGACGTCGGCGACGAACCCAAGAGCATACACGTTCGCCTCCGAGGACAGGCAGCCGTTGGAGAGAGCAGTGGGACCAGGATCCACAGGGAGCTGGCCGAAAACTGAACCAACCTCTTGAGCATGAGTACCAGGAGATATCAGCCACCGTCGACACATACGCAGCCTGCGGACCATGAGCTCAACCCCAACTGGGGCCACCCCCACTCGCCTGAGAACCGTTTCGTCAGAGTCGGCTTTGTGCTTGATAATCGGTTTATCGCCCTCGTCCCTTAGAGGGCCCCCGTTCTCGTCAATCATCTCCTGCTTTTTGCGCGCGTCGCCCCCCGGAATCTTACGAGCGAAGCCAACCAGCACACGGTCCAAGCGACGTTCTTGGGCAGGCGTAAGTACTAGCACCGTGAGGCCAGACAACAGAGCTCCCTGAACGACAGCCCCGAATACAATCCCGGTAAAGCGCCAGACCTTATTTTTCTGCCAGAAGCGCCCCAATGAGAAGTAGCCCCGACGACAAGCGAGTATTATACGACGAAGTTCTCCCTGGACTCCCCCGTTCACCGATGTCTGGATCCCAAGAGCGATGTTGTCGAATTGTACCGTTCCTTCGAGCGGGACGCGACCACTGAATACATCGGAGGCGTGCTTGTGGTGCCCAGGGCCGACGAAGGATGGAGACATGCTGTTTTTTTCCCTGCATTGCGAGCGCAACCGCTGCAATCCAGCTCTTCACGCAGAACACGATGTGCACGGGATAAAGTATACTGTGCATTGCGAGCGGAAGAAACCACGTGCGTACGCGAAGTGTCGTTGGCGTATATGCGGCACGATAGGTCTACTGGCCTCGTTGGATCAGATAACCCGATCAGGGTCAGCAGGTGGTTCTTGTGGGACGAGCTGCTGCGAACACCACTCTTCGTGAGACTCAGGCCGAGGAGGGGCAGGAGCGACGCCCCAGGTCTCCTGGCGAAGACGATCCAGCCAACGCTGGATGGGTCGTCGGAATGTCCTCGCAAAAAAGATCGCCGCTGGAGCGTCGCCCATGAAGGCCCCCACCTGATTGTGCACCGTCAACTCACCATCAGCGGCCTGAATCGTGAACGTCGATGTCTCGTGGCGCTGATGGAAAAAAGACTGATCCTGTGGCAGCATAGTTTCACCTACCGTCTCTCTGAGCTCACTGAACGGCGTACGCCCGAAAGCGTTGGACATGTCCTCTTTCGAGGTAGTGGTAGATATTCCCAAAGACCTCATCCTACTCAGCAACGCCTCCTGGCAGATCAAAGCACCCTCTCGGTTCCGACCAGGTAAGTGCCCGCGCTCACGGTCGGGCACGTGCGGCCCACGCGGCGGATATGATGGCATATCTTCTGTATGGCTCGCACGGTGTGGGGGTTCTCGACCGTCGGGGCCTCGGCGCCCAAGCCCCTGCGGTTTCCTGCAAGACGCTGCCGTGGGACAAACTCCTTCCTTCTCGTAGGAGCCTCATCTTCGTCGCCGTCGTCTTCGTCACGCTTCCGAGGCCGTCTGTAGGTGCCGTCGAAGCGCCGATTCGGTGACAACACTAGCATCAGGATCTCGCACGGCACGCTGTGGACGGGAGCCGCCTTGCGACGTGGAGCCCGCTCGAGAAGGGCCGCCACCTCTGCCAAGTCGTCTCTCCTCTCCTCCACGTGCACGAAATTGTCCGAGCCAAACGACGCGGGAGGAGGGGGCCCTTCCAATCGCAGCTGCTGCTACTCGGCATAGTTCACAGGGGCAGCACGAAGACCACCCTCTGGGCCAGGGAGAGAGAAATGCTGCTGCACCTCGCTGCAGCGCGTCGCGAACTCCTCTGCGACGTTATACCTCCTCTTCTTCGGGCCGCCACGGCGGCCTGCCAGCGCGCGCGCCAGTCTCCGCACCTCGGCGTGGCGCCTGCCGCGCCACGCCTCCCCGATCTCGGCGACCAGCTCGGCCGTCGTCTCCTCAAGCCTCGCCCGCCTCAGCATCCTCAGCCGCCTCGGCGCAGGTGCCAGCTGTAGGCGCACCCCATCCTCATCGCCGCCCACCTCTCGTAGTCGCCGTCTCTCAGCTAGGAGCCTCGAGCGAACAGCAGCGTACTCGCGCGCCCTCGTATCCTCCTCCTGTCGCCGTCCGAAGTGTCGCTCGGCCACCTCATACACTGCGGCGATCCATCTGGCCCATGCATCGTCGGGGGCAGGCGCCGTCAGACACAAGTCGCGGTAGTCAGGCTCGCTCTCAAAGACCTGCTCTAGTTCGCCGATAAACTCCTGCACCCCCCTCCCTCTTCGAAGCGCCTGTGCGAGCCGATCGAAGTCCCCGGCCGTCTGCTCCGCCTGGGAGTGAGACATGTCGAAGGTGTACGCAACCCTCAGCAACAGGGGGATGTGGTCGCGCGCACCTTGCTTCTGGATCAGGTTCAGCCTCACATTGGACCGCGCCAGAGGAATACACTGCTTCACATCAGCCGTTTGCCACACGAACGTAGCTATGAAATCGATACACGACGCTGAGACCGAGCCCACATATGTTGGTCCAGTCGGGAAATCTGTCGAAACAACACGAATTGCATACTTCTCCATCACCTCTAGAACCCTCTCGCTCGCGTAGTGCTGCTCGGCATTGCAATGCTTGCCCAGCGCGCGTGAAACCACCAGAGCCTGACCGCCTGCTCGTCTTCTCCATCCGAACGAATCATTCAAGTCGAATCCCCAGAATAGACTCGCCCTCTTCGGTGTCCAGCTGAAGACGCGCTCGAGCCACGAACACATCGTGTCCACTGTGTGCTGGTACTTGCGATGCGCCTCAGGCTGCGCTGACTCACGACCTCCCCTGCGCGCTGATGGTCGCGGAGGGAAGTAGCATATCGGGATCACTATGTCGAAGTGGCCAGAGCGCAGCCTATGTAGAGCCACTCGCCCTCTGAATTGCTGGGGAATCGCTGGCGTGTCGATCACATGTTTGGCCCTGAACTTCCTCTTGCGTATCATCAGAGTGATGCCGCGCGATTTGTTGGCATGGCGGCTCGGTACAAATCCAGAATGAATACAGGAATGAAACCTGCATGATGACCTGATCGTCGCCTGTTCTTGTGAGGCACGTTCACCCGTACTTGTGAGGGCTATCAGATCCACTTGTGAAAACTCTTCGCTGATGTCGTTCAGCCTCATCTCGCCCACAGCACTCATAGCATTCCAATGAAGGAAGCTCAGCCTCGAGAGAAATCTGAGCATCAGCACATCGCAATTCGCAAAAGAGGGCGTGGGCGAGATGGCCGCGGGGGGCCTGGCCGTAGCGGAGGCGCGGTGTCAGGCATGCGGGGGCGCCTGCCCCAGGTGCGCGATCGCCTGGGCAGGGGGGGCTGGAGGAGGAGGAGGAGGGGGAGGGGGAGGAGGAGGAGGAGGAGGAGGAGAGAGGAGGAGGCCACGCGCGTGCGCCGGACGGGACAAGAGAGGCCACGGCCGCCATGCCAGCCAAGAGCGCTCGCGGCATGAGCACCCGCCCTCCGCCCACGGCAGGTGAGGGCGCGAGCGCCACCCCACGAAGGGCAACCTTGGAGGCCTGGAAATTGGCACCAACACCAGCGCCGGGGTTTGCCTCCACAGGGAGATGATGATCTTAGATTTCGGTGTTGGTAGTAATATTTCGGTCACCTTGGAAGCCAGAATATTACCACCATCACCGAGATCGGGATCGTCTTCCCTCGGTGGAGGAACACCGAGAAAACTTGGTGTTGGTGTCAATCTCTAGGACTCCGACAACCGCGGGTAGCACTGCGCCAACGCAGCAAACCCCGGCGGCCAGCAGTTGACATCGCGCCTCGAGCCGGGCGGCTTGGATGTTCGCATGGCTCCGACTATGAACTCGGGCGCGTGCTTCAAAGCGGTCTTTCGGGGGGATGATCAAGCCCTCATGGAAGCAACCTGCCACGAACTTTTTGATCTGCGGGAGCGAACTTCTTCCGCTGAAAGCTAAGCGGGACGCGCACAGCGTTAATTCGCAGAGAAAGGGCGAAAGAAGGCGGGGCCTCACGGCGGCCGGGAGAGGGCGAAGCCCTGGGGTCAACCTGTCACAAACAGGAAGGCGCCAAGGATACTGGCACAAAACAGACGCTGCACGAGGAACGGAAGGGCAAAACAGTCACCGAGCATTGGAACCAGAACTCTTCGCTACGAAATGAAGTGACACGGGGCAAGGTCGAAGCTCAGACGTCTAAAGTCAGGACATGCCGCATGCCGCCCCGCTGAGTTTATGGGAACGCCCTTACCACACTTCCAACAACATCGTTCGGGCCCACGGTGAAATCTTGCACTGGCACAGACCCCGTGAGACAGCGCGCCAATGGCGGCGAGCCCAAGATAGTGCGAGCTGCCCTTCACCACCTCGCGGATAACCTGCACGACGCAAGAAACCTGGGAGACAGTAGTTCATTGAATCCGACGCGAACTTCTCATCGTGAGCAACTGAATCGGGAGGGTGGGCGGGGGCCTGGCCCGCATCCTCTCCATGAGTTTCTATCGGGATCCCGAAGCCTGAAGAAACGCCTCGCAACGGCGAGCTTTCTTACCCCAGCTCGCCACCATAGGGCGCGCCGGAAAAAATTGCCACCAGGGATGGCTCATCCGAGCCGGGTGAGAATCATCCCGCGCGTGTAGGTCTTCCAGAAGCAGCGAACTTTCCAGACGCAGCAGAGTTGCGCGAGCCGAACCTGGGGCGCGATGCCGATGCTAGCCAGGTCGGGGAATTCTGGGCTGAGCCCGAGGTCCCGAAGACGAGATCGCATGATGCGATTGGACGAGAAACGAGGCCCAACGCGCAACTTCTGCCGCGTGTTCCCGTCGGGTCTTAGTACAATTCTGGAGACTGGGTAAACTCGCAGCGCGAAGCGCAAGACGGACGCAGCATATCTCCCATGCATGCGGAGGGCCATGGCAAGACCAGCCTACACCCCGAGTCTGAATGCAACGCTCATGGCATTTCTGCAGGCCCCTGCCTCAGGTGAACTTCCAACCGCCATGCCCACTCTGGATCCTAATGCAACGGGCATGCCGAACCAGTCCATCAAGGAGCCCCCAGTGACAAGCAACGCCAACGCCCACCGAAGTGCCGAATCATCTGCGAAGAGAACACAAACCAATACTTAATCAGCACACGTACGCGAACTCCCCAAGGCACACCATAATGCCGATGTCACCGTCAAGCTTCAGAGAAAGAAAGGGGCATGAGAGGAAGCTCCATGGCTGCGTCGCCAAGCCCAAACCGAAGATCATCCGCACGCCCCCGTGTATCAGTCGGGGCAGTCGAGCGGCGATCCATCTGATGCGCGGGTCGACCGCCTGAGCAAACAGGATGCGAGACGGGCGTGCCAATCGAGTGCCACGCAACAGCCGAATGCCCTGATGAGGTTCGCCGCCAAGGCAAACGATCCCATAGCTCTTAAGATAAAGCGCCCCAGAGAAACCAATGACCCCAGGGCGCACCCTCGTCGGGGCCAGAGCCCGCGAGAACCAGGCCGCGCTGCTCGGAGACGCAGCTGCAGGACCAATCAGAAACACACCCGCCAGATCCCTCCCCAGCGCGCGCCGTTGAAGCCCCCGAGCCTCAGCTTCCAGAATATGATCAGCCATGGAACACCCGTTCAGACGCGCCCGCCCCCGAGCTGCTCAAAACCCCCGCGATGGCGCAAGAAACATTACCGTGCACTCGGCGCCCGCCGCGGCAAGTTGGCGCGCGCCAGGGGAACGCGAGGGGGCAGAAATCAGATTGGGCCAGATTGGATGGACGGTCGCCCGCCGCAAGAAAGATCCGCAACATTTCGCGCGTCGACTGCGGCCCCCGGCCCCCGCGGGTCGCCTCGAGGCAGCAGTGCAACTCGCCGAGAATGGAAAGAGGAAGAGCAGATTTCCTATATGAGTAGAGAGTGCCATCTGGTCCAAGAATAGAGCCCACCCGCCACTGAACAATCTTCTCGAAATCATCAAAATCCACCGTCCACTGCCCATCAGAAATCAACAAGTCCCATCGCGTTCGCGGGCCCCGAAAACGGCTTCCCAATGTCTAGCGGGTTCTTCCCTGGCTTGAGCCGGCCCCCCAGATGGGCCCAAGATCGACCCGAGCGAAATTCGTTTGCGCAGAGGCGTTCAGAGCTCCCTGAGACGCTGAAGCCTAGACCTCATCCTCGCCCCCACCTCGGCCTCCGTCTCCTGGGCTGCCTCGGGCCCGGGCCCCGGCATGGAATTCTGCGCGGACTGAAAGCGGTCGCAGAGAACCGGTAGCGAGCGGCCAGTGCCAGCATCCAAATCAAAGAAACGGGAGAGAGCAAAACTACGCAGTGGCATTTCGCGCGCTCCCCACGTTCTGCGCGCGCACTCCGCGCAGGGTAGCAAAAGCAAAGTGGAGATCACCATCGACCTTGGTCGCAGTCACTTGCGCCGCGCGTTCGCGCGTCTGCGCGCGTTCCTTCCACGCGCGCTGCTTTGCGAGAGCGAGCTGGTCAATGATCGGGGTGGGGCGGCCCATCTCTGCCGGCGGAAAGTCCGACTCGGCGCGAAAGATAAGATGGGCCCCGTCACGCGGAGGGGCCTTGCAGAAGTCAGCGCCGGGCAGCGCCGGCGAAAAGTCGCAATCGCAAGGGTGCGATCAGAGACGCCCCCCAATTGACGCTGGACGCCGCTCCACCAATCGCCGCGCGGCGGGTCGAGGAGTCACGCAGCGCAGCTGTCGGATTAGCAAGATACAAATGATCCAGACGGCCCAAGTGGAGCAGCCCCCCTCTTCGCGCCCCCGGCCGGGTTGGGCAGGGCTGGCGGAGTTCTGTCCAGCTCGGAAAATAACCGGCGATCAAGTCGCGTCGGCAGCGGCCCCCAGGTCGCCATTCAGAACCGCCTCCGCGCTGCCATCCGCCCTCTCCCAAAGAAAAATCAACGTCGCCCCAGTCTCTGCAGGGGCCATCTGAGATTCGGCCGCGGCATTCCCGATGCGCCGAACAGGTCGAATACAAGCTCGCTCGCCCCTCCCCCAGGTGAGAAGATGAACAGTCAATGCCCTGCCAGAACTACGCCGCCCAATGCATTTCGTTGAGAGAATGCGTCCTGGCCCAATCGAGGCACGGGCAACGCCCGAGAAGTGCGCGGAGAGGTCAGCGGAGAGGACAGTTGGAATGCCGCCGGCGATCGCAAGGGCGCGCCCGGAGAAGCCCGGATTCGCTCCGTGCCGGGCATGGTTCAGAGCCTCGGCGCCCCCCGCCGAGCCGCAGGTCTCGCGCAGATATTGCGCGCCTGATCGTCGAGAATGATTCAGAAATCGCCCGCGCCGCCCGGCGCGCGCGCAGACGCGCGGGGGTCGGAGGCGCAGAGCCCCCCGGCGCCCCGCGAGAAAGCAGCGCGCGCAAGACAGGGCGGAGGACGAAGGGCGATGCTGACGGCGGCGATGGCGACGACGGCGACGTCGCTGGCGGCGACGCCCATGACGACGGCGACGGCGACGGCGACGGCGACGGCGGCGGCGATGACGGCGATGGCGACGACGACGACGGCGACCCTGTCCAGATCTAGCTCGCGGAGGCCTGTTGGAACAAGACGAACGAATCAGAAGGCCTCTGAGTTGTGGGCAACCCCGCTGGCTTGCGCGGGCCGGCGAGCGCGACCCCCCGACGGGGCGCAGGCCTGGCCCGCGCTCGAGGCGGGCGCGCAGCCCCCGCGCGGGGCCAGCCGCGGGGCGCGGACAGCCGGCCGAGGACATGAAAAGCACTGAGGCATACACTTGCGACGGCGACTGCCCGACGGCGGCTCGCTCGACGCGCGCGCCAGGGACACCGAGGCGGCCCCTTCGCTGGGGGC
Source organism: Prorocentrum cordatum (assembly GCA_963575745.1). Classification (NCBI taxonomy): domain Eukaryota; class Dinophyceae; order Prorocentrales; family Prorocentraceae; genus Prorocentrum; species Prorocentrum cordatum. The sequence goes on from CAUYUJ010010513.1 coordinate 338,102, forward strand.
TGGGGGCGCTTGCGGAGATCTGTCAGCGCCCGCGGCGCGCGCGACTCCGGCGGCGGAAGCAAGGCCCTGCGCCGCCAAGAGACGAGCCTCGCGCTGCCAGCCATCAAGCCTCTCGCGTTTCGACAGCGCGCGCTAGCTCTCTTTTTTCTTCCCCCCTCTCTCTCTCTCTCTATCTCTCTCTCCTTCTCTCTCTCTCCCTCGCTCTCGTTCTCAACGTGTAAAGTTTTGCTCTAGATATACATATGTATAATGCATGTGCATATATGTGCACGATTTGTGGGGTCTCTCTCTCTCTCTCTCTCTCACTCACTCACTCACTCTCTCTCTCTCTCTCTCTCTCTCTCTCTCTATATATATATATATCCCCTCTCCGCGAGACCCCTCGGCGCCGGCCGCGCGATCGGGGCCGCCGCGTCGCGCTCCGCGAGGCCCGGCGCGCGCCGAGCCCGGCCCGCGTCGTCGAACCGCGGGAAGCGCCGCTGGATGCGACGCCCCCGACAGCGAGGCCAACATCTGTGATTGACGCGGCCCCGAACTTCGCCCGCGAGGTTCGCCGCCGCCCCCGGCGGGCGGAGCCGCCCCCGTCGCGCGCCGCAGGCGGGCGCCGCAGGCGGGCCGCCGCGCAGTCGATGTTCACAGTGTCTTCCTTCTCTTGTCGCTTGAGCACCCTGCCCGGCCCGCCGCGCCGCCCGCCTGCCGTCGTCGACGCTTCAGCCATGGGGCGCGCGCTCCTTAGAAGGAAGGAAGCGGAAGAAGATGCGCTCATTTATCGCGGCGATGGCCCTCGAATGGGCGAGCGCGAGGCGGGCGGCGGTCTGCGCCCTCGCGTCGCCGCCGCCGCCTGCCTCGGCCTCGGGCTTGCCCTTGCCGCGCCCCCGCTCCCCTTGGCTTCGCCCTCGTTGCCCGACCCGCCGTCTGCGCGCATCGCGCTGCAGGCGCCGGGCTGGGCCGGCAAGGGCGACGCGCCGGCGGCCTCTGCTGGCGCGCGAAGTTCTGGAGGTCACCCGAGCGGTGGATATGCAGACTGGCAAATGCTTACCCACTGCATGGGGGCAGGAGGCGTCGACGCCGCCGAGCAAGTTCCCGCGTGGCCTGCGCTGCAATGACGACGGCGGCGCGAGAGGCGTCAAGGTGGCGCTTCCCGTCGGCGAGCAGGCACCTCGTAGCACGGCACCTCGCGAACGACGATCAGCAGCGGCGGCGCCGCGAGAGATCCGACGGAAGACGATGCGTGCAATTCGCGAAGCACTTCGCGACTCGCAAGCTTAATTAGCTGATGATGAACAGCGCGGCAATGATTGAAGATCATGTCCCCCCACCGACGATGGCCCCACCCCCCCCGCGACCCGCGACTTTGCCGAGGAAGCGAAAGCCCCCCCCCCCTCCTCGAAATCGCCTGCCCCATCTGGAACACGTTCTGGCGCAAGAGCGGCGCCGGCGCGCGAGTCGGGGGGCTGGGCCGCAGCCGCGCAACAGTTCGCTTTCATGCTGGCAGAATCCAACAACAAATACTCTGAGACCCACTCGGGGCCCGCGACATCTCGAGGGGGGGGGCCTTGGAGAGAACGCCGAGACTTTCCGAATCAATCCATATTCGGCTCGGCCGAGGTGGCGCCTTCTAGGGGCCGACGAGCCCTGAGGGTCGCATCTTGCGCAAGTTGCCCCCCCGCGCATGGTCATCTGAATTGGTCGATAGGAGCGGCCTCCAGCAGCAGACGTCGAGTTCTCGAGTGACCGTGGGGGCCCCGGGCCCAATGCGAATGCCATCGAAGCACCGTGGCACGCGGCTCCAAATATGACCCGACCATCTGTCACAACCTGATAACTTCTGTGCTCGCTAGCGGATGGTGGCGGTCGCCCTCTCCGTCGGCGCCCCCCGCGCCTTGCGCGCGCGGGTCGGGGGGCAGAGAGAGCTCTCCAATCTCCGATAGTCTCGATCAATGAGCACGAAGGCGGCCTCGAGGGCGGACAAGCAACAGTCCTGCGCAAGTCCAATCAGGAGTGATCTCTTCCACCTGCGGAGCACTGGCAGCGACCAAACGATGCCCCGCGAGTAAAATGCACGGCGATTCGCTGAGCACCGACGGGCGGGCCCCCCGCGCGCCGTGCCCTTGCGCGTGAGACAGGGCCCGGGGTAGCGAACCTCTGCCTTCGGGGGGCCCTGCCACCCTGCGCATCCAAGCGGCCGTAGTTGTCGTCGTAAATGTCCAGCTCCTTCTCCTGCAAAGTGAAACGAATATTTCTCCTTGGGTCGAGTCTGCTCGATGCCATATTTGCTCTGCTGTCCCGGTGAACTGGTACTAAACCACAACCATTGGGGATCCAGAAAAGCGGAATCGCCCCAACAGACACTTACCACCATCTCGCCCACGCCTCAACCACGGCGACACAGAGGTATCCCAGGGGCGGTGTGTTGCCCTAGTGCGGGGGGCATCCCACCATGCGTAGTAGCCAAGTCACAGGAAAGATATGGGACTCCTGTCATGCAGTGTCAAGGAAGATCATCAGCAAAAGGTAGATCATTGCAAAGTAAAAACAGTGCTGTTCGGGACGAGTTGCCCGAGCTCACCTCTGGCGGCGTTTGGGTTTAGCCTGCGGCGCCCCGCGATGGGGCTCGTCGTGGAATTCGCGGCAGCACCCTCCTGATTTGCAGCCACCTTTCGAGAAGTAGCGGGGGCGGACCATCTCGCAGGGGCAGGCAGGCATACTGCTGTCGGGCAGGGCGGTGGACGAACCAACCTCGGATGGCTTCGCAGCGGAAGACAGATAAGCTGGCAGCTGAGCCTCCTGAGCTAGACGCAGCATGCCATATTCGTCCAACTCTCCATCTAACGTCGCGTGGAAACCCGTCAGATTTTGTACCGGGGAGTCGAGGCCCATCCCATGGTCAGCAAATGCGGAATTGAACTGGTCGTCTGCGTAATTGAATCGCCCGAGGTCCGCCCGCCCTGCAGCTTTGCCACGTAGCCCGAAGCGCCGAAGCCATTCACTTCATCATCTGCAACCGATCTTGCCATGGCGTGACTAGCCTCATGAAACAATGAAGACGCAATTCAAGATGAAAGGGCCACCCATGACGCCGCCTTGCCTGGTTTTGAGAATAGTGAATGTGTCGCTGCCAGGTCGCTCCCTCCGCGAGTGTTGGTAGCGTTTTGTACATTGTTGCTGATCTCGTTCGCGCGCGTGTATCTGAGAAATCTCGTCCATAGATTCCCATGTCGTTGCTGCGAATGTGTTCGCCATGATCGTTAACAAAAAACAATCCGGGGTTACATTTCGCTGCTCGTAGTCTCCATGTTGTAGCCTTTTTCCGCATGGTTGGGCGTAGGTGCGCCGCACGTCTTGATCGAGGTCCTTGAGGGTGCCTATGGTTGGGAAAAACGCGCCCCACGTGAACGATGCCAACACAAACGTGCCTGACTGAAAACTCTGGCCTTGCGAATTCCCACTGGGGCTCGGGCCTGAACGGCCATCCTGTGCTTGGGGAAGACATTGCATGCCATAGTTCCAGTGGGAGCGTGCTCGGCGGAACTGATTTCATTTTTGGGGCAAATCGCATGTGTCGCCGAATGTATGGAAGATCCGTCCTGGCCAGTTCCGACAGGTCGGCTGAGTCCAGGTTGTTGGTCTCTGAAGGCCAGGGTTAATCCTCGCCACATCGTTGTCCGCTCGATTCTTCACACTGGATTGTATGTGTGGAGATACCTCCAGCTCCTGCTCGTGGTTGACAAACCTCCAGCCATTCTTCCCTGCATGGTAGCCCTCCTCGCATGTGTCTCCCGTCTCGGCGTTTCGCTCCGTACCTGCGTGATGATGATGAGGATGATGAGGATGATGAGGATGATGAGGAGGGGGGGGAGGAGGAGGAGGAGGAGGAGGAGGAGGAGGAGGAGGAGGAGGAGGAGGAGGAGGAGGAGAGGAGGAGGAGGAGGAGGAGGAGAGGAGGGGGAGGCGGAGGGAGGGGGAGGGAGGAGGGAGGGGGGGAGGAGGAAGAGAAGCAACAGCATCAGCAGTAGCGGGAGCTGGGGGAGGAGGAGCACAAGGAGGAGTGGGCGCAATACCTCGCCCTCGACGTCTCCGGGGTCGGCCCGCTGCGTGTTGTCGTACACCGCGGCCCACGACGCCTGGAGGCCATCCCCGCTTCTCTTCGCCCTCGACGCGGGGGAAGCAGGACGGGGGGGGGGCCCGGGGGGGGGGTGAGGAAGAAAGGAAGACGAAGAAAGGGAGGAGGAAGAAGAAACAGAAGAGAAGGAAACGGAAGAGGAGGTGGAGGAGGAGGAGGAAAGGCACGAACAGCAAGAGAGAATGAAGGAGAAGGAGGAGAAGGAGGGAGAGGGGGGGACGCCGAATGAGGAGTAAAGGCGGAGGGGGAGGAGAGGGGGCGGAGGAGGAGGAGGAGGAGGAGGAGGAGGAGGGGGAGAAGGAGGAGGAGGAGGCGGAGGAGGAGGAGGAGGAAGAGGATAGGGAGGAAACAAGACGGGGGAAAGCAAGAGAAGGGACGAGGAGGAGGACGAGCAGGAGGTGGAAGGAGAAGGGAGAGGAGAGAGGCCCCCATCGCCGGGCTCTGCTGCTCGCCTCCCCTCCTCACTCTCCCCCGTCCCTCCGTCCCGCTTTGCCACTACCAGATCGGGTCGTGCTCTCCCCCTCCTCTTGTTTTTATGTTCGTGTGTTGTCTCTCTCTCTCTCTCTCGTTCTCTGTCTCTCTCTCTCTCTTTCGTTTTTTTTTTTCTCTGTCTCTCTCTCTCTTTCTCTCTTTGCTCTCTCTCTCTCTCTCTCCCCCCATCTGATACTGTTCCGTGTGCGGGCCGCTTTCCTGGCGTGCTGCTCACAACGCGCAGGGTTCCAGATGGTGGTTTGCAGTTTTTGCCGATCTGACCGCCTTCGGCATGGGCTTTGCCACGTGCTGGTTTCCGCTCGGATCGTCTTCGTCCGTCTGTCTTCGGCCGTCCCGCAGACCGGACTCCTGCCCCTCTCTGCAGACACTTTTTTTTTGATCCGCGGGTCGAGAGCGCACCTCTTCCGGTCGAAGCTAAGCGGGCCGCGCGAAGCTTGAATTAGGCGGAGGGAGGGGGTAGCCCTCTCTGCAAACACACGTATCACAAAACACGTACTTGTGAATTCGCATTCTTATGGGACGCTCGCGAAACTGACTCGCCCCATTGCGACGGCCAGCTGCTGAGCCACAACTTCTTCACGAAGCATAATGGCCATGCTGGTGGTTGTGATGGAAATCGCGGTGATGACTGTGCCGATGGTGGTGCTGTGGGTTGTGCCGGAAGCTGTTTGGAAAATAGTGTAAGGGGTGTGTGCTTGGGGGGGAGCGGGGCTGGGGGTTGTGCTGAGCGATTGTGCTGGGGGATGGGCTCAGCAGTTGGACTGGGGGGTGCGATCGGGGCTTGCGCTGGCGGGTTGTGCTGCTTGCGATAAGGGGGTTGTGCTAAGGGGATTATGATAAGGTGGTCGTGCTAGGAGATTGTGCTAGGGGATTGTTCTGGGAACGCGGGGAGGTTCTGTGTGTGTTGCTGAATTTGTTCTGGCCGTTATGCAAGAAGATTATGCTGGTGGGTTTGTGCTAGAAGGTTCTGCTTGGGCTTGTGATAGAGGCTTGTGGTGGATTGTGTTGGGACTTATGCCAGATAGTCGTGCTAAGAGTCATGCTACGGGTTATTGGGTAAGAGGTTGAACTGGGGGTTGCGCTGTGTGTGCGCCTGAGTGTGTGTGTGTGTGAATGTGTGTGTGTGTGTGTTTGTGTGTTTGTGTGTGTGTGTTTGCGTGCGTGCGTGCGTGCGTGCGTGCGTGTGTGTGTGTGTGTGTGTATGTGTGTGTGTGTGTGCGTGCGTGCGTGCGTGCGTGAGTGCGTGCGTGCGGTCGGTGCGTGCGTGCGTGCGTGCGTGCGTGCGTGCGTGCGTGCGTGCGTGCGTGCGTGCGTGCGTGCGTGCGTGCGTGCGTGCGTGCGTGTGTGTGTGTGTGTGTGTGTGTGCGTGCGTGCGTGCGTGCGTGCGTGCGTGCGTGCGTGTGCGTGTGCCGTGTGTGTGTGTGTGTGTGCGTGTGCGTGTGCGTGTGCGTGTGCGTGTGCGTGCGCGTGCGTGCGCTGTGTGTGTGTGTGTGTGTGCGTGCGTGCGTGCGTGCGTGCGTGCGTGTGCGTGCGTGCGTGCGTGCGTGCGTGCGTGTGCGTGTGTGCGTGTGTGCGTGTTGCGTGTGTGCGTGTGTGCGTGTGCGTGTGTGCGTGTGTGCGTGTGTGCGTGTGTGTGCGTGTGTGTGTGTGTGTGTGTGTGTGTGTGTGTGTGTTGCGTGCGTGCGTGCGCGTGCGTGCGTGCGTGTGCGTGCGTGTGTGTGTGTGTGCGTGCGTGCGTGCGTGCGTGCGTGCGGGCGTGCGTGCGTGCGTGCGTGCGTGCGTGCGTGCGTGCGAGCGTGCGTGCGTGCGTGCGTTGCGTGCGTGCGTGCGTGCGTGCGTGCGTGCGTGCGTGTGTGTGTGTGCGTGTGTGTGTGTGTGTGTGCGTGCGCGTGCGCGCGTGCGTGCGTGCGTGCGTGCGTGCGTGCGTGCGTGCGTGCGTGTGTGTGTTGGGGCCTGGGCGTTCGAGGCCGACCTCGTGGTGAAGGCCAACAGCGCCGGGCCCAGCTCCGCCTGGACCCGCGGCGAGACCGTCACTCTCTCCACACGCTCGCTGGCGGGCGTCCGGGCCGCCGCCCCCGTCGCCCCCAGGGCACCCGGCCCAGTGGAGGACCGCCTGGCCGAGGCGCTCGGCGTCGAGAGCCAACGAGCCTTTCTGGCCTCCCTGCGGAAGCCCACCCCGCTCGCGTTCTCCGCGGGCGCGGCCTGCGCCGAGCTGGGCGAATGGTGGAGCAAGCTGGTGGATCACCCCTGCTTTGCTCTCATCCTCGCCTATGTTGAAGGGGCCCCAGGACACACAAATAAATACACAAATGAAACTATTCCCCATATTTTCCCAAATGTTCCGGGTTTTTGTCTTCCCCCCACTTCCCATGTTTTTGCATGTTTTCCTGGGAGTCGACGATGAATTGTGTCTGTGTGTTTTTCCCCCTCCTGATATGTGCTCTGCCTCCATCCCCACGGGTTCCACGCCGGCAGTCCACCTGCTCACGGCCTACACAAGCCGACCGCGAGCCTCTCTCCAAGCTGGCCTCGCGCCTCGCGCCCGTTCCTGGGCCGCGAGTGTGCCGGGAGCGCGGGCCTGTCGCTCCCCTATGGCAGGGGCCTGCTGCACTTCCTGGGCGCTCGCTCCAGGCTCGGCCGCCGGGTTCCCGCACTGCTGGGCCGGCACCTCACCATTCCAGGCGCCCCTTCGCGAGGAAGACGCCAGCTGGCGAAGGGCGCCTCGTGCCAGTTTTCTTCGCCCACGCCACCTGCCAGCGCCCCTTGCACCAGGGCCCTCTTTTTTAAAAACACTGCAAATGAACTCGACAGCAACACCGCAGCCCACGATGCCCATCCAACATCAAATCCGCTGCCCCTCATGGGGGCTATCACTGCACCCATTGGATCAAGGCGTGAACTCGATAGCGGCCGTGACTTAAAGAAACCGTGCACCAGGGCCCTCTGCCTCCGGACACCGCTGGTGCAATCCCTCGCGGCCCCACCAGCGCGCACAGACCGCTGCCTTCGCCTGCGGCCGAGCGCCACCTCAATCGCCGGTTGCTGTGCGCGGCAGCCGCTCAGCGCGAGCTGGAAGACTTTGCCCTCCCCCTTGGCAGTCTCAGCAACATCGGGGATCTCCTAGAGAGCTTGCCGGGCATGGTCGGCCCCTGGCACAGCCGCGGGGGTGCTGTCCGCAGCGCCGTCCTCGCCGACTCAAACCTCGCCGTCGACGACTTCGCAGGCATGTGCACCGCCACTGCTGCCTCCCTGAAGGCCGCGGTGCGACTCGTGTGCGTGCTATACGTTCCCGGGGAGGGTCTGCTCACGGACCCCATCGCGTTGCGCGCGCTCACGACCGAGGCGTGGGAGCGCAGCAGTCCTGACGCGCGGGCCCTCAACGCCACGCCAGGGAAGTGCTGATAATAGAATGCGACGTTCTTCCTTCCTCCCTCCTCCCTCCTCCCTCCTCCCTTCTCCCGCCTCCCTCCTCCCTCCTCCACCTCCTCCTCCTCCTCCTCCTCCTCTTCCTCCTCCTCGTCCCTCCAGTCCCTTCCTCCCTCCCCGCTCCGCGGAGGACCACTGCCGGGTCTGCCTCGGCCGGAAGGGCGCCGGCCTCGCTGCGCCCTGTCCCCGCAGGGCAAGCCAGGCCGCCAGAGGGCCCACTCCTTGTCGCTCCCGCCGCCCGCCCCGCGGTCGCGGCCAGCGCCACTTTGCGCCTCGCGCCCCCGATATGAAGGGACCCCAGGACACACACACATAAATACACAGAACTAAACATGTTCCCCATATTTACATTTTTGTTTTTTTTTCTTCCCCCCACTTCCCATATTTCCCTATATTTTCTGGGGAATCGACGATTAATTGTGTCTGTGCGTTTGTTTCCCTCCTGACACTTGCCGTGCTCTGCGGTCGGGGCCAGCTCGGCGAACAGCCAGCGGAGCGGCCCCCCCTAGTTTTGAATGTGTTCTTTGGGGGCAAACTCTGTTTCTCTGTTCAGGCCCAAAACTCTGATGAAGGTCTGATTCATGTTTGCGCTGGAACTCTGATTCAAATCTGGCCCTCAGCGCCAACTCTGATTTAGGTCTGACTGGAACTCCGATTTAACTCTGGCCCTAAGACCCAAGTGTGATTTAGGTCTGACTGGAACTCTGATTTAACTTGGGCCCCAAGACCCAAGACTGATTAGGTATGACTGGGACCTGGAATTTAAGAACGATTATAATTTGGTTTGGGCGTGCCGAAACCAATGTCGCGGCGTCGGCCCAGAACGCTGCTGGGTCGGCCCTGCGCGCATGCGTCTTCAAGAACAGCAGAAGGAATACGCTAGCCGAGCGGCGGGTCATGGCTGGGGGCCCAGCCGCCAGCTGCCAAATACTGCGAGCTTGCCCCGCCTGCTCACGCCGCCCTACGGCAACGCTAAAGCTAAGGCCAGCGCGGGGGGCACGGGGCAGCGCCCCCCGCCTGCGCGGCCCTGTCCAAAATTGCTCAACTGCGGCTGGGAAGAAAAAAACCCGCCCGAGGCTCGCCCCGCAGGGCTGCCGGTTGCCGCGCCGCGAAAGGATGCGCAGCGCGGTGACCGCCCCAATCCCCGCCGCCCGCCCAGGACAGATCGGGGGCGGGCAGCGCAAAGGAGAAGCGCCGCACTTTTCGGAAGGCTTCGGGGCGCGGAAGTGCCCTGGGCGGTGTCTGAAAGGCTTCGGGACATGGACAGGGCCCGGGAAGGGCTCGGAGGGTTTTCGCGGGCGGAGGTGGCCCGGGAAGGCGCTCGGTGAGGTTGGGGGGGACGGGGCGAGCTGGGAAGGATTACCCAGAGGTCGAGAGGAATGTCGAAGTCCTAGCAGGGCTTTGAAGGTGCATGGGGGGTTTGGCCTAGTTGACCGAGGCGACCGCGCCCTCCGCGACCCCGCCGGAGACGACCTCCGTCCGACCGCACCTCCTGACCGAAGTCGGACGCGCTCGTGTCCGCGAGCCGCCAGGCATTGCCACTGCACGCGGCTGCTGCCCCTGGGACCCCCTCGGCGCCCATGAGAATATGATGACAGCGAGGCGGGCCCTCGCCGCGTGGTGGCCCAGCAGCTCGGCGTCGGCGATCGCGGCGGCCAGCGCGCTGACCCCGACCGCCCTGGCCGGCACGAGCGCCCTTCGGGCCCGGAGCAGGACCTCGAAGTCGGACGTGTCAAGCACCTCGACGCTGCACCCTGGCCCGAGCGCGACCCACCGCGACTCCTTGATCCGCCGCAGCCGCACCCGGTGCTGCCATGCCTCGGGGTTCCCGTCGATGGCCGCCAGCACCTGATGCTCGTCGATGTTGCGCGCCCGCTCCATCACCTACGCACCTCCTGGGCGGCGAGGAACGCCAGCAGCTCGGGCTGCGCACGCGGCCGCGCCCGGCCCAGCGCGGCCGGCCCCTGGAGGGCCCGGCGAGCCCGGCCCCGCAGCCGCCCGGCCGGCCAGGTCGACTGCCGGCCGCCGCGGGCAGCGCCAGGCGCACACCCCGGCCCAGCAGAGCCCGGGGCACGCCGGGAGGAACACCGCGGCCGACGCGATGACCCCCATGCAGCACCGCCGCCAGCAGCCGCCGCCACCACTCCGGGGCGGCCTGCTGGGACAGAGGAGCTGCCGCAGCGCCTCGTCGCACGAGCAGGCGGGGCGCGCGCCGCAGTCGTCCGCGGCGCCCTCGTCCCAGCCCGCAGTCGGCCGAAAGAGCGCCCAAAGCACTCCAAGAGGCCTCCAGGAGCCGACCCAAGAGAGCTTCGAGAGGCCAGCAACATTGCTTCCCTGTTGGTTTTTCAACGTTTTTGGGGGCCCTGGATCTTTTTCGAGCTCCCAGCGCTCCATGGCGGCCCGAGAGGCCCCGCCATCATTCCGACTTCGTCGTCATCGTGGTCAGTCGTCCGTCGTCCGTCGCCGTCGCCGTCGTCGTCTGTCGCTGTCTGCCGTCGTCTGTCGAAGTCGTCGTCGTCCGTCGTCATCGTCTGCCGTCCGTCGTCCGCCGTCCGTCGTCCGTCGACCGTCGTCCGTTGTCCGTCGGGCGTCGGTCGTCATCGTCGTCGTCGTCACCGAAGGCCGTCCGTCATCTGGCGTCGTCTTCCATGATCGCCGTCGTCATCATCATCGCCTTGATCGTCTTTGTAATATTTCGGCGTCTGTCGTCGTCCGTCGTCCGCCGTCTGTCGTCCGTGGTCCGTCGTTGTCGTCCTCGTTGTCGTCGTCGTCGTTGTCGTCCGTCGTCGTCGTCGTCGTCGTCGTCGTCGTCTGCCGTCGTCCGTCCGTCGTCCGACGTCGTCGCCCGTCATCGCCAACGTCGTCGTCGCCCGTCGTCCGTTGTCCGTCGATCTGTTCATCGTCGTCGATGTCGTCGCCTGTTGCCTGTTGTAGTCGTCGTCGTCGTCGTCGTCGTCGTCGTCGTCGTCGTCGTCCGTCGTCCGTCGTGGTCCGTCGTCCGTCGCCGACGTCGTCGTCGTCGTCGCCGTCGTCGTCGTCGTCCATCATCCACCGTCGCAGTCCGTCGTCCCCACGTCCGTTGCCGTCGCCCTCGTCGTCGTGGTTGTCATCGTCGGCGTCCGTCGTCCGTCGTCCGTTGTCCGTCGACGCCGTCGTCGTCGGTGTCTGTCGTCCGTAGTCCGGCGTCCGTCGTCGTCGTCGTCGTCGTCGTCGTCGTCGGCGTCGTCGTCGTCGTCGTCCGTCGTCCGTCGTCTGTCGCCGTCGCCGTCGTCCGCCGTCCGTCGTCCTTCGTCCGTCTCCGTCGTCGTCGTCGTCGTCGTCGTCGTCGTCGTCCGTCGTGGTCCGTCGTCCGTCGTGGTCCGTCGTCCGTCGTCCGTCCTCCGTCGTCGACGTCTTCGTCGTCATCCGTCGTCTATCGCGGTCGCTCCCGTCGAAATTGTCGTCCGTCGTCCGTCGACGTCGCCGACGTCGTTGTCGTTGTCGTTGTCCGTCGCCCGCCGTCCGTCGTCCGTCGCCGTCGTCGTCGACGTCGTCGTCGGTGGTCGTCGTCGTCGTCCGTCACCATCGTCCTCCGTCGTCTGTCGGCCGTCACCGACACCGTCGTCGTCGTCGTCGCAAACGTCGTCTTCCGTCGTCCGTCGTCCATCATCCATCGTCGTAGTCCGTCGTCCGTCGCCGTCTTCGTCGTCGTCGTCGTCGTCCGTCGTCCGTCGTCGTCGTCCGTCGCCACCGTCGTTGTCGTCGTCGTCAGTCGTCCGTCGTTCGTCGTCCGCCGTTGTCACCGTCGTCGTCGTCGTCGTCGTCGTCGTCGTCGTCGTCATCGTCGTCGACGGCGTCGTCGTCGTCGTCGTCGTCGTCGTCGATGCCCGTTGTCCGTTGATGTCCGTTGTCCGTCGACGTCTTCGTCGTCGTCGTCGTTGCCCGTCGTCCGTCGTCCGTCGCCATCGCAGTCGTCGTTGTCGCCGTCGTCGCCATTGCCGGTGTCGTCGTCCGTCGTCCGTCGTTTGTCGTCGTCGTCGTCGTGTCCGTCGATGTCCGTCGTCGTCCGTCGTGGTCGTCGTCGTCGCCGTCGTCGTCGTCGTCGTCCGTAGTTCGTCGTCAGTCATCCGTCGTCCGTCGTCTCTCTCTTCGTCGCCGTCGTCGTCGTCGTCGTCGTCGTCGTCGTCGTCGTTGTCGATGTCGTCGTCCGTCGTCCGTCAGACGTCGTCGACACACTCGTCGTCGTTTTCGTCGTCGTCGTCGGTCGTCGCTGTCCGTGGTCCATCGTCTGTCGTCCGTCGTCCGTCGCTCGTCGTCCGTCGTCCGTCTTCCGGCGTCTGGGTTCCGTCGTCCGCCGTCGTCGTGGGTGGCTGGCGGCCTCGAAGTCGGCCGCAGCCCTCCAGGCCCGACACGTGGCGAGGACGGCCCCGAACTCGGCCACGCCACAGTACTGGAAGGCCTGCGGCTCCCCCCGGTCCGTCTTTCGTCCTCCGCCGTCCGTGTTCTTCCTCCCTCTTCCCTTCTCCCTGCCCCTCTTTTCGCCCTCCTCCTGCCCCTCTTCATCCTCCTCCTCCTCCTCTTCCTCCTCCTCTTTCTCCTTCTCCTCCGTCCGCCTCCTGCTCCTTTCCCTCTTCCTCCTGCTCCTCCTCCTCTTCCTCCTCCTCCTTCCTCCTCCTCCTCCTCCTCTTCCTCCTCCTCCTGCTTTTCCTCCTCATCATCCTCCTCATCCTCCTTTTCCGTTTTCCGTCCTCCGTCCTCCCCCACCCCTTCCCACGCTGGCTCCCAGGTGGAACTCGTGGTGGTCGCGGTGGTGGGTGCCGCGTACCGATGCGGAGATACTGGTGACATGACACCTGGGGGACGTGAGCGCAGCAAAGGGCATGTAACGGATGAACGGAAATGGGATGTGGAAGGAGATGGTCCGTTACTGCTACGCGGGCGCCGTCCTGAAGGCGGGGCACCGCGCTGGCTGCCGCCAGGATCCTTCGGGCACGCGGCTTCCTCCTCCTCCTCCTCCTCCTCCTCCTCCTTTTCCTCTTCCTCCTCCTCCTCCTCCTTTTTCTCCTTGCTTCGCTGGAGTGGAACGCGTGGCAATACCGCGCGCCCCTAGACGCAACGCGGCGCCAGCCTTCTTCTCCTCCCATTTTCTTTCATCCTCATTCTCCTTCTCCTCTCCCTCCTTTTCCTCCGTCGTCCGCTCTCCGTCCTCCGTCCGCCTCCTGTTCCTCTCCCTCTTCCTCCTGTTCCTCCTCCTCTTCCTCTTCCTCCTCCTCCTCTTCCTCCTCCTCCTCTCCTCCTCCTCCATTCCTCCTCCTCTTCCTCCTCCTCCCCCTCCTCCTCCTCATTCTTCTCCTTGCTTCGCTGGAATGGAACACGCGTCAATCCCGCGCGCCCCTACATGCAACGCGGCGCCAGCCGCCGACGCGCGCGTGTGGGTGGAGAACCCTCCCAACGGGGATGCCCCAGCAGTGGGTGTTTTTTCCCCCTTCTCCTCCTCCTCCTCCTCCTCCTCCTCCTCCTCCTCCTCCTCATCATCATCATCATCATCATCATCATCATCATCATCATCATCATCATCATCATCATCACCATTATCATCATCTTCATCATCATCATCATCACCATCATCATCATCATCATCATCATCATCATCAACCCATTTCAGCACACCCCTTGCGCTGGGCATACCTGTTACCGCACTCTCGTTCATACTAGGGCGCATGGCCTCAGGGTGGTGAGCACTCGCCTCGTACACGGACAGTACATTCCATGGTCGCTCACATTTGTTCTATCTCTTCTTACAACTGTCTCAGTATGCTGCAGCAGCACAGGTTCCAGGACATCTGCAACACGCTCAGGTCCAACAACATCCTCATACAGGGCACCCGTCGTCGTATTCATGAGACCGAGCCATGTGACACACACAAGCGTCGACGATCATCAATTTCACTTTGGCTACCATCCTACGTTTGGCAATGCACATACTGGCGTCGCAATAATTACGTATGCAAAAAGATGTTCAACATCTAACAGTATCTCCGTCTCCTACCGCAAGCAGCAGCATACATGGGGCCGTGCCGGCGCTATCAGATGCAAAATCGGCATTCGGACTTCACGTTCATATCGGCCTACTTCCCCCCACACACGGACACTGCCCGCTCTAGACAATATTAGTTTAAGAAATATTATCCCAGTGCGGCCCTACCTAGGAGTTAGAGCATCTGGGAAAGCAACATCTACATCTACACCGACAGCTACATTAACATCTACACCTGCATCTACATCTACATCTACATCAACAGCGAGACTCACATCTACATCTACATATACGCCTACATCTACACCTACACCTACATCTACATCTACATCTACATCTACATCTACACCTACATCCCCATCTACACCTACACCTACACCTACATCTACATCTACAACGCGGCTCCTGCAAGAACTGCAGGCTGTTCAGCACTGCAGGTCCGGCTTTGCGTTGCTTGTGATTTGCTTTGCTGTTGCTGCTGTTGCTTTGCCTTTGCTTTGCTGCTGTGCTATGCTATGCTGCGCTATGCTATGCTATGCTAGGGTACGCTCGGCTGCGCTGTGTTATGCGAGGCTATGCTATGCTATGCTATGCTGCGCTATGCTTTGCTACGCTATGCTATGCTGCGCTATGCTATGATATGCTATGCTATGCTGCGCTATGCTATGCTATGCTAGGCTATGATATTATATGCTATGCTGCGCTATGCTATGCTATGCTATGCTATGCTGCGCTATGCTATGCTATGATATGCTATGATATGCTGCGCTATGCTATGCTATGCTATGCCATGCTATGCTGCGCTGTGCTATGATAAGCTGAACTATGTTATGATATGCTAGGGTATGCTGCGCTATGTTATGCTATGCTATGTTATGCTATGCCATGCTGCGCTATGCTTTGCTGCACTATGTTATGCTATGTTATGCTATGCTATGCTATGCTAATGCTGCGCTGCGCTAATCTCCGCTGAGCTAAGCTAAGTTAAGCTAGGCTCGGCTAAGCTAAGTTACGCTAAGCTATGCTCAGCTCAGCTAGGCTAAGCCAGGCTAGGCTAAGCTAAGCTAAGCTAAGTTAAGCTAGGCTAAGCTAAGATGAGATAAGCAACACTAAGCTAAGGGGACGTAGCTGGGGGAACCGCGGGGCGGATCCTGGGGGAACCGCCCGGGGCGAGGACCACTGCCTGGCCCCTTTCAGAGAACACCATAAGAACCCTTCTAGGCAGAGCCTAGGTAGGGAACATTGCGCTGGCTAAAATAATCATACGCGTCATCATCGTCCCGCTCACTACCCGTACCGGGCATAGTCTCTAACGATCACGTTGGCCTCATGAGGACCCCCGCTGGGCACGCCCCAACAAACGATACATGTACTGGGCTATTCAATCGAAGTTCGCAGCACCCGCGCACTCAGCAGTTCATCGATTTTTTGCTCAAAATCCTACTCAGCATTCTTTACCCCAGATGCCCTACTTATGGTCACGGCGTATCTGGCTCCACTAGCCACATCGACTTTCTCATCCTACCTCGCATTTTGTACCTTGCGCCGCACATACTGAAGTGCTAGACGCTCCGCTCTCTTGGCGATCGCCAACAGCTCGTTCCAGATACGCGACGAGTCGACCATCGCCCCATTTATGCGCTAGTCGAGCATAATTTCAGATACGAAGGACGGGAGACACTTCATCATGTGCAATAGGATATCGATAATTGATTTCAATATTTCATGCAGCGTTCAAAAAAAAACAAGAATTCCTTATCGCGCTCGAGAAATGGACCGAACAACATGCTGAAAACCTCGACGCCGTTACGAACAAAAGCTCATCATAACAATGAGAGCAACTTGTTGCACAAGGCCTCCGACCTATCGCTGCGAAATTCTATGGTAAGAAACGACAACCAGCAGGGCCACATTCACATCAACGACAAGAACTACCTCACCGACGTCGCGATTTACGCTCTCAATATCTTCAAACAGTTCGGACCTCTCACCACGGCGCATTCGCCTACGCATTCCAACATTAGCATAATCTGACTCAGCTATTCCGAATGAATCGTAATATTCGTCGCCCCCACGAAGTTCGCAATAAAGAAGTTCATGAACATCGACGGCTTGACTTGCAAGAAGCCTGGCGCGAACGTCGGCTCGCAGAGGCATGGTACCTCGCGCGCTTGCCCACGGGCAAACGCATTGGACGCAATCTACGCAACTATTGCAAAGCCGTTCTTTCGGCGGCGCTCTGAAGAATAACGGTTTTCAAACTTACCTCAGCCCGTCTCTCATGGCGGTTGGACTTGCGTTCGACTTCCTATATCTCAGGTTCGACGAAAGTTTTCGACGATCACAGCGACAACGTTCACGTTGATTACCACAGCCACTTACTTGGATACGGTGGCCAGAAATAAACTTGTTGGTGGATTCGCAAAAATTCTAATCGACGCTCTCCTCCTTCATGGGGCGTTCCCGAATGAAATATGGAAGATTGTTCTTTGGCCGCGCGCATTTTCAGAAGCGAACCGTGTGGAGTCGGGCACGATGCTTCTTTATGCGGGCCCCGAGAATTTCTTAAACGCCTTCAGAAAGTCATGGAAACGGCACGCGCTACTGAACACAGCCCATTCAATTTCATCGCAGCCCAGGGCTTCATATTCCAAAGAAAGATGAGGTTCGCATTGCTCACAGCGCGTCGTCTTTTTTTTTGGAATCATTCCACTAGGGCCTGCCCCGACGACCTGGCAAACCTCATCGGCCTCCGCCGCGCCATGCCTTTGCTGCGCCAGGGCGACGACGCGGAGAAGCTATGAATTGTAAAAATATGATCGTTTCTCATCGGTGCTCAAAAATGGTCTCATCATTGCCAGTCATCATTTTGACGTGGTCAGCGCGTTCGCATCGCCATCTCACGATACCATGGGCGAGGCTACTCAAACATTAATGCTGACTCAACCTGACGATGACCACCAGAAGAAGAACAATAATTTGAACCTGCGCACATTGCCGAACAGGACGACCGCTTACTACGCCAACATCATCGCCACGCTACATGTGCATTGCAAACATCGGGCTTTCCGGCCGAGCTCTACCCTCGCAGCGGCACATTTTAAGGCAACGGCGCTGCGGCTAGTCAGTTTCCGCGCACGCACTGGCAAACTGTGAAGACATGGAGCCTGGAAACAAGGGGCCCATCACCTTCATGTCCCCTCGCCTCTCCATTCGGAAATTGTTGACTTGTTTATCACCTCCTTCGTCGCCGATTTATGTGATCAGTACGTGATTACTACACCTACGAGTCTTTATGACACACGGGCTGGGCATGGTGCACGGCTAGGCAATGTATTCGACGAGTGCAGGATCACGCAGCACAAAGGAACAAGGGAGTGCACGGTGCATTTCGTGGGCACGTACGCGCGCACTTACCAACGCACAGCTCATGAACAACACGCGCACTGTAATGTAGTCAGCGCAGCACGCTATCCGGGGCCTTATCGACACTATCGCAACTGCGTCTTCGCGGGGCGCAACCTTCGGCTCCAGGCGGCAACTAAAGCGTGGCTTATCTTTAGGCTTTTCTGGTTTGCAAAGACTGAACATCGGTTTCGTGTGCTTGTACTTCGCTATGCCGTATGGGCTGCATTATTGTCGGGGGCTACAACGTTCGCGCTAATTCTACACGATTACGCCGTATTCGACAAGTAAATTAATTATATATACATCACGCTCGCAAACTCATGAAAAGGCAAACCACATATCAACAACATCGCTCGACGACGGCACTATCAAGTACCGACATATTCCTGTGATCGGCGCGTGACGCACTATCGGCATTGCTGGCACGATCACTGAATTTAGCATACAAGTGCTTAAATAGTTCCAGAAGGTATGTGAACATCCTTCCCATCATCAGCTCGATGTCACTGCTATATTTTGACGTTTTCCTCACGACCAGGCTGACGCAACGACGGATCACCCGTGGTTGCGCCAATTGGGGACAGATTTGCAGGCTCTACCATCGTTGGAGAATGCGTACTTCCTCGAAGACGCATCGCCGTGGCAACTGATTGACACAGGCACGCTGAAGAAAGACTTTCTCGAGATTGATGTGTCTGCATTGCGTTGTGAATTTCTATCTGTCAACTTCTCTCCATCTCGTTGTGTTTATGACGTGCTAAGACATACTGCATCATACTGTTCCCTACCTACTGGTGAACCCTATTGGGGTATCATGCGCACGGACGACAATACATGTACACGTTCCTTCTCTACCTTGCAAGCTCTTAGGCTGCACTGAGCGCGTGAACAATCGATGCATGGCACTATCACGCTAGACTTCATAGTACTGGAAATCGTATGTCCATGGTTCTCTACACATTTCCCAACACGACAAATAACTCAATACCGCGCATGACGCAGCTGGGAGCATGGCGGATGCAAGGTCGGCTAGAGCTTCTGACCTCTCCCCCATATCGTTTCCGATACGACATGCACATGTGCAGCATGCGAGCTGTATGGAAACAGCTACGAATGCGACGCCATCTATGTGTACAACCATCATACTCGTATGAAGCACCTCTCTGGTCCAAGGCGACTCGAGTTTTCGACATCGACGCCGCGCTCCAAAACACAGTCTGCCCTTTATTGAATATACCGATGCATCTCGGCCTCGCAGCAGGCGCCTCGCGCCCGCCACAGAAGGAGCGCCGCAAGGGGCAACGCCAACACGACCTGCCGGCTCTCGCTCTTCTCATGGCGACATGAGCCCTCGGTGCTGCTATGCCGCCGAGGATTATCAAGGCAATCGTATGGGAATACGAGCAGGTGGGGGAGAGCTGCAAAGATTTCGCCCAGGGGAAGAATTCTACCGAGAGTTGTGCGGAGGCGGCGAGGGCTTACGAGGATCAGAAGCAGCAGACGCTCGCAGCCCTCGCCCATCCACACGCGCATGTGTGGAACGCGTGGGTCATATTGGCCAACAACAAGCTCACCGACAAGGACCCAGACCAACCGCAGATCGAGAGCATCCAGAAGTACATCGGCAAAAAGAAGAACGGCTCCACCGGCACTGCACAGTATCCACATGCTCTGATGATAGAAGTTCGCTACGCTCGGTGCTGCACGACGTACGGCAGCAATATCAAACGCCTCGAAGTGAATGTGATGGCGGGCAACGACAGCGAGATGTGCTTCCAACAGGTCCTCGTCCCGCTCTGACTGCGCAGCGAGCGCGCAATGAAGCTCGAGGGAGTGGCGCCAGAATCCAGACGGCGATCGACGAATTCGAGGCGCAATGAGGCCTGTTTCTGCTGCTGCTGCTGCTGCTGCTGCTGCTGTTGCTGCTCACGTTTCGTCGGCATCGGCACCACAACATTTTGGCACAAGCCATTTTCAGCGCAGAGCTGAGCAGATCTTAAGGCCAGTCTCTGGACAGCAACTTCCGGAGGCGCTGAGAGAGTAAAGAAGTCTCGCTGATCCCCTCCTGCCCCCTATCCTGGGCTCCCCCATGGCAGATGCTCGGGAGGGTGCGGCGAGCACATCATCTCCTGCTGGCCCGGCGTTCGCACGTGTCTTAGCGGGCCTTGAATCTGGCCCCGGTGAAGTCCGCGATCGATCGCCGCGCAGGCAGGGGAAAAGAGGCCAGGGTACTCCCGGTGCGGACGATCCAGTTCCTCGTCAGGCCGCGGATGACCAGGCACGGCTACACAAAATGGAGGACATGTTCTCCAAGATGATGGAGGCCAACATCAACATGACGTCCGCGATCGCCCAGAACCAGGCGCAGCTCCAGAGCTTGATGAAAACAATGGCGGAGAGCTTCCAGGGCACCGTGGGGGCCACCCAACAGGCCCTCGCCGGCGCAGCGGACTCCGCAGCCACTGCTGCGGCGGCCGCAGCGGCCCTGGGAGCGAACCAGACGCCGAGCCCCCCTGTCATCGTGCAGGGGGCTCCGAAGCAGAAGATCCCCAAAGAAGTAAATGTGGCCCTGGAGAAGGCCAAGACTCGATACGAAACTGACCTACGCAAATGGATTTCAGCTCAAAGACGGTACCACAAGTTGGAAGACGAGCTCAAGCTGTTCGACGAAGGCGAAGGGAGGTACCCGGCAGGTGTCAAACCCTTCGCCGCCTCCGAGACGCTGGCGGAGCTCGACCTGCCCAACGACGAGGTGATCGCGAGTAGCAGCCAAATCACCATCCAAATCAAACAAGGTTCAACGTTTCGTGAAGCAATGGCGTCTATCCACTGGTCTTGTTTCAGACACATAAAAGATTTGGAGAAAAAGTCGGCTGAGAAGAAGATGTCGGACGCAAAGCAGGCAGCGCTCAAGGTGACGTTTGCCAACACCGTGACGGACATCATCAAAGCAGCTGCCGAAAAAGACAGGGCGTCAGCTCTGGGACTGGGTGAACCCCTCTACGAACCAGTGCCTGAGCAGGAAGCTGCTGCCAAGGCAGAGTCGCTGTACAAGCAAGCGGTGGATCGCATCTCCAAGGAAATAGAGACCAAGGAGAACGAGGCCAAGAAGGCGAAGGACAAGGAGGAAGCCAAGGAGCACGCCAGGATGAACATGGACCCGGCTAGCCTTCTCAAAAAGGTGATCAACGCGGAGATCAGGGACAAGCTGGGCGAAAGACATGCTGTTGACCTGGAAGGTGGGCCTCCAGATGCAGCTATGGGGTCAGAAGCTAGAGCAGTAGATCCAGCTCAAACCTTGACCCGCTTCTGCGACGCAGTGTCTGCAAAAAACGGCCGCTCCCCGGCGGCAGCGCCGGGGGAAACCAGACCAAAGGCAGGCAAGGACAAGGACCGCAGGGGCAAGGGAATAGACCCCCAAGACACGCAGCCCAAGGGCAAAGGCAAAGGCAAGAAGGGCAAGAAAGGCAAGAAAGGCAAGACAGACAGACAGAAAGGCAAAGGAAAAAACAAGGACAACGGAAAGGGCAAGGACTCCAGGAAGGGGAAGGATTCCAAGAAGGGAAAATACCCACACGGGAAAAAGGGAGAGCGTGGTACGAACGGAAACTCTTACGCCAAGTAGCGTGGAGACGCAAGCTCCGGGAGGACGAATCACAGCGTAGTGATATCCGATGGATGTTGCGCATGACGTCTGGGCTAAGCGTTGGGGATTTGCTTACCATCCTGGACTGGCCATCTCAGCAACATCGGGTTCAGCTATACGACCCTACCTCCCTCAGCATGCGGACGGCCAGCGCTCCATGGCCGATCAAATGGTACCTTTTACGTCGCCATCGTAAGCACATTTCTATATCTAAAGCTCTTCCCTCTTTAACTTCCTTCCGACGGCAATTGCAAGATTATGGAAATAAGATGAAATGGAGGTGGTATTTTCATCATTTTCCCGAGCCTTCCGAGGCCCTCCGGCACCCAGACCACCAACCTTCACCAAGGAGGCTGAAGCCAACACCAAGCCCAGTTGGCTTCCGATGAAGTGGTGGGTGCAATCTGTCAGCCAGCAGCTCATGAACGCCATGGTGCGTGCCAGGAGACGTTCACGGTTTTCAGCACGATCGTACGCTAATTTGGGTCCGCTGGAAAAGTGTGCGCTCCAGCTACTCCAGAGAAGCAAGTTTGCGGCGATCCCCAATGACAAGGATTCCACTTTTTCGCTGGTGCGGAAAGCTGATCTTCCTATCATATCAGACCGTGTTTTTTCATGTAGGCGCTACGTGCCAACCAGCCGGCATGGCATCCACAACGCTCTTGCGAGGTCTTACAACAAAATCTGCAAGTGGGTTGGGGAGAAGTTGGACGATGAAACGTTGAGCCCAGCACTCTTCAAGAGCGCAATGTTTCCAGGCAGCACGGCGCGGAGCAGGCTACAGATCTTGGTCAAGACACAGAAGCCTCAGGGAGAAGTGGCTGTGCGAGCTGTCCATGCTTCGTCGAGGTACATGTTTGCTGGGCTCAGTCACTGGCTGGCTCAGGAACTTCGGCGCAAGCTCGGCGACGTCGCACCCTATCTTCTGAAGGATTCACAAGACCTTGTGTCCAGAATCAGGCACATCCGGCATACGAGTGTTGAGAAATGGCACATGGCCACAATCGATGTTAAGGACTTTTACTTGAACGGCACACCTGATCAGATCATAGAGGCAATCCTGATATTATGGGCGGCTGACGACCCTATGAAGGAAGTCTTACATCGAGTTCTCGATTTCGTTTTGCATAATCAATATGTGGATGACCCATGGGAAGGGTCCGACAATCTGACGTACCAAGTGCTGGAAGGATCAGGTATGGGCCTGGAACATTCCGGCGAGGTCGCTGACTGCACGCTCGTGGCGCTCATGGAGAGGCGCGTCGTAACGGCAGGGGCGGGCGAGAAGCTTGCCCACCATGGTGTCAGAGCATACTGGAGGTTCAGAGATGACATACTGCTCCTGAGTGGGGGGCTCGCTTCAAGCACAATGTCGCTCTTCAGGGAGATGCAGGCGCTCGCTCACATCTACCCGATGAAGATAACATGGGCATGGCGCGAGGTGCAGTTCCTGGATCTGCTGGTGAGGAAGGAACGGGATCATTTTTCAGTCTCACACTTTCTGAAACCGTCCTCTCTCGCCCCTCCTCTATCTCCCTCCAGT
The DNA here is from genome assembly GCA_963575745.1 of Prorocentrum cordatum. Classification (NCBI taxonomy): domain Eukaryota; class Dinophyceae; order Prorocentrales; family Prorocentraceae; genus Prorocentrum; species Prorocentrum cordatum. The sequence continues at coordinate 360,756 of CAUYUJ010010513.1, forward strand.
GCTCAACCGCGCCACGTGCACAGCTCGTGGCCAAAAGCCTTTGCACAGAGAGTAAGTCGATTGTGTAGCACTCGAGGCCTATACCAACAGTCTATAGCCACCATAGAGAGTAGGCTTCGCGAGAGTTTTGCAGACGAATACACGCTCAGCATGTTCCGGCAATCTGCCCTCGTAGCTGAGGCACGCTTTTCTTCCACAGGCGCCGAGCCCCCTCGACGCCGAGTGGAACCCAAGAGAGAGTTTTTTTCCTGGCTGGTTGTAGGGCACCACCCTGCTACAGTGCAGGAACTACAGAGAGAGGTAGCTGCTCTGAATGGGCACCCAGTCCTTAGATCGTGGCTTGAACAAGCTTTTCGTTCGCGATTCGGGGAACGCTCCCAATCCATTGGTCTAAGCTGGTGCAATTCGGGCCCCTCCACCCTAAGACGTCTGCAACAAATCTTGTACTCTAGCGAATTAATGGTGTAGAGGTTGGGGTAGGTGGTGGATTGCTGTTGCTGCTCACGTTTCGTCGGCATCGGCACCACAACATTTTGGCACAAGCCATTTTCAGCGCAGAGCTGAGCAGATCTTAAGGCCAGTCTCTGGACAGCAACTTCCGGAGGCGCTGAGAGAGTAAAGAAGTCTCGCTGATCCCCTCCTGCCCCCTATCCTGGGCTCTTCTCATGGCGAAATGAACCCTCGGTGCTGCTATGCCGCCGAGGATTATCAAGGCAATCGTATGGGAATCTGAGCAGGTGGGGGAGAGCTGCGAATATTTCGCCCAGGGGAAGAATTCTACCGAGAGTTGTGCGGAGGCGGCGAGGGCTTACGAGCAGGATCAGAAGCAGCAGACGCTCGCAGCCCTCGCCCATCCACACGCGCATGTGTGGAACGCGTGGGTCATATTGGCCAACAACAAGCTCACCGACAAGGACCCAGACCAACCGCAGATCGAGAGCATCCAGAAGTACATCGGCAAAAAGAAGAACGGCTCCACCGACACTGCACAGTATCCACATGCTCTGATGATAGAAGTTCGCTACGCTCGGTGCTGCACGACGTACGGCAGCAATATCAAACGCCTCGAAGTGAATGTGATGGCGGGCAACGACAACGAGATGTGCTTCCAACAGGTCCTCGTCCCGCTCTGACTGCGCAGCGAGCGCGCAATGAAGCTCGAGGGAGTGGCGCCAGAATCCAGACGGCGATCGACGAATTCGAGGCGCAATGAGGCCTGTTTCTGACCGTTGTGCTGACGTCCTCGCTGCGCCTGATCTTCTAGGCCCCCTGCCGCCAGCAGAGAGACGGCCTCCCCCCCCCTCGTCCTCGTCCTCCTCTTCCTCTTCCCTCCCCCCCTTTCAGTCCTCAGTGTGTCCGACGGCGCTCATTTGTCCAGTCGGTTTCAGGAAGCCCCACGAAGATACGCGCAACCCAGGCCTCCTAATGCACAGCAATGCACAGCAGTATGGCTTGTGTGTGCATTCGCGCTAAAGGGTATGAGTGCACGGCGTTCGCAGCCCCTCACGCTTCGTGTTGATTCGGTGCCTGTGTGCACTATCGTCGGTATGCCGTGCTCGTGCCACCTCTTGCACAGTCGCGCGCCTCTGAGAGTATGAGCCTGTGTGCACTCGTTTCCATTTCAGGCTGATTCGACAGGGTTTCGTACCATCGCTCTTGTGAGTATTCTATTATTCTTGTTTTTAGTATTATTACCTCCTGCTTCTCCGCCTCCTCGTCGTTCTCCTCCCCCTCCTCCACCTCCTTTTCCTACTCCTGCTCCTCCTGTTCCTCCTCCCTCCTCCTCCTCCTCCTCCTCCTCCGCCGCCGCCGCCGCCTCCTCATCCATTCCTTTTCCTTTATAAACAGCTTCTCCCTGTCGCACCCCGAGGCTAGTTTTTAGGGCGGGTTGGGCGTTTCGCCTGGAACTTCCTCACCACTTATGACTCTGAAATTAAAGCAGCGACCAACGCTTCACAGATGGAGGGCGGGTGGTTTTCAAAATGTGGCTCTCGCCTTGGCGCCGCGCGCACTCGCTTTAAACATTTGCAATAATTTCACGGATGTGACGTCTTCAACATCTGGCTCTCGCCTAAGCGCCGCGCACATTCGTTTTAGCCATTTTCAAAGGTTTCACGGATTGAGGGTGGGTCGATTTCAAAATGTGGCTCTCGCCTAAGCGCCGCGCACATTCGTTGTAAACTGTTGCACGAGCTTCACGGATTGAGGGCGGGTCGTTTTCAAACTGTGGCTCTCGCCTTAGCGCCGCGCACATTCGTTTTAAACACTGCAAGGGTTTCACGGATTGAGGGCGGGTTGTTTTCAAAATGTGGCCCTCGCCTTAGCGCCGCGCACATTCGTTTCAAACATATGCAAGGGCTCCACGGGTTGAGGGCGGATCGTTTTCAAAATGTGGCTCTCGCCTTAGCGCCGCGCGCATTCGTTTCAGAACTATGCAAGAGTTCCACGGATTGAAAGCGGGTCGTTTTCAAAATGTGGCTCTCGCCACTGCGCCGCGCACATTCGTTCATCAAATTTGGACGGATTCCACGGATTCCCATGATCAGCGTACCAGAAATGGTGTTGAATAGTCCCAACAATTGCGTTCTGGCACGGTTCTGGATCGTCAAGACGCAGCAGTCTGGTTGATCCGTGGGGTTGAAATCCCGGGAACAATTTTTTGGCATGCATCCGGATCTTCAAACGGTGGTTTCCAACGAGGCTGTTCCCTCAATGGAACTAAACCGTTGTAAGGGACTATGAAGAGAGGGGGCTTGGACGGAGGGTTAATTCCAACATCGTTGATGACCCTTGGGTTCCACTGGTCCTCCTCCTCCTCCTCCTCCTCCTCCTCCTCCTCTTTTCCTCCTCCTCCTCCGTCTCTTCCTCCTCCTGCTCCCTCCCTCCTCCTCCTCCTCTCCCTCTCTTCCTCCTCCTCCTCCTCCTCCTCCTCCCTCCTCCTCCTCCTCCTCCTCCTCCTCCTCCTCCTCCTCCTCCTCCTCCTCCTCCTCCTCCTCCTCCTCCTCCTCCTCCCCTCCGTCTCTTCCTCCTCCTCCCTCCTCCCTCCCTCCTTTCCTCCTCCTCCTGCTCCCTCCCTCCCCTCCCCTCCTCTCCCTCCCTTCCTCCCTCCCTCCCTCCCCTCCCCGCGCTCCACGCGCGGGGGGGCCTGCAGCTGCACCCACGGCGCCGCCGCGGCCCCCTCCTGGCCAGCCGCCGCAGCCCCGGGCGCGGCCATGGCCTCCCCGAAGCGGCCGCGCGCCCCCCGCTCGGGTCTGCGCGGCAGCCGCTGGGCGGAGGGCAGGAGGGCGGCAGCGGGGTGCGGGCACGAGGAGCACAGAGGGGGAGGAGGAGGAGGAGGAGGAGGAGGAGGAGGAGGAGGAGGAGGAGGAGGGGGAGGAGGAGGAGGAGGAAGAGGAAAAGGAGGAGGAGGAAAGGAGGGAGGGAGGAGGAGGAGGAAGAGGAGGAGGAAGAGGAGGAGGAGGGGCAGGAGGAGAAGGAGGAGGGTGAAGATTGAGGAGGAGGAAGATGAAGAGGAGGAGGAGGAATGGGAATGGGAATGGGGCCAATGACAAAATCATAAAATATAAATTAGAGTTTCGACAGACTCTTGGGCCGCAGGCCCCTGTGAAATCTGTCTAAAAACTCACGCCGCGTATTGGAAATCTTCCTGGGATCACAGGGTTTGGCAAGCTCTCGAAGAACGAGCTGACCGAAAAACCCGCATTCCCCACAGATCCACACTCCAGACTGCTGAGAGAAAATCATGCAATGAGACTCGTGCACCAGACCCCCCCCCCACATGTACCCTCGACCCCTGCGGTGGTCTCCAGGTACCATCCCCAGTCGCTTCGAGCTCGAAACACGGACTAGCCATCCAAGCGGTCCTGGCAGCTGCCGTGGAGGAGCCTCGGCACCTGATGCACCGAGCGCCTGTCTCGTCGAGGGCATGTGCCGACGAAAACATGGCCGCAACGGCTGGGGCGGGAGGAGCAGGGGGGGGGACGGCAGCAGCAGCAGCAGGAGGGCGCTCAGGCTGATTTTCAATCCTACGGGCTCTGACAGAGGCTTCCATCGCGGCCAACGTGGATCTCAACAATCGCCTTCGCACCACTCTCGCCATCTGCTCTGATAACAGCAAGCGTGCACGATCATGTTCAGACACTCTCGCAACCTGCGCAGCAACATTAGCAATCTCATCGGCGGCCTCGTTACCTGCAATCATCCAGTCGGGAAAAAGTCGGAACTCCTGGTCGGACGGAGCGACATGAGAGGCGACTTTGAGAACCACAACTGAACCAATGCGAGCCTTCATCAGCAGGCCGATCTGCCGCCAGGTGGCGGCCATGACTCCACTTGGCTGCTCGTACAGCCTGGAGGCCCAACCTCGCGAAACTTCATCATTGTCTGCGACGTAAACAAGGTCCCCGAGTGAAAGGCGAATGGCCAAATCGAGGCCTCGAAGCTCTCCCCTGGGAACGGACTGATGTCTTCCAGCCAGCGGACCAAGGACGACGGGACCGATTTGGAAAGGTCGGAGCGAGGCAGCTGCAAGCAAACCCACACCCACTCTCCTCATCCTGACGTCTCCTCCTTCCTTCCCGCCAGACGCATCTCCGAACACATACACTGGGTTCCCAGGTAAACCAGTGTCCAGGGCTCCAGGGACCAGCTCCGCGGTAAAACTATCCACAAAATACCAGTTTTCCTCCTCGGGAGGAGGGGGCACGAAAGTCCAGCTGGTTGGTAACAACCCTCTGTGCCAGAATACTGCTTCTGCTTCTCCTTGAGCGACGGCCTTGGGAAGCAAATGATCTGACTCCTCGAAAGCTGGATGCTCGCAATTGCTAGGGCAAAGCCAGTGCCTGTGCAGCGGTGTCTCTGCGACTGACCCGCGACCTGCAAGCTTGCACCTAGGACATTCGTTCGTGCTGATCAATCCTGCCTGAAATTTGCGATCCTCTGGCCAACACCCCCCAGTGGCAATGCACAACATGACCTCTGCGAACTGCCTGCCGTGCTTTGCTGATTCAAGCTGCTTGAGAAGACACCTCAAGGAAAGATTATCCACCCCTCCCGAGATACCTGCCCCGCAGAAGTGAGACTCTGCTGCTGCCCACTGGTGCGCTGCCAACGTGTCGCGAAAATCCTGAAGCAAGCCCTCAGCCTCGTCGATGGAGACCCGAGCTTCAGCTGGGAAGGTCCATTGAAAGTCGCACCCCCCTCCAGGGAGCGCTGGCCCTTTCCAGCCGTTGGGAGCCGTCGGTGTCCAACCTGCAGCCAGAAGGTGAGTAATGACCGCTGAGATAGGATCTCGAATGTGACGTGACCTTCTGTTAGGTTCGATCGCTTCTAAATCCCTCCGAACGGCATCCCAAACTCGAAATACACCAGCGTGAGACTGAGGAAACCTAATCCAGCAATCCAGCCAAGTCCTGAGGCACGACGTGGGTAACGAAATCCCTGGATCCCGATGAGGAGCTCTGAGGTCCAGGAGGGTAGTGAGGCATTTGCCTGTTTTTCCCCGAACCTGAGACTGCCCCAAGACGTTGCCGTAACCTCCTGAGTTGATAGCCCATGATACCGTAAATATCTAATCCGTAATTAGAGCAAGCCTGGGGGCCAGCCAGCTCAATCTTCTTGGTGGTGAGATATCGCCTAGCTGCCCTAGAATATCCCTTCAACCTGCGGTGTTGCGCAAGCCCCTTGGCGGCCCGTTGCCGTCTGGCACGCCTGGCATGCCTGACTCCTGCGCCCAGGTCGATGCCAATATGTGACGCCTGCAAACCTGCCTTGCCTTGAATACGCCGACGCTTTAGCCGACATGCAATTTGCTGCGCAGCAGAATGAACGGGGCTGCTAACAACACTCTCGTCTGCCAACTGAAGGTGATACTCTTCCATAGACTCCGCCACCTGACTGATGCACTGAACTGTAGAATCAACCACGGCCCTATGCGACCCCACAATTTGCAACATCAAATCGTCAATCCAAATCCTTTGGGTGGCCGAAAACGGAGCCTGGGAGATTCTTTCAAGAATGAAATAAGTTAAGCATCTGGCAAACCTGGTCCCGTTACGGAGCCCCTGGACAATCGATTTGTGGGGTTGAAACGCCTGACTGTTAGCCCCGCTCTGGCTCGAAATACGAGGCGACATGCATTGCTGAAGTTCCAAGCCCAACATAACCGACGGGAACCCAAGTTTCAACGCGGTATCCACCAGGACGTCCCAGAGGATGGAATCGTAAAAGCCTTTAATATCCAGGATAGCCTGACTAAAAGAGACCCCCAGACGCTTGCAAACTTCAGCATCCAGAACTCTCCGAAAAGCTTCCCTTAAAGCCGAGTTGCCAGAGATTGCAGCGTCCCATGCTGGTGTGGTCTCCGAATTCCACACCTTGGCATGCCCATCTCTCGCCAGGGACCAGAGACGGCACACCATGCATAGTAATCCGATCACCCTGTCCCCTCCAGACTTCTTGGCTAATAATTTTCCCAACACCGCCAGTACTTGCCAGGGCCAGGTGAGCGCCTGCTCACAAGCCGTGAAAAATTGACATAAAGACTCCAATGCCGCATCTGGTAGCCTCTCGAAATCGAGAGGCGTGAATTGATCGATGCCAAGGCCTGCTGATGCTCGCATTTTCCGAAGCGCTGCACGTAAGTCCTGCACCGTGAGTTCTGGTAGCTCATCCGAGACCGCCTCACCACGAATGCGAGACATGAGCTCCAACACATGTGATGGCGTGACTGGATGTTCCGACCAGAGCATGTGATACTTCTCAGCCTTGGCATCGATGAGATCGATAGGATGAAAAAGTCTGACTCCGCGGTGCAAAAACTCGTGATCTGGAACTGGCTCCGAGCGCAAGCTCCGGAAAACTTGGCCTTGCTTGCTGCCGTCGACGATCAACTGCTGAAAACGATACAAGGAGCGACGCATTGCCTTACGCTGGGCTCTCTTGGAGATTCGATCGCCCCAGCTAGCAAGTTTGACAAGGAAATCGACGCCGAGGTTCCCGAGAGACTTGAGGTAGGGAACCCAAGCTTCAAGAGAAGGCTCCAAAGTATGCGAAAGAATGACTGTATGGGCCCCCTCGGGAGCGTCCTCCGATAACTTAATGCCTGTGTGCAGTAGTTCTTTGATCTGCTTGCCCCCGTTATCCCGTTGCCGATGTTTGCAGAGCCTCGAAATGATAACCGAGACCCTGGCCCACCAAGTAGCAATCTTGTCGGACAGCGGAAGCTCGCGATATTTCTGCGCCTGCTGCACTGGCTGCTGAATGAGTTCTGGGCCGTCGGCTCTCGACCGTCCACGAAACACATCTCCCAAAGGATCGGCAGAATGATGGGCTGACATCGTTCTTTCGGCAGCCTGAGCCCAAGCTGCGAATAGACTGCTGACCCCCAATATGCACGATCCCCCCGCCTGATACGCATGTGACTCAAGAACAAAAAGAGACAACATCGCTGCAGGCTTGAGGAACGAAACCCACTTGAACCAAATGGTGACGCCAGCTGGAGTCAGGAATGGAGAAAGAGGGACTGGACGGCTCAGCCTTGCTGAAAGATTCCTCTCGAACATCCTGACCTGGGGGTTCAAAAGTGGTGTGGGGGGGGGGGGGGGTCCGAATTCAGCTGATCATTCTGCCTGACCTCTCCAAGGTCTTCTTCAGGAAATAATGAATTATCCTCGTCCTCGCCCCAAAGCGCTGGATCAAGATCGAAGGGATCTGACTCGGCCTGCGGCCTAGGAGCCTCGGCACCTCCAGAGTCCGACTGGCCGAGCAGATCTCCGAAATACTCCTGACACGCTTCACGAAAAGATTCGATTGCTAGCTGCCTGGCCTGGGCTCTCTTGGCCTTGCTCTTGCTGGTCCGACTCCCGACCTGAGGAAGAGTTCCAGGGCGGGAGACCTGCGGTAGCTTAGCGGGCAACTGCAAAGCGCGGGTGACGAGTGACTGGCTACTACCTGCTAGCTGAACGACTAAACCACAGTGAGTGCCCCATGGCACGTCTAGCCTGGCTTGAATTCCGAGAATGTACGGTCTGGCTGAGACGCTGGCCACGAGGTAATCTATGTGACTACTGCCTGTGCCTGTGACGCAAGTGACCTCAATGTCCGCGGCCATGGCGACCGCTTCGAGATTGTCAATAAACTTGCATTTATTAAGCGCAGACGGAGACATATTAAAGTCGCCCATGATGATCCAGGGAAACGAAAGCGCAGAAACGAAAGCTCCCAAACGAGTCAACCTACGGGCATTATCTCCAGAGAGCCCTTGGGAGTGGAGCCCGTAAAAGAGCACAAGCACTATCGAATACCCTTGCATATGCACAGTGATGGGCAGGAAACCGTCGAGGGCAGAACAGGAGGCAACAGCGAGCTCGGGAAAAACTTTAGCATCGGCAGTTGATTGCACCTGCCTATGTCCTTCCACGAAAAAAGCCTCGCCCCCTTCGTTGGCCTTGGAAATTTGCGCCTCCGAAGTTTCTTTGCCCGAGGGCCTGGCAGGGTTAAGACAGGACCGATGAGAAAAAGCGCGTGCCTCCTTGGCCCACTTGGCCGTAGAAGCCTCGTCGACATGCGTTTCGGCGAAGCCCCAGACCTGGTACCTAGAGACGTTCTCCTGAAAAAATATGATAGCCTGGGGCCCGAGCTGGGTGACATTACTGTAAAAACCCTGGAAGACCTCGGACTCAGAAGCCGTAGTCGACGTCGGAGCGCTCCGACGTGCCGACCCGCCTCCGAAATCCTTGGGCCTGCCAGACTTGACCACGCCAGCTGAGCCTTCTCGAAATTGAAGATCGTGTGCCGTGACTGACTGGCCTGCACTGCCCGTCAAGCCTCCTGACTCGAGGGCCGCCAAACCTTGCTGCACCCTGAGCGCGGATGGTCCCCCAGGGTCTCCCATAACGCCCAGGAGGCTGGCGGCCCCCGAGGGGTCGGGGCGTGCAAGGACTAACAAGTCGTCACGGCCGTAAACGTGCGCCTCCTCGATGGATTGCGCCAGCACCGTGGGAGGCGTGCTGGCGCCCACGGAAGGTCACAAAGCTCCAATGGGAGTGGTCGCCGCCGCCGCTGATGCACTGCTGGACGCTGCATCCTTGGCTGCCGCTGCCTTCTCCGCTGCCTGTAGCTTGACTTCACTAATACGATCAGCTTCACGCTGGAGTTGAGCTTCAGGAGACTCCTGGGTGAGGTCGACTGGAGTCGAGCTGGCTACCTTGGGATCGTCGCCCCCATCACCATCAGCACGTCTCTTTTTTGCCAACCTGTCGTGAAGCTGCTTCTGCATCTGCTCCTTCTTGTTGACCCAGGTCATGATCTCCTCATTATTGGTCTCCATCTGCATCTTGAAGCCTTTGAGCTGTCGCTCGATCTCCTTGAGTTCGTCTTTCTCGGTGTCTGTAATACCTGGAATGCCGTCTATGTTCTGGAAGAAAGTCTCGTCGAAGCACACTCCGAAGAAGCCCTCCTTGCCAGATTCTGGAGCTGCGATACCCATGCTGGACGCCAGGGCCTTAGTAGCCGTCAACTTCTGCCGTTCAGCCCGCGCAAGTGCCAGAGAAGTCTCCTTCTCGCGAGCCTCCGCTCGCGACAAGTTGTTCCTGGCCTTGATGAGGGACTGGATGGCCTGGTCGTGCTTCAGCGTGGCATCCCGTACTGCTCCTGATGCACGTTTGACTGCTTCATCGGGCGAGGTGTCGCTGCTCTGAGAGGTCCCTTGGGCCTGCTTCAACTTATCGATCTGAGCCTGCAACGCCGAACGAAGAGCTGGATCTTCCGCGACAAGAGTGGCCGCCTCAAGCTTAGCCAGAGGTGTGGGCTCAATGGCAGAGCCCTTGCCTCCGACAGCCGCAGGAGCCTTGACGAGCTGATTGTCAGCCTTCATGCTCTTGTCACCCTTCTTCTTGCCCAAATGCAAAGTCAGCCAAGTGCCACACGCACACGTAGAATTGCGTGCCAGAAGAATGTCGCTATACTCACATGTGTCACAAGACGAACATCGTGTCCATAATCTTCGAGTGCTGCTGCCATCGTTTCCTTTACCCTTGGACTTGGCACCTTTGTGTCCACGTCCACCCATGGCAGGAAAGAGAAAGAGAGTCCCCTTTAGCCACCGTGCGAGCAGCACAGCGCACGGGCCCCTCAAGCACCACGAGGAGGTAGGGACAATGGTTCGGTGCGCTGTCCCCTGCAACTGCAGCAACAGGACGGAGGGGCACCTGAACCAGAATGGCTTGAGTAAGAGGAGGAGGAGGAGGAGGAGGAGGAGGAGGAGGAGGAGGAGGAGGAGGAGGGAGGGAGGAGGAGGAGGAGGAGGAGGAGGAGGAGGCAGGAGGAGGAGGAGGACGCAAGAGATGGAGGAAGGGGGGAGGAGGAAAAGGAAGGAGCAGGAGGACGAGGAAGACGGACAAACGGACGGAGGAGAAGGACGGAGAAGGAGGAGGAGGAGGAAAAAAAAAGATGGAGGAGGCAGGAGGAGGAGAACGGAGGAGGACGGAGGAGGAGGAACGAAAAAGGCGCAAACTTAAGCTTGTCGATGCTTGTCGGGGGGCGACACCATTCGCATTCAGAGGGGTAGGAGGGGGCGCTCAGAACTCCACCTTTTTGATGGCAAGGTTCCCCAGCGGGGCGAACGCACAAGATCCCCGCAGGCCCGTCCGCGAGCACGATGCCAGGATGCCATGCAATATCTCTGCGGGAATTCACCGCGTGGAAGGAGAACCGAACGTCCAAACTCACGACGACAACTGATACCGGCATTTACCGTTGAGGGACTTGATAGCACAACCAACTGATGCAAAGAGAAGGGGGCTCACCCGTGAAAGGGCTCCCTGACGCGCCTGAAAAGATTGGGAGCTCTAAGAACAAGAGTCAAAACCAACTGGGGGAGGATCACTATCCCACACCCCGGGCAGAGATCTCATCCAACGCTAACTGGAAATATCAGGGTCGGACTGCAGAAGAACCGATGCTTCGCCAGGCCGACTAGGAATTGTGCGTGCAGCCACTCTCTGAATACAACCATGCACGCCACGAACCGACAAATACACACCAGCAACTTCCAACAATTTCAACCCGAAGACGAAGGCGATCATGGCGCCTGATGCGTGCCATTCACCAAGGCTGCCAATGTCCATCGGAACAGTATCACTGGCCACCGCCAGGCGGGCGAGAGCCTCTGCTGAACATGTGGACATCGTTGCGATCGGGTGCTTTTGCGAAGAGCCACATCACCGCACCGTTGATGCTCATGAGGGGCATCAGGGATTCACGCGTGAGGCCGTGCGGGAGACGCCGACGAATCTCGATCTCCCCACCGTAGCGGGGGCACCCCTTCGAGACACCTCATGTCCTCAACTTCGACCGCGTACCCGAAGAGATCTCCATACTACCCCACAGATCCGTCGAGCATCCTCTCAGCCAGCAGCCCGCTAGTGGGTCTGAACGAAGCCTGCTGCCCAAGTCTGGCCAACGATATCATGCCGACCGCGCGCCCCATCGCCAGACTGCCATCCTACTCCGCCAGGAAGATAGTCGTCAGCTTCCGCTAGGGCACCTTTGCGACCGCGCTAGCCCGAGCATGGTCGCGCGCTCAGCGGCCAGCTAGTTTGGCGCGGCAGACGCGGCTGCGGTGGCGCTGACCGCTGGGCCCTTCCCAGCGGGCACTCCAGTGCGAGTCGGTGAATTGGACGGGCGCAGTATCAAGGCGACGCCGACATCGGTAGACACGATGATGCCAATGACGGCGCCGATGCTGATCACGCCGATGACGATCACGTGTCGTCGCGTCGGTGTGAAGGTTTTCGAAGGAGTTTGACATGCGCGCGCGGCCGACGCAAACGAGTGGCTTTGTCAGGGATCGTGCCCCCCAGCACGCGCGCACGGGTTTTCGAATGATATCGACATGCGCGCGCGAGAGACCCGTTTGCCGTTTGGTAAAATTTGATGGAAAAATCTAAAAACTCGATGGCCATCCTAAGAATTTGCAAGAGCGCGCAGAATTTGTTGGAAATTTGATGTTGCAAAGTTATGTGTTTTATATGTCTCTGGGACACTCAATTTTGAAAATCCTACGAAAGCGAAGGTTGTTTGCATGATTTCGGGATGCGCGTGCGACGACGCGCGCGTGCGCACTTCGCCGAGTCTTTTGTATGGGGTTCTTGAGAACTGATGATTTGTGATGAACAAGTGCGCGCGCATACTATTTTTTGCAAACCATGAGGGGGGGTCGATAAGAGACTGCCTGGGATGGTATGGGCTCATATTTCGGATAGACGAATGTGCGGAATCATGCGCGAAAAACAAAGCGAAAAGGCGGGCCGTTACTTCCCGGGGGGGAGGTCGATCCCAATACCTCTTCGGAACAGAGAATATACGTTGTACAAGCTAGTGGCGGCACCGAAGCCGCAAAGGGTTGCAACGTGGCGACAGCTCGCTGGGGCCAACCAGCGCACAAGGCGGCAACGAGCGGCAACGAGGCGAAACCTCGCCGGACCCACCCACCGCACGAGGCGGAGGCGGCAACGGGCGGCGATGGGCGGCAATGTGGCGAAACTTCGCCAGGACGCGCCCAGCGCACGAGGCAGCGACGAGGCGGTAAAGGGCGGCAAAAGGGCGGCAACGTGGCGAAACCTCGCCAGACCCACCCAACGCACGGAGCAGCAACGAGGCGGGCACGTGGCGAAACCTCGCCGGACCCGAGGCGGCAACGAGGCGGCAAGGGGGGGCACGAGGCGGAAAAGAAGCGACCACGGGTGGCAACGTGGCGACAGCCTCGCCAGACACAGCCAGCGCACGAGGCGGTGGCGAAGCGGCAGGGGGCGGCAACGTGGCGAACTCGCCAGGCCAGGCGGCAACGAGGCGGCAACGTGGCGAGACCTCGCTGGACCAACCCGCAGCAGGAGGCGGCAGTAAGGCGGTTACGAGGCGGCAACGGGCGGCAACGTGGAAAATCCTCGCCAGACCCATCCAATTCCCTGGGGAGACAACTAAGAGCCCCTAAGTGCAAGCAGTCCTGTTTGGGGACTGTGAAACAACACCGTTTGGACCCGTGTGTAGGAAGCGATACATGGAGAGGGCGGAATACTTTCAGGACAAACTCGGGGGAGAGAAGAGATTGGTGCTCGTACTGAATAATAACAATGGGGAGGTGGGAGGGAGGAAGGTGGAGAGGGGGGAGGATGTGGGATTGAGGAGGTGGGAGGGAGAAGGGGGGAGGACTTTTTTGGACTCAGCTTGGCGTTACAGCAATTGTATGCCGTCGAAGGGGGGGAGCGAGGAGGGAGATGAATGGGAGGAGATGGAATCAACAGCATTTTTCTCTGATGGCTCGGCGCGTGTCTAGGGAACCCGCTCACCACCCTTGCTCCTTAAGCGGAGTGGGTCTTACGGTTAGGAGCAAAGTCGAGCTGCTGATCTCATAGCGCCATGCATGACAACAAAGCAAAAACAAAAACAACAAGTCACCACCACCACCCCAACCAACCGACCAACGAATTACTTCCACACTTCTATGGCGCCTCTCCGAGGTGCGCGAAAAATCAACTGCTGAGCACTGTGGCAGAGATGCTACTCAACAAGCCGGAAACCTCCTCTACAGACGAACAAACACTCTCGGCTATGGATCGGCGCTCTCTCCCTGGCTTCCTCAGCCACCCTGCCAAGTCTTCCAAACTCAAACTCGACAAGATGAGGGCGGAATGCATGAGAGAGGTGGGAAGCTTTGGGACTGTGGGCTTTCACGTGTAGGAAGAGGAAGAGGTGGAGGAGGGGGAACACGACGACGACAGAGAGGAGGGGGTACGGAGGAGGGGGGAGGGGGGAGGAGGGGGAAGAGAGAATGAGGGGAGGGAGGAGGGGCAGGAAGGGGGGAGGACAGGGGAAATGGATGAGCGGAGGGGCGGGTGAGGAGGGGGAGGAAGAAAAAGAGGGTGGTAGGATGGGAGGAAGGAGGGAGCGAGGGGGGGCCAAGGGAGGAGGTGGAGGAAAGAGGGGGGGAGGAAGGGGGAAGAGGCGGGGGCAGGGCAGGCAGGACGAGAGAGGGAAGAAGGCAAACCCAAATCCAGACGAAACTGTGCTCAACTTGAGCTCAGACGAAAGTTAAAACTGAGTGTTCCGCTAAGTCCTACCAGCCCTCTGGGCGTAAGTGGTTAAGTCAGATAACTGCTCCAAACACCTTCTTGTTTCCCCCTTCGGGGGGTGGTATACCCCTCCCACTTATCTTCTTCTATAAGCCTGGGTTGCCCCCCCACACACACCCACCCACCCCGCCCCCCTCGACCCATTAGGGCGCCCACGATGGCCTCGAGATGGATCCAGATAGCCCAAATGGCCTCCAATATGGCACACCATAGCTCAACGTGACATCCAACATGCTTCCAAGAGGACCCAAGACCGCAACAAGACGGCTCCAAATGGCCTCGAAAGCTCCCAAGATCGCTCAGGGGAAGCCATGATCCCTCAAAGCCTAAATCGTCTATGAGATTTGTGCCTTGTCGCCTTCTCTCTTCCGGTTGGCTTCTGAGGCCTCGAAATGGTTCTACGATCGCACGAGGGGGCCTGAAGAGGGATCCGTAAAGGCTCGAAGATGGCCCCAGACCGCCCAAGAGCGACACCAAAGAGCCCTAGGATACGATACCTCGGGTTCCAACGGGGCGAAGCCAGGAGGAGGAGGAAGAATAGGAGGAGAAGGAGGAGGAGGAGGAGGAGGAGGAGGAAGAAGAACAGGAGG
>CAUYUJ010010513.1:375574-402353 GCA_963575745.1 Prorocentrum cordatum
GTGTGCCAAAATGGGCGGGGGGGCGCTTGCAAACCCTGCCGCTGGGGCCTTCGGTGGAGCTCCCTATGGGGCCACGATCCTCGTGACGAGTGTGCCGAAATGGGCGGGGGGACGCATGCAAACCCTGCCGCTGGGGCCTTCGGTGGAGCTCCCCATGGGGCCACGATCCTCGTGAGGGGTGTGCCGACATGGTGGACATGCGGAGAGCAGAGGCAGGGATGGGAGAAGGGAGGGGGGGAAGGAGGCGGGAGGCGGGAACGCGGGGCGCCGTCTCTTCAAAACGAAAACCCAACACCACAGGATGGTTGGGAACTATACGACGTAATTTCTACCCTCTGACAATCCACGGCTGGGGTCTTTACTGAATTCCACCCCAGATAGCCTCTGTTAGGTATGCGTTCCCCGACACATGAAGGCTAAGAGGTGTGACAGAATTTTCCCTCCAGCCTAAACGCTGCCAACGCTGCCATTTCGTGCGAGCTCGTGGCGTTGAGGTGGTGCGGGCTCGTGGCGGGCATGCCCCTGTCGTTCCTGGTGGAAGGGATCTGCTTCTGGAGCCACCTCCTCTGTTCTATGCGCAGCTCGTGGTACAGGTAGCTCTTTGGACACCTGATCCCCTCCAGGCGTGTGCCCTTCTCCGTGTATATAATGGGCGGCTCCGGCCAAGGCCACTCCAAGTCCTGTAGGACCTCCGTCAACCTCTTGATGGGCCCAGGTGGGTCGCGAGGTCCGTGCACCGCATCATGTAGGAAAGCCAGCATATCATGTTGTGGTCCTGGTCGTCCCAATAATCGTCGTGGTGCTCGAAAATTATCCGCGGGTCCCACTGCATGCGGCTCGATCGCGTGCCCCTTGGTGCCAATGCGAAAGAGTATCTAACGACACATCCACTTGCTTCCCCTCGGGCATATGGATCTAAAGACCACCTGTCCGAACTTGTCCACGGTCTTCTGCGGTGGGGTGGCCAGGCCAAGTCCAATCGCAATCATGACTGTTGTGAATGATCGCGTCTGCTCCCCCTTCTCCGCGATGCTCATGGGCAACCTTTGGGCCCTCGTCAGCCAGGGTCTTGCAGAACCAGAGCGCTGGTGTAGCAACGAACTGTCCTGCTCCTCCATCGTCACCACTTTGTTTCCCGCCAACTGGATGTTGCATGCTGAGCATCTGCCCGCCGATTTGGATGGTCTGCACGTCCTGCTTGGCCCCCATCGCGTCGGTCCTCCCTCGCATCTTTTCCTGGCGCGCTTGATGCCCGCAGAACTCCTCGAACTTCGAAATGCCACCCATGGATGTCATTATCTCCGGCGTGGTGTGGGCTGTGCTGTTCGAGGCGTCGATGAAGGTGGTGAAAGCACTCCTTGGCATGACTCTGTGCTGCGCCACCGTCCATGCATGCATTGATCATTTCGCATTATCCAAAGTTCGGGGATGGACAGACCTCCCTTTAGTAAAACGTGGTTTAGTGAAAACGACCTGAGGCCCAAACCTGGCGGGCGCAAGCTTGGAAAATAACGGCCGCGGCGCCCTCTCGAGAACCGAAAACGGACAATTCACTAATCGACGTGTCACTGTTGGGGGTTCTGTCCACCCCCGAAAAGTGAAAGAGCTTCCCTGCAATTGCGCGTTCGCAGTGGTGAAAAAACACCCGGAAGATCCTGCCATCTTCGCGGCTCGCTGGCGATTGGCGTAGAACTCGGCCCTGGCGACCACGATCTGCTTGGGGCATCCCGCGTGAGTCCGGTGGCCCATCGCCACATCCGTCACAAGGAAGTCACAGTAGTTCTTCATAACCTGCGCCAGTCTGTACTTTTCTCCTCCTTGGCGACGACTAGATTCTAATTGTGGGGCCAAGCTGTGGAAGCACGGTGTAGGTCTAATCCTGCCGTGGCCCCGCAGCTCGTTGCACGTGGCCATCGTGCCCTCTTTGGCGACAACTTCTCACGTGTGGGATTGGCCCATGCATGCCGCAACAAGCCTAAAACTGGGAACAGCCATTGCTCAAACGGATACGCACCGGTACCTTCCTCGAGACAAAGGTTCGCCAATGCAAGGAAAGACCTGGGTATTGTGATCATCCCGAGCGCCCGCCGAAGTCCCGCTGCGAAATTCGCAACCATACGTGGCGGCGTTGCACTGGAATCCTGTGATGCCCGCCCATCAAATCCTACAGTTGTTTGTGGTCTCCTCGTTGTATCGGGCCCCATGCCAGATGCGAAAAAATGATGGACTATGGTCGGGTCCGACGTGTATTCGTTCGGGAGGGGGTGTCTGAGATGTGTGGTCGGCGCCTGTTGTAACGATTTGAATCATGCACTCGTGCAGCTGCCTCCTTGATGCGCGGCTTGCTTGATCTTGTCGGCCCGCTGCTTTGCGCGCTGCATTCCTGCGCGTTGCCGCCAGAACTTGGGGCTCCACCTGCAGCGCCTGCTTCGCTTCCGAGATGTTCTCCGAACCTAGTGGCGCCAGCGGTCCCACCAATCTTCCGATGTGGCGCAGGAGGGCATGACTTTCTCGATGTCGGTGCAGACGTTGTTCCATAGTCGGTGCCATTGGCGGCTATCGTCTGGGCAGCTCGGTCCGCTTTCCAGCGCGATGCGGCTCGTCTTGGTGGCGTGCTCGCGCAGTCGCTGGTCCTGCTTGCGCATCATTCGGATGGCTCGCGCCCGAGCCCCGCAAGCTGCAGCTTGCGGCGCAGCCGTTCTCGCCGCGAACGTCGAGCGCTGACCGCGCCGATTCGTAGCGTGGCGCGGGACGAGCTGGCAGATGCGCTCAAGGAGCTCCTCAGCGATGCGGCCTGCCGCCTCAGAGTCCTTGTTGGCGTCCACGCATGCACTCGCCTGTGGGAGGCACTGCTCGCGCCGCGCGACGACGCAAGCGCCGACGGCTTCTCGCTCTCCTGCGGGGAGCACCACGTTCAGGACTGGTGACCATTTTTTGCAATTCCCGGGCAGCGGTCGTTACCTGGGGGGAGGGGGGGTGAATCTCCGGCGGGAGGGCAGCGGTGACGGCAGCCGCGGCACTCGCCGACCGCCACGGCGCGTCCGCTCCGCCTGCGCATCAGTCGCATGCGCGCGCCGCAGCATGCGAGGGGCCCAGGCCACCCCCCCAACGCGATCGCTCGCGTTACCCGCGGGGCGCGGGGGGGGGGGGGCTTGGCCCAGGTAGCGAGCGCTGCCCCGGGGGAGAAAACGCCCACGTGGATATGGCACTGGACTCTTACACCGTCGCATCCTGACCTTGAAGTTGAAGGCCAGCAAGCTCAGAGTGACCTCAAGTCCAAGGTGTCCTGGGCATGGTCGGTCGTAGGTCGCGCAGTGGGCGAAAACCACGAAGCGACTGAAGCCCGGTGGTATTGCATGGTGCGAAGTCGGCATGGGTGACATTTGGACCTGGCGCGGCCCCGTCCCAGTCTGCGTCGCGTCTGGAGGTCATGCTGAAAGTCTCGTGGTCTTGATGTCGCGTTGTGCCCTTCCCCGGACTGGATCGGCCACGCCAGCGATGACGACTCCATCAATTGTGTTTGGGCGCCCACGCACGAGGAAGATGGGGCTGCCCCTGTAGCCGCTGTAGCTTCAAGACAAGTATATCCTCCAGGTTAACCGTAGAGCGTGGCCACAAAGTGCCACATGCCACCTGAGATGGGCGCACGTGCCTCTGTCCACCGTTGGGCGTCGTAGAGGGTCTCGGCATGGTTGTCGATGGCCTTGGAGGCCACCAGCGAGAGCGATGTTGGCGCCGAGATACCAGACCCCCGTTCTCTGCAGCATGGCCGTAGACGATGTGCTCGCGCTTGCTGCGCGGCGCCGCTTTCGAGGACTTCCTTGGTGGTAGTCCAGCTCCTAAGGTGGCCTGCCACCCAAAGCGCGCGCGGCCTCATGTCGCCGTCTGGGGTCAGCGCGTTTGCGCGGCGCGTCTCACGCTGCGCAGAACCTGGGTGCAAATACACAAGCTCCTCAACGAGTCCCCAGCACGAGCCCACAGCCGTAATCTCCAAGGAAAGAAAACGGCGTGGCCCGCGTTCTTCGGGGTAGCCCCCGCGTTCACTGGATCGGCGAGCTCGATGCGCTCCCACTCTGGTCGAATTGGCCATCTGCGGCAGCGCGCGCAGCATTCTGTTCCACAGTCGCCGAACTCCAACCAACCTGGGTGCAACTGTTGGCGTTGATGGCGGCGGCGTGCCTCGCTTGCTGTTGGTTCCCGACGTAGACCGCGTATTTGGGCGTGGTGGAGGCGTCGTCGAGCTGCCATCCCACTCGCTGCCGCGCTCTCCAATCTCTGCATCTGCAGATCAGCTTGCACCCAGGCAAGCTGCTAAGCCACCCCACTCGCCTGCGCAACCACCTGGACTCATGGATTGCGTAGATCCGACATGGGCGCGCCCGCAACACTGAGGCGACTCGCGTTCTGACTCGCCACTCGACTCCGGCAATTCCGTGGTAGTGGATTCCATCCATTCACCCATCCTCTGAACATCCTTGTAAAACCGCGCGCGCCCTCTGCCTTCCGTCTTTACTTCCCAACGGAGGGTCGGGCGCTCCTTCCGCGGGCTCAAATAGGAGTCTGCTGACGGCCTTCGTGATATTCGCGGTCTGGTTGCCGACCTTCTCTCCGAGGGCCTGGGGCCAGTCGTCAGCGTCTTGCGCAGCCACCTGCTGGGCCTCGATGTTCTGATTCGGGGAAGGCGGCTGCAACTGGGACTTGGCCGGATCGCGCGCGAGGTGGATGGTGCGATCGCTGGCTGACTGCGCGGGGATCGCCGTGACCTGTCCAGCTGCGTCTAACGTCATATCAAGTAAATCGGTCCGTCGCTGCCCAGATTCCGCAGCGCTGCCTGTCGGCGGTGCCATTGGGGGCCTTGCAGGGCGTAGGTGGCGAGCCAGGCTGGCCCACCCGCTGTTGCTGCGTTGATAGCCACTGCTGGCTTCACCCCTCCTGGCGAAGTCCTCGGCGCCGCCGTGGCCTTGGTCTTCGCCTCAATCAACTCTCGCAGGCCAGGGCGATCGTTGGCGCCGCTTCCCCAGGGCGCGCCCTTCGGTTGTCCGCCAGCGACGCGGCGACCCAGGACCGCGCGCCGACGCCGACCTGCCAGCGCGCTCTCTGAGAGGGTGCACCTGCCGTTGCGATGGCGCAGTGGCTGCTGTCTCGGTTGCCGCGGGCGGCGTTCGCGACGTCGCAGTCCCAGTCCAAGTTCTATGCGGCGCTCTAGATCTGGCCCCGCGAAGCCACGCGGGCGGGGGCCCGGCCGATGCGGGCGCGCCGCCTGGCCGAGCTCGCTGCGTTGCCTCGCGCTTTGGTGGCCATCTCTTTAATGTTGGTGGAAGTGCGCGCCGCGCGGGTGCCTGCCGACCTCGCGTCGCCCCACATGGCGCCCCCGTGGCCCTCGCGCCTCCTCGCAACCTCGCGCGCCTCGTGGAGCGCGGCCTTTGACGACGGCAACGGCGCCACAGAGGTCTCGCGACTGTCCTTCGCAGACTGCTCGGGATCGCCGAGGTGGGAATGGGAAAAAATTCGCCGGCCCAACGGGCCAGAGGCGTGCTAAGATTTCCAGTAACTTGTTAACAATATTTCTAGTTCGCGCGCGCGGAGCGGCCCCTGGGGGGCCCCGGACGAAAAGTACCCCGGCAAGGTCCCGAGAGAAGCCCGGGAGAAGCCACCAGACCACTCCAGAGGAGGGTATTTTTCGACACCCCTCACGAGGATCGTGGCCTCCGAGGGGGGAGCCGCAATCGACTACCCCCAAGAGCCCCCCGAGAGGCCCTGGGGGCCTCCAAAATGCCGCCAAGGAGCCCCAAGAGACTCCCAAGAGGTCCCCAAGAGGCCCCCAAGAGGCCCTAAAGAGGGCTCCAGGGCCGGCGGCATGAGCGAAGCGATTAAATAATGTCCTCGAAGAACCTGGGGGCCTCACGCAATCCAGCACTTCCCCTTTGGCCGATGCCAAAACGCCCGATGACGCGTCGCAGTAGCTGCCTCCAGGGGGCCTGTCCTGATTGACCGCGATGGGGCCTCGAGAGAAGCCGCGCCTGACTTGACTGCGTCTGCGATGTCCATGAATGCTTGCAGGGCGTCCTCTAGCGCGACCCCGGCTTCCGATGCCTCGCGGCGCTTGTGGCGGTCATTCGATTCGCCCCCCAACCTGCCCGACCCACCTCGGCGGGCAAGGGCGGGGGCGGCCCCTGGGAACTGAGCGCCGAACAACCAACTGATGCTTAGCGCGGGCCGCATCTGTCCCGAAAATGGCGATGCGTAGCCGAGCCGCCAACTTGCTCTCTGCCAATGCATGGACGGCGGTAGCGTTCGCGCGGCACTTCGCGTCGTCCTCGCCAAACTTGTAGAGTGTGTCTCTCAAGAATGTTTTCTTCGGTTCGCCTCCTCCCGCGCCAAATCACGGCGCCGGCATGCGCGGGGCCGGGCTCGCCGGGGCCGACGACTGCGACCGGGGTCTCCTGCTTGCTTGCCCGCTAGGACTGGACATCATGTGCTCGCCACGTACGGGTCGCACAGCAGGCTCGCGGTGCTCTCGTAGGTATTGTTGCTATCGTGATTAGACTTATTAGTATACCAATATATATATATATATATATACAACTTATCCTTCTTGTTGGACTTCTGAGAGAAAGGCGCGGGCCGGCCGCCTTCCTGCGGCGCGACCGCCAGGATGAATTGCGCTCCCTGCGATGCGCCAGTCGCCCCCGCTCCTCCTGCCGCCCCGGAGCGGGCATGGCGATCCTCGGCCCAGCTGAGTTCGCGAACCATTTCCGTAGCTATCGCCCGAGTCTGTCCTCGGACGCGAAAGTGACGAAGCGCTGAAGTTCCCCGTCCGTGCGTTGCTGACATCTTGTTGCTGACGCAAAATTGGCGCCGATCGCAGTCGGTGTCTCTGCCGCGAGCAATTTTCTGGCCGGCGGCCCCCGACCTTGGCTTCTTCGGGGGGCCACGGCTGCGAGCCTGAGAGTGAACTGAAGGGCGCAGGGCAGGGCTGTCGGCGCGACCAACAAAAGACTGCCCCCCAAAAGGCACCCCGCGGACGGCGCCCTCGCGCTTCCCCGGGAACGCTCGGAACGCTCGGGCCCGCGCTGGGGGGGGCGAGGAAGACGGGGGGGGGGATCATATGGCCCCAGGCCTTGACGCACGGGGCGCGATCTCGATGGGGCTTCGACGAGAGGGCGGCTGCAGGGCGAGGCATCGACTCGACAGCGTCAGCGCTAACGCTCGCGCTGGAGATGGCGCACTGCTGTTTGGCGATCTTCAAATGTAGACTTACATGCTAGGCATTGATTCGCGATGCCCTCGCTCCGCCTGTCTCTGATGCGCGTGAAGTGCGCGCTCGGTAAGGCGTCTTTTTCGGCGGGGCACCCCGTCCGCGTCGAATGGCCCGCGCGCGAAGTCCCCCTCCGCATGCTCGTCTCGGGGATCTTCTGACCCGGGTCCATCCAGACCCGGGTCAGCAGGAAACCAAAAACTGCAATGCAGGAAAGAAAAAACTGCAACGCAGGTCTTCGCAAACCAGGGTCAGCCAATAGGCGCGGCCGCCTCGCGGCCACGGGCGGCTCCCAAACCCGGGTCAGCCAGAGGGGGCCTTCGCAGGATCCTGCAGGATCTGGCGCCCTGGCTGACCCCCGTTTGCATTGACCCCCGTCTCAAGGCTCCCGATCGTCGTCCTGAGGGGGGGCGGCCGGCTCTTCCTTGTCCCTGGTTGCGGGGAACCACTCGTTGCGGAACTGGCGCGCGCCGAGCAGGATGAAGGCTGCGTTGCCTTCGCTCTCGGCATCGAAAAGGCCCAGGTGGTCCCCCTCCAGCGCGTCGTCGACTATCTGGCCCGCCCCCTCCGTCTTGGCAGTGTATTCTGCATCCTCTCTGAACTGCAAGGCTCGGGGGGTGGTCGACGCCGTGCTTGGTAGCGCTGCCACCGCCGTGCGACACCTTCCATGCTTCGATTCTGTCGTGATCTCCATCTCCAGGTCGCCGAAGACTGCCGCTGTCTGCTGCTTTCGCAACTCGGGTCGCTTCGCAGCGTAGGGGCAAGGCGCCCCGGTGAACCGGGCTGCTCGATATCTCTCTCGACGTCGGTGGGCGGGGCCGGGCGGGGGCTCGGCATCTCGAGATCTTCGGAGGCGGGGCGGAAACTCGATATCTCGACGTCTCGAAGTCGAGGGGGCGGGGCGGTGGCGGGGTCGGATTCGAGATCTCGATATCAGGGGCGGGCCCTGGACGTCTCGAGATCGCTGCCAGATGAGACTCACGGGGCTGCAGCCGAAGAGCCAGACGGGGCCGGCGGCTCTCAGCGGCTCGGCATAATGAAAAAGCTCTGGAGAGACCGCGAATTACCCAAGGCGGCCCGAGCCCTCTCCAGGACGGCCCAGGACCCCGCAGTGCGCCCCAGGGCCCCTTGCGCGCCAAGATTTCCATTGGCGCAAATGCGCTGGCTCGGCGGCTCTCGGCGGCCATGCGTCATGGGGGGGGCGCCAGGGGGCCCGCGGAGGGCCCGAGACGGCCTGGAGCCCGCTCCAAGGCGGCCAAGGACACCACAACGTGCCCCAAAGCTCAATGCGCGCCAAGGTTTCCACTGGCGCAACTGCGCGGGCTCGCTGGCTCTCGGCGGCCAGGCGCCATGAGGAAGAGCTCCAGGGGGTTCGCGGGGGCCCGAGACGGCCCGGAGCCCCCTCCGAAACGGCCCAGGACTTCGCAACCTGCCCAATAACCCCATACGCTCCAAGATATCCATTGGCGCAACTGCGCGAGCTCGACGGTCGTCGGCGGCCGACGTCGCGGGGAGGAGCTCGCGGGGGCCCGCGGAAGGCCAAAGAAAGCCCGACGCCCACTCCAAAACGGCCCAGGACCCCGCAACCTGCCCCAGAACCCGGCGTGCGCCAAGGTTTTCGCCGGCGCAAGTGCGCGGGCTCGACGGCTGTCGGCGGCCTGGCATCATGCAGGGGGGCTCCAGGGAGCCCGCGGAAGGCCCAAGACGGCCCGAAGCCAAATCCGAAACGGCCCAGGACCTCGCAACCTGCCCCATAACCCCAATGCGCGCCATGATTTTCATTGGCGCAAGTGCGCGGGCTCGACGGCTCTCGGCAGTCTGGCATGTGGAAGGCTCTGGAGAGACCGCGGAGGGGCCGCGACGATCCGGGCCCCCGGACCGCGCGCGCGCCGAGACGCTCCAAGACGGCCCGCGGCCGCGAACGCGCTGCGAGGGGAATGCCGATCGCGCTGCCGCTGCTGCTGCTGCTGCTGCTGCTCCATGCTGGTCGCCCTGCCCCGAAGCCCCACCGCTGATATCGAGATATCAAGACGTCGAGATTTCGAGTCCCCGCCCAGCCCCACCCCCGAAATAAAGATATCGAGATATCGAGATGTCGAGCCCCCGCCCGGCCCCGCCCCCTGATGTCGAGACGCCGAGATATCGAAATGTCGCGCCCGCCCCCAACCCCCCCCCGCCCCCCGACATCGAGACATCGAGGTGTCGAGTCCGCCCGGCCCCGCCCCCGATATCGAGATGTCGAGTCCCCGCCCAGCTGCAACCTATCGAAATATCGAGTCCCGTCAACCCCCGCCGGGACGCCACGCGGCCGCAGTGGTCTTGCAATCGCCTGCCATCCCTTCCAGACGCTTCAAAACCAATTCAATCTCACTCGGTGCCATGCCCACTCGTGTCCAGATCTGCGCGGCAGGCGGGGTTCTGATGACCTCGCGCGGCCCACCGCTTCCGCTATCGAATTGTAGTCGTGCCGCGACACCTGCTTGCGTGACCCGTGCAAACTTGATGCGCTGCCTGTCGCTGGCGGTCTGCGCCTTGCTCTGCGCGAGCCCCGCGGGTTCCAAAGTAGCCGCTTCGACCACCGCGCTCTGGAATGCGATCTTATCTTCCACTGTCTGCACTGCCGCCATGCGTTGCCACCCATGCATTGCCACCCTCGCCGTGCTGTCACGCGTCATGCTTCGATTTCTGCCCGGGCGAATCCATGGCGCGCAAAGGCGGCGCCAAGGAATGGGCCTCCTGCGCGATCTTGCCATGTATTGCGCCCGTCTCTGCGCGGGCGGCGCGCTCTCGCGGGCGCTGGAACTGGGCCCCGCGCGCCGTGGCAGGACTGATTTGGCCCCTGACTTTGAAGCGCGCCCAGGCCTCTCAGCGCCGCGTCGAGTTGTGGGTCCGAATGTCGTATCGCCTTGCTGGTGTGCATTGGGCCCGTCGCGCAGCGGGCCTCGTTGACGTCGTCGGCGGAGACGCGGGGCGACAGGTCGATGAGCTCGTCCCCGAATGGGGCAGCAGGCCAAGATCTTGTTGGGGTACTTCTCGCAGCGCAAGTGCTGCCTGCAGTAGATGGGGCCTTGAATGCCTTCTGGAAGACCGTCGCCGTGCTCGCATCTCGGATTCAGACTCGATCTGGAGGCGGGCTCGTCGGTGTCGCTGCGCCAGTAGCTCAGCGTCGCAATCTCGATCTAGTCGACGCAGTGCCCCGCCCAGTTGTAAGCGTCCAATCGAAGCGAAACCGTTCTGCATGACATGCTTGGCGCGAACCGCGGAGATCCCGCGCTTTCTCGCGCGCCAGCAGAGGCATGCGGAGGCGCGCGCGGCTCCAGTGCGTGATCTGTTCGGCAGGTGCGCATAGTCATGTTCTGGCACTCTTCTTCCCTGGCGCCTGGCCGTCTTGACCCTCGTTTTGCCGGGGTGCATAGGCCGCGCTGCAATCGCATTCCCTTTGCGCCGTCCTTGCCGATCGCCTTGCTGACTTGGCATGCCTGGGATAAGTTCCAGTGGGCGATCAGCCGTCTGCGTTGACGGACACGCGCGAATATGCCGATGAAACAGTGGCGCAGGCCCGGCACGTCATGAAAGGGCTCGCACGCCCCCGAGCCCGTCGCGCGCTCAGTTGCGGCCAGCCACGCGGGGAGGAGTATAGGCCAGATCTCAGCGGGCACGGGCCATGGCACTGCAGATCGTCTCCTTTTTGTCCTGCCTATTGACCAGCATATGCGCCGGTAGTCTTCTGCAGCCTCCGCTAGGTCGCGGAAGGAGGGCGCAGCGTTGTCGTCGTTGACGCTGTCAGTACTGATGAAGCTCTGCAAGTTGATCTCGTGCGCGCTCATACCTCCATCTTTTGCAGGTCTGGCAACATCGTCTTTTTTCTACTGGTCTGCTGCGGGAGTGCTCCCTGCAAGGTGTCGATAGTTTCGACGTCTCGGTTCCGTTCGAACGCCTGCCATTCAACTGCTGTTTCGGAATGTGTATTGTTGCTGCCCTCTGTGATGTGCTTCTTCAAAGTATTACGCGAGTTGTTTTTCAACGAAGTAGCTTCAGCTCCTTCCTTATCCTTTTGCATCGTGTGGTCAACTGGTGTAGGCGCAGCGTGCTCTCGAGGTCGTCCTTCAAGTTGGCTCTCGATTCGCTTCGCTGCTTTAAAGATTTGGCTCGTTCTTCTGCCAGCCGCGGGTCCTTAGGTCGGCATGCCCATTCTGATGCTTGGAACATGTGACGTCCCTCCGTCTGCAAGATCTGTGCCAGGTCCTGCCACGCTCCTTCCATGTTGGCGCACGCACTTAGCATGTCCATGCTGTCATTGTAGCCTGTCTCCTCCAGGTGCGACTGCGTTGCTTTCTCGATCTTCTCGCGGAGAGGGGATGCGCGTGTCTCATTATTTAACGCCTCGGCCATCTTGACGTAGTCCCATCCCGGCCTCTTGTCAGTGAGGGTGTAGTCGAGCTTCGCATCTGTTTCCATCAGGCAGGCCATGCGGTCCCTGGGAACGGCATCGGGCATCGCTTGCAGTCGTCGGGTAGAGGGAGATCCGTGGCCAAACTTTGTCACTTTCTGTGAGACAATGTGCGGGATGCCAAGACACATGTTGCTTTCTATTCTCTCCTGCGTCGTAGTAGCTCGGGCCGATCGGGTAGGAGGTGCCAGGGAAGACCACGTCACTGTTCTCGACAATGCCGCGCATTCGCGTGCCAGCGTAGTGCCCCTCTGTCCTCGCGTACTGGCCGACGCTCTCTGACTCTATCTTCACGAGGCAGCTCGTTGTCAGGATGGTCCCTGTGCCGTTGTTGATGTCGGCTCCGATGGTGCGGCTTGGCACGTGCGCAAGGAGGCCGGCCATGAAGTCCCCGAGCGCGGTGGTGGTGTTTTCGATCCTGTGTTGTTCTCGTCCGTCCCGGCTTCTGGGGGCAGAAATATAGCTCCATCGACATGATATCGCACGTCTTGCTCTTGATTCGTACTGCCCTAGCTCGCCTTCTGATCGGTGTTGGTGGTGGCCATCGTATTATGATGACCTGTTTCGCCCTCGCTGCGTTTTTGTTCTGCAAGGCGGTTACGCCGCAGGCCTTGTTGCTGAGCTGGCTGCTCTTCCGCCATCCGTGGTGGATCGCGCGGAAGCGGGGGAGGTCCTCGACAGTGCCAGGGGGGTGTCCGTGCGGCGCCGAGCGCCCACCAATTCGATGGCGCCAGCCCGCCCGCGCTCGCACGCAATCTCCGGTTCGCGGTCGCGGTCGGCGGTGCTCGGCGGGCTCCAACTGAGTAGTCGAAGCCAATCTGGCGCCAATCTGGCGGGTCCAATCTGGCAATCTGGCGAGGGAGTCGATCTGATCTAATCTGGCGAGAGCCAATCTGGCGCCAATCTGGCAATCTGGTAAACGGCCCCAACATATATATATATATATATATATGTATACATATGTATATATATATAATATATATATATATATATATATATACCACGCGCGCGCGATCTATTGGACCAATAGATCGCGCGCGTGGCCAGCAAGACCGGGAAAGCGATGGCTCCACGTCGCCTCGCGGCGAGGCGTGGGCGGAAGTGGGGCGAGGCCCACGCCGGATCCGGGTGGGGTTTGGCCATGGCGAGGCCTCGCGCGGCGCGCCCACGGCCCCGCGATTGGCATAGGCGACGCGGCTAGGAGGAGGGCGAGGAGGAGGACGACGAGGGGGATACCCGCGGTATGGATGATGCCCTTGAAGGTAGGCCTAACTCTATCGAGTCGGATGGGGCACATGGGCTCGCCCATCCTTGGAGCGGTGCTCGTGAACGATGGGGTGACAAGCCTTCTGGTCTCAGAGCCTGAACATGGGCGCTTCTGGCACCTGGTGCTGGTGGATGGTATCTGTAGCCAGCATATCCCGAGGCAGCCACCTCTATGGAGGAGGGAGGGAGGGGGGGAGGGATGGATGACGAGGCGGATAACGAGCGCTATAGGCATACATAAAACCGACAACTATTTCTGTGGATGAGGCGATCATGAAAGAATTACCAGAAACTGAAGCGACTGGAATAAGGTTTGAAATGCAATCGTGGGCCGACAATCAGTCACATCTTGTAAGTTGACGGCGTGGTACACTGAACCTGGAACGACTGAGTTAGGGGCATTCTGTCTTCCAGCCAGTTCAAAACAATTCTGAGCAACG
The DNA here is from genome assembly GCA_963575745.1 of Prorocentrum cordatum. Taxonomy (NCBI): domain Eukaryota; class Dinophyceae; order Prorocentrales; family Prorocentraceae; genus Prorocentrum; species Prorocentrum cordatum. The sequence goes on from CAUYUJ010010513.1 coordinate 388,989, forward strand.
TATTTTTTGTCAGTGCATGGCATTCATAAGCGTTGCTTGGCACTGCTTGGAATCGTTGCTTGGCAATGCTTGGTATTGCTTGGCGTTGCTTCACATTGCTTGGGAGTGTTCTGCGTTGCTTGGCATTGCTTGGCGTTGCGTGGCGCTGCTTGGCATTGCTTGGCATTGCTTGGAAACAAGACCAAGCAACCCAAATAATGCACTAAAAGCATGAGACCAAGCAACCCGAGACCAAGCAACTGGGGGACTGCAATGAAGAGGCAAGACCAAATAACCCGGGGGGAATGCACAAAGGAAACAAGACCAAGCAGCACGGGGGATGCAGTAAGAAAGCAAGACCAAGTATCAACCAGAGACCAAGCAACCAGGGGACTGCAATAAGGAAGCATGACCAAACAACCCGGGGGGAATGCAAAAAGGAAACAAGACCAAGTACCCCTGGGAGTGCAGTAAGGAAACGAAATCGAGCAACCCCAGGCAACACCACAGTAAGGAAACGAAGCCACGCAACACCTGGCATTGCCACAGGAAGGAAACGAGACCAATCAACCCTGGAGAACGCCACAGTGAGATCACAAGACCCAGCAACTCTGGGAAACGCTGGCTGGCGCAGGCCCAGCACCCACCGGGTCTTCAGAAACCAACCAGACGCCCTCAGACAAGCCGAATACAGGGATGTGTGCAGGGAATCTGTGTCATGGGCTGGTGACCCAGTGAGAGATGTATCGCCTCCTCTCTGATGCATCTATATGGTTAGTACGGAAGCTCTGTATGTTAACGTTTTTTTAACCCGCGTTTTGAGATTGGACGAAAAAGGGGGGGGGGGGAGGGGGGGGGTCTGGCTCCAGACCTCTGCTTACTGCGACTGTTTGCAAGAGTGCTGCCTCGGGGGGACCCCGCCCGCTCGAAACAGGCGCCAAAAAACAGCCAAGATCTACTCCATGGGTGGGGGGGAGGGGGGGGGGGGGGGGGGGGCCCCGCGCCGATGCGCAAAACAACACATAAAAAACCATCACTATCCAGCGACCCCTCTGTCAGCTTTCGGCCATACCTTCCCGAGGCGGGGGAGGGGGCCCCGAGGAAGTGGGGGGGGGGACCCCTCCTCGTGGTGAAGGAATCTGTTGGAGGAGGAGGAAGAAGTCTCCTCTGGAGCTGGAGGGGGGACGCCTCACGGAGGCGGCAGGGCCTTACTGGAGAAGGAGGAGGAGGCGGGGGAGGAGGAGGAGGAGGAGGAGGAGGAGGAGGAGGAGGAGGAGGAGGAGGAGGAGGAGGAGGAGGAGGAGGAGGAGGAGGAGGAGGAGGAGGAGGAGGAGGAGGAGGAGGAGGAGGAGGAGGAGGAGGAGGAGGAGGAGGTCTCCTGGTCCAGGAGACCTCCTCCTTCTCCAGCAAGGCCTCCAACCAGAAGCACTTGCCAACGACAACCGCAACGCAGAAAATCGCAGAAGCAACCGACAAAAAAACATAAGTTCAAAGACGTCCAGAACTTCCGGTTGCGGTGGCTTCTTGCGTGATCACTGGCGGTGGAGGTGGACGCCTCCTGGAGGTGGAGACGTCTGCTGGAGAAAAAGGTGCCCATGGAGTGGAGGGTGGCGCCTCCTCGAGGTGGGCGAGCCTGCTCGAGAAGGAGGAGGCATCCTGGAGGATTTTTTGGGAAATGCCCAGCAGCTGCATGGATGGTGTGCGCTTCCTGTTCAAAACCGATCGTCTCGCCCCGGCACTGCGAAAGAGCTTCTTCCGACCAGCCATAACTGTGGGAGCTGTGGTCCTTACCCCCCTGGGGGAACCCATCGCATCGACGACCTCTCGAGAGGGGTGTCGAAACCGATGGGTCCCCCAGGGGGGTCAGGACCACAGCTCCCCCAGCTGTGGCTGGCCTGTTCTTGGAGCGTCTGCCCGATAGATGGAGGAGGAGGAGGAGGAGGAGGACGAGGAGGAGGACGAGGAGGAGAACGAGGAGGAGGGAAAGGAGGAGGAGGAGGAGGAGGAGGAGGAGGAGGAGGAGGAGGAGAGGTTCGAGCTGCCGTGCGGCCGAGACTTGCTAGGATGCAGGCCCGCGGGGCCCGCACCCCTCCCACGAGTGCCCGCAGGCGTGAGAAGGCACGCTCCGTGGTACATGCGCGCTGACCTGGGACGAGTGGGGTGTTGCTGCAGCATCGGTGGCGCGTGCTGGACGTGCCCTGGCCTTCCTCCTCCTCCTCCTCCACCACCTCCTGCTGTTGCTTTTGCCCCTCCCCCTCCCTTCCACATCACTTCTGTCTCCACGTCCTCCTCCTCCTCCGCCTCCTCCTCCTCCTCCGCACGACTGAGGATTCTCAAGCGGTTCTCTTCCAATGGGGCACCCTCGCAATGACAATGAATTCTTGTAGGGGCCTATGAAGAGGGAACTTGGAGCGAGGGCTCATCGCAGCATCGTTGAGGCGTCTTGGGTTTACGCTGGTCCTCCTCCTCTTCTTCCTCCTCCTCCTTCTCCTCTTGTCGGGGAGACGTAAGACTCGGGTACGGGAGACTCGGGTTGGCCTGACAGGGGCCATCATAAACATGACGTGACCAAATCTGAAATTTGACGCGGGCTCCCGCTGCAGACATCCCACGAAAACGGGACCGTCAAAATCCAGGACGCGCTCGTCAAGAAAAAAGCCAGCAAACCCGAGTTCCAGCTTACTCGAGGCTTACGTTTCCCCGATCCTCCTCCCCGATCCTCCTCCTCCTCCTCCTCCTCCTCCTCCTCCTCCTCCTCCTCCTCTGTCTCCTCCCCCCCTTCTGCTGCTGCACAACATCTTCGTAGCCACATTAGGGCCATCGCAAGACTTACAATAAGGGCACCAGATCTTCGGTTAAGCGACGGCCGTGGACAGGGAATTCTTCCCCCCTCCCCAGAAACCTCCTCTCATCTTGTTCAGGCCCTGTGGCGTCTATATCCATCCACAATTTCCATATGCGGCAATTTCGCCGCATGGGCTTTCCAATCTAGCATGGGCTTCCCTACCAAGCAGACACATGGGCTTTGGCAGCATGGTTTGCCTACCATGGCTTCCCTACCGCGCCTTGCCTAAAATGGCTTGCCCAGCATGGACCTCCGGCCCTCTGGCTACAACTGAGCTTGCCTACCAAGCGCAGAGGCGGAGCGACCAGAGCGGGGAATGTGGTGGATGTGTGGCGTGATGGAGGAGAGGGCGGCTCCACTGTGGAGCTCTTAGACTATGGCCCTCGCCCAGCGCCCGGCCCAGCTCACTGCTCTGGCGCATCTTCCGCGGGAGCGGCGGCTGACATCACCGACATCTGGCCAGCAGGCCAGAAGGGCGCCGCAGCTGGCGACAGGCTCTGCGACGCAGGGGCGGCGCCGGCACTGCTTGTGCTGGGCGGCAGCGGCTGCGCAGAGGATTCCGGAGGCGGCGGCGTCGGTGATGGAAGAGCCTGCTGATGCTCCGGAGCCGCAGCAGGATGATCTCCAGGGGGCAGCACGGCTCCTGGGCTGGAGCCGACGAGCTGCGCGACGTAGGCTCTCAGGTACCTGTTCTCCATCTCGAGCTGGCGGATGTACTCGTCCTTCCGGTCGCGGTCCTCGGCGAAGGTCGGCTCCATGCGGGTGGAGAAGCCTACGCCGTCTGGGAGCGCCCCAGCGTGTCCCACGAAGTCGCCGTATCCCGCCGCGGGGCCAACGGCCGACGGCACCGTTCCGAGGAGGGCGCTCGTGGCCGACAGCACCGGCCGGGCCGCCAGGGGGTCCGCCTGCCCAAACCACGCGCCGCCGCCGTCGCTGGCAAAGTACGCGGGAGGCGCCGGGAAGGCGCCGAAGGGGTCAGCCTGTGGCGCTGCACACGCGGACTGCTGCTGCTGCTGCTGCAGCTGGGGGGCGAAGTCGCCAGAGGCCAGGCCGAGGGGCGAGGCGCCGAAGGCGTTGCGCGCGGCATCCGAGGGCGTCACGGGCAAGGAGCCGTCGGCCGACGCGGACAGCGTCTCGGCCGAGTCGTCCAGGCCCAGCCTTCCCTTGCCCTTCTTCTTGTTCTTCCGCTTGCGCTTCTCGTGGTCGAAGTGGCAGTGCTGGCAGTTCCAGCCGTTCAGGCAGCGGCCCTTTGGGTGGAAGCAGCACCGGTCGCACGTGCCGTCGAAGTGGTTCGCAGACCCGATGGACGGCAACTTCGAGAACCAAGCACCCAATTCCTCGTTCCCCGCGGCGGGCATGAGAACGCTGGTGCCAGGGAGGCCGAAGCCAGCCATTGCGCTGGCCGCCTGAAAGCATCCGGGCTGGGGCTGCTCTCCGCACGCCCCCTTCGCATGGTCACCCCCGTGCGACCTGTCCCCGTCCTCATCGTCCTCGCCATCCGACCCGGACTCATCACCGTCCTTCACCTTGAGCAGGGACCGACCGTCCCGGCATTCCTATAGACCTACCACGAAATGTTCTTAGAACCCCCCAACATGTTCTAAGAACGAGAACAAGGAACACAAACCCGATGCTTTGAAACAGGACAGCCCCAGCCAGAACTCTGCGCCATAAGCACGCTTCGCTGCAACCACAAGGGGTCCTCAGAACATCCTCTGGCAGGCCGATGGGCGGGCCAGGACGCTTCGCCACTGCTTGAGCACCATCGCCAGCAGCGACGGCGTGGATGCCCGCGCCGTGGCTGTCGCCGCCGGCCCGCCAGGCAGCCCCTGCGAGGGGCCCCAGGCGCTGCCGGGAGGCTGGGAGCCGCCGCCGCCGCCGCCGCCGCCCTGGGGCGTGAGCCCCGGGGGCAAGCGCCGGTGCGCCGCCCAGGGGCCCTCCTTTGAGGGAGGGAGGAACAACTCCCCGACAGGGCAGGTTTTGATACATAGGATGTTTAAAACATATTGGATTTGTTCGTTGATAATGCTGAATGCCCGCATGTTTATTATATGATCCGCATTTGAGGGAGGGAAACAGCGCCCCTGCTCTTAGGATTTAGCCAGGGGGGTGCCTGCAGAAAAGGGGGGGGGGGCCCAAAACGCCACCAGCCAGGGGCCATCCCTTTGAGGGAGGGTAGAAACGCCCCTGCTCTTATGGTGTTCCAGCCTACTTTAGCCTTAGTCGGGCCTGTCCCCCTAAACGGAGATTTTGGACGAAAAATGAAAGGCCCCCAAACATGCGCCAAAAATGCTCAAACATAGTCAAACAATGGTCCCCAGACGATGTTTTACTGTTTTGGGATATTTCTCCTGTAGAGGGACAGGCCCGACTTAACTTTAGCCTTGACCACCAGAAAGAATATCGAGCACCAAAAGAGTACCGAAACTCCAGGGTGTTCACGCGTCGGGCCCTGGGAGGCACTCGTCCGACACCGTTTCGACGCTCTTTCGACACTTTTCTGGGTGCTCGAAATTATTTCATGGACGTGGTCCTGGAGTACGATGGGGGCAACATAACCCTACTCTGGGCTACAAGAGCGTGGTCTGCAAACCTCCTGGGAGCTCCCTGAGGCCAGAAAGCCACCAGGACGCCGCGCGACATGGGACGCGCAGAGACATCCTAGTACTATCTGTCCACCTCGGGGGCGCGCGTCCGACCCGAACATATAGTATATCCATCCTGTAGTATACCGTTTCCCGAGCGGTGTGGCCAGAAATCGCCCGCCACGACGCACATACTATAAGATTTCTGGGCGCGCGCGTCGCCCCTGGGAGGGGCGCCGCACATACATAGTATAGGCATGTTGGGGGGACGCCGCGCGGCACGCGCGATGCGCAGGGCTTGTACCCTGTCGGCCAACAGAAGGTTCAGCGCACAGCGCCTCGCAGACCCCGGTAAGGGGCGCTTCTTACGCCCTTGATTGGGGGGCGGAAAGATACGGATACGTGTTGTCCCCGGACCTCTCTTGGGGTGCGTTCTGACCGGAATTTCGAGGCGAATCCAGCGGTGACAACGAGGATTCCCCAGGAGGACCAGGAAAGGCCGAAAACGAAGGGGGACAACATGTATCCGTATCTTTTTCTCCCTCGACTTGAATCCTGGTCGTGGGGCGGCTGCGCACCCGCGGGCCCTGCTGCCAGCAGCGAGCCGAGGCCCGGGAGCCTGTCGCAGCCGAGAGACCTCCACGCTGCGGCGCCCTGCGGTGCGCCCGGCGCTCCTCGGGGGGGACGCAGCGGTGTCGATGCCGCGCTGCCCCCCAGACCTCTCCCGACTAGACGTACGAATGACCTTTCGCGGGAGTGACCTTTGGTGCGGGCCCAATGGGGGGCCCCCCATCGCTGAGCGCGAAGCTGCAGCGGCGGCTTGCGCGCCCGGTTTGGGCCCCCTCGCGCCCCCCCCCCCCAATCCGCGTGCCAGAGGTCACTCTTGCCCAGGGTCACTCTTACGCGTAGCCGACTCTCCCAGGGTGCGTTCTGGCCAGAACTTCCCGGAGAATCCAGTCGTGGCTACGAAGGCTCTCCAGGTCGAGCGGCGGTAGCGGTATCTCTTTCCCCTCTGAGCTCCGGCGCTGCCAGCGGAGGCAGGACTTCTAGCGATGGGCCCGTGGGTCAGCCCTCCCAGGCGGCCCCGCCGCATCTCCGCGGTGGCGGGTGAGCGCCTGTCCTCGTCGGACTCATGAAGCGACGTCTCCAGGCTGTGGTCGGGCGGCACATCGGTCTGCCCGTCGTCGCTGCTGTCCAGCAGCTCCACCAGGCCGCTCTGCCACGCCGGCTTCTCGTCGGGCTCCTCAACGAGGCTCGAGCTTATCCCTACCCCCAAGACCGACAAGCCGAAAGGCGAGGCCAACCTTGGGGATGTGCGCCCCCCAAAGGCGGAGGGAATCCTTGAAGTGAAGCGATGCCAATCTCAGAGGGACAGGCCCAGACATGCGACGTCTTGACTTCGGCAAGACGGCGTCACCGGCAGCCCAGGCCCTTTCCCCGGGGGCCGGCTGCTCATCCTAACTGCCCAGGCCCTTTCCCCGGGGGCCGGCTTCTCATCCTAACTCGTTTTTTTTGACGGCCCCGGGGGCAGGCGAGGGCCCCCAGGGGTAGAGCATACTGAAAAGCCGCCAGTCCTGATTGGGAGGAGGAGGAGGAGGAAAGGAGGAGGAGGAGGAGGAGGAGGGGCATTGAGGGGGAGGAGGAGAGGAGAGGAAGGAGGAGGAGGAGGAGGAGGAGGAGGAGGCGGAGGGGCAAGGAGGGAGGAGGAGAGGAGGAGGAGGAGGAGGAGAGGAGGAGGAGGAGGAGGAGGAGGAGGAGGAGGAGGAGGAGGAGGAGGAGGAGGAGGGAGGAGGAGGAGGAGGAGGAGGAGGAGGAGGGGAGGGAGGAGGAGGAGGAGGAGGACGAGGAGGAGGAGGAGGAGGAGGAGGAGGAGGAGGAGCAAGGAGGAGGAGGAGGAGCAGGAGGAGGAGGGAGGAGGAGGAGGAGGAGGAGGAGAGGAGGATCGATGATGAGGAGAGGAGGATCGAGGAGGAGGAGAGGAGGAGGAAGATTGCGAACGACGCGATCATGTCTGGGGGAGATCTGTGCTCCGGGCCGGCGGGTCCTGGAAGACGTCGTCGCCGAACAGCAGCGTCGAGGGCGACAGCAGCCCGGCCCCGTGGTGCATCCGCCCGCGCGCGGGCCCCGGCAGGGGCCGCGCGCGGGGGGAGCGGCGCGGCTCCGCTGCGCAGCCCCGCCCCTCAGCTGCCAAGCCCACCGCTCGCCGAGCCGGCTGGGCCAAAACTGCTAGCTGGCGGCGGCGGCGGTGACGATCCAGTGAGGGTCCTGACCTAAGGAACCCTAAATAAGGAACGAGGCCCATTTTCTCCATAAGTTAAACTTTGATTTCGTATCGAAAACATAAGGAAAACCTGAGGCAAACTGTGAAACACTTAAGGAACACGGAGCCCCTCCCCAACGAAAAGGGTTCCTTCTTCAGGGCCCCGACTGTATGGGCTTCGAGGTCTCGAGGCCTGGGAGGCTTTCGGGGGCGCCCTCGTCGCCCCTCGGCGGCTCCGTCCAGCCTGGGGACGCCTCCCAGGAGCCACGCTCAGGTCGGGCCTGTCCCCCATACAAGGGGATTTGGGGCGAACAATTAATTTTAAACAACCCGCACAAGGCCCCCCAAAAATGCTCAAACATAGTCAACAAGTCGTCCCCAGACCATGTTTTGACTATTTTGAGGATGCCCCCTGTAGCGGGACGAGCCCGACTTGGAGCTATAGGCCTGGAGGTGGACACCAGCACCGAGGTCGGCGGTGTGCCGCCACCGAGGGAAGACGCTCCCGATCTCGGCGACGGTGGTCATATTCTGGCTTCCAAGAGGACCGAACTATGTTGCCACCAGCACCGAAAGCTAGGATCACCTTCCCCCTGTGGAGGCACCCCCCCTGTGCTGGTGTTGGTGCCCACTTCCAGGCCTCCCAGGCCCGACAGCGAATTGTCCGTTCTCGGTGCTCGAGGGGGCGCCGCAGCCGTGATTTTCCAGGCTTGCGCCCGCCAGGTTTGGGCCGAGGTCGTTTCCACGGAGCCTCGTGTTGCGAAGGGGGGCCCTGTCCAGCCCCGAGCGTACGCGCTGGGCAAGGGCTCGCGCTGGGCAAGGGCTCCCCCCTGTGGAGGCACCCCCCTGTGTTGGTGTTGGTGCCAATGTCCAGGCCCCCAGAGCTGCGCCTGGCCGAGAGCGCCCTGACGGGTACCCGCATCGCCCCGAGCGGCCGCAGGAGGCCCGCGTTCTGACCCGAAGGCCACTGCAAGATAGGCCCAAGGGTTACAGTCGTGGCGTTGACCTAAGGAACCCTAAATAAGGAACGAGGCCCCTTTTCTCCAGAAGTTGAACCTCGATTTCCCTTCGAAAACCTAAGAAAAACGTGGGGCAAGCTGCGAAACACAACGGAGCACGGAGCCCCTCCCCAACCACAAGGGTTCCTTCTTCAGGGCCCCGACTGTAAGTCGGGCGTGTCCCCCTACAGGGGAAGTTTGGGAGAAAACTTAAAGATACTAAAAACAACCCGCGAACGGGCAAGCATAGTCATAACAATCGTCTCCTGATTTCCCCCCTGTAGAGGAACAGGCCCGACTTGACCCAAGGGGTCAGGCGGCACCGGGTCGGGGAAGCCAAGCCGCGCCTCGCGCCCCGCGATGCCCGATGATCTTCGCGCCCTCGCGTCTCCCCACCCTGGAGAAGGGCAGCCGCTCTGGCCCAGAGCGCGGCGCGCGAAGAGCGCGATTGTCTCCCCGCGTCCCCGCGGGGGGCCCGAGTGACGGCGATGGTGCTGAGCTGGGCGCCGGCCAGCCCTCGCCCTGGCGGCCGGCCCCTGCCAGCCCTCGCCCTGGCCCAGCTCAGCACCGCCCTCGTCAGCCGAGGGGGGGGCGCCAGAGCGAGGGCTGCGGAGGGCCAGCGGCCAGGGCGAGGCCCGGGGCCAGCAGCCACAAAACAATCTCGGAGTACTCTGCCAGCGTGAGCGACGCAAGGGACAGCTGCCATATGGATCCGAACGCCGACCAGGACATCAAGTTCGATTACGAAATCATGATTACCTACGTCGGGGCATCGTTCAACTACGTCCTCAGGCACGAAGTGCTACGGGAAGCGTGTCGCTTCAGGATGACCCACAGCCAGACCGTCCTCGACCATTTCGTCAAGCACCAGCTCGCTACTTACGATGCTCGCGTGCCCGATCGGCGACGACTGCGATGACATACCGACACACCAGCTGCCGTGGATTACCAGCGCCGCAGCCTACTTACAGTAAAATTAAGAAAATTAGCAATCAAGAAAGCTAGGCCAGCTTGTCATAAGTTTCTTATGGAAACGCTTGGCCAACTTGTAGAGCCAAGAACGTACATGATTCATTTCTAAGGTCCAAGGCTATCAATCCCCTGAAGAAGCTGAGCCAGCTTTCCGGCAAGTTGGTTAAGAAACGCTCGGCCAGCTCTTCGGGGGGAGGTTTCTTGATCATAAGCGGGACCTTATGTACATCAGGTTGGGTATACGCTACATCCGAGACCGCGCTATTCGCGATCACCCGCTTCCAGAGGGACACCGCCACCGCAGCAATCAACAAAATCAGCGAGCTGATCAACGCCCAGGGAGACCACCTACCAGGCAATGCCGCAGAACAGGCAGCCTATGCGGAGGACGGACACCGAGGACCACATGGCGCAGCAGCTCCGAGAGACATCACCACCAATTGCGAGCTACCCAGCACAAGCATGAGCAGCGACCTAGAGACAAAGCCACAACATCAATGCGCACCGCCAGTACTATACACACCATAAGCGCATGAGGAGCTGCGCCTCGACAACACCATTTCCAGGCCCAACCGCCTGGAAGACGCCCTCGGCAGCTAATTACAGCAGCGCCTGATCACCGACACGCACCCATCGCTGGCGAAGGCTGATAGCGACCATCAGCCCCACGCCCCACCACAGAGACAGCAGGACAGACTGCCCAGCCAGAGGGAGAAGGGCACGACAATTCAACGGACCTGCAAGACGAGAAGGTCCACAGCTCCGATGACGCCACCATGATCGGAGCAGAGACAGCGTGGCAGCCGTGCCCACCGTATGACATCGCCTGCCAACTCAAGTACAACACCCGGGCGAATCGGGAGCCTCCGCCTGATCGCCCACAACGTTTGAAGCACAGGCCTCAGGATGGGACCAGACTGCCAACAGAACACAGCTGGCCGCAGAAATTGCACTTCCCCGACCAGCTACCGACGGCTAAGAGACGGCAGCTATGCTACGCAGTGGGTCGCCAAGGGGTTTTCTCACCCACATATGCTGCATTGTCCGACGTGCAATGCCATGGGTCCCTATTGGGATTTCGCACCCACGGAAGAGACAATCACAGCAGATGAGGGCCTCTCCCAATCTTCACTCCCTACAGGCTCACCTTCTCGTAGCCCAATTCTCCCCTCGTCTTTCCATACTGACATTCTACCACCTCCCATCTTGTGGTGGCGGGATGGGCGGGTTGCTACGGGTATGGGGGGTGGGGACGGTGTGTGCTCACCACTGGCCGCCCTGGCAAGGACCAGAGCGACCGTGGCCGCAACTCAGGCACCCTACAGCGAGCGTCTCAACCTCCATCTCACCCATCGCTGGCCGCCAAGGGCGTGATGGCGGCCGCAGCCGCACCACAGCCAGCAGCAGGCTGCAGCCGCAGACTCCTCCCACCTTGTCACCGTCGCCTACAGCCGCGACCCTAGGTCCCTTTGCCCACACCAGCAGTAGGGGGGCGGGATGGGGGATTCAAAACGGGTTATGTAGGGATGGGCACCACAATCACAGAGCTTGCCACCGCCACCGAAGGCATATACCTCTTCCAAGCACGGTGGACCCCCTCCAAGCGGCCCCAGCTCCCGCGGTCTGGGTACCCTGCTCCTACCTTTGCGGGGGAGGGCACCAGTCGCGACGCTGGGGGACGCTGGGGTTGGGTCCTGTGTGCAGGAGGAGAGGCCGTCATGCCATCCAACTTGGCGATAGTGGCTAGCTACAGTCGGACTTGATTGGACAGGGCACGCGAAAAAACACAAGACCCTTCCGAGGGCCACATTGCCATAGGAATGTTGGAGGCATTGGTCGCGAGACACAGGACACAAGGGCACCCTTGATGTGGCAGGGTCGACCTACTAATCGGGGCCGACTGTACCCTTGCCAAGCGAGTGTGGGGAACCCGACCACCGCTGGGAAGGCTCAAACCTCCCTCACGCGCGGTGGGACCCCCACCAGGCGGCTCCGAGGTCAACGTTCCGGGAACCCTACGCCTGCTTGTTGCAAGCCACTGAGTATGAACTCGCGCATCTGGTTATCGCTGTAATCGGATGGTTGCGACGAGCCCATCATCTCGGCCAACGCCCGAGCTGTGCCTGCGTAAAACATCACAGGACGCGCGTCCGCCGGGGACTCGAGGACAGACGCCACGAACATCACCCAGGTGAGGGATCCCGTTGTTGACCTCGGGGACGCCTCTGGGGGGGTCCTGTGAGCAGAGGGAGAAGCTTCGAGCCTTCTAACTCGGCGTGCGTGGACCGGGAACGCCGCCGCGCCCCCTGCCGCCGTGCCAACAACCACCTCTCATCCACCAGCTGCGCCTCTCGGAATCCCACACCTCCCTTTTCGCCTGCCACTGCCGCGCCATTTGCTTCCCCACGCCTCACTGTTCCGCACGCCTCAGGGCTGACAAAGGTGGACACCTCAGAAGAGGGGTCCCAGGGCGCCCTCCAGGGCATTGGCCCAACGAGGCCAGCTAACCCGAAGGAGGGAGGACACAACCACACGGCCCCAGGGCCTCTCACCTTTTCTTCACCGTCACCACAGCCGCTGCAGCACCGAGAGTCATCTCTCTTCTCTTTCTCCTTTCGAGGTGATGATCATGAGCTTGGTTGCCCTTCTCTCCTCTCTCTCTCTCTCTCTCCCCTTACGCTGTCTGTCACGTTTACATGTACGTCCTACAGCCCGCGGTAAACAACGCCAGGCTCTGGTTTGATCCCCCCAATGGCCGACTGGCCGTCGGGGGGGGAGGGCCATTAGGAATCAAGAATCAGGAGGAGGAAAAGGAGAAGGAAGAGAAGGACGAAGAGGAGGAGGATAACGAGGGGATGGCAACGTCAGATTACATCCATGCCGCCAGTATAGTGACCAGGAGGAGGAGGAGGAGGAGGAGGAGGAGGAGGAGGAGGAGGAGGAGGAGGAGGAGGAGGAGGAGTAGGAGTCAAGCTAGCCAGCTCGAGCGAGTCAAGCATGGCATGCCCAGTCCCACCCGCCCTCCCACAACATAAGAAGCAAAGCTGGCACAACTGGGGGCCGAAGTCACACCGGCCAGCCGGTTTGGTACAGCTGATGCGGCCGCGATGGCGGTTGCCGACGGGAACTGGCGAGCGCGTGTTGAATGCCGCGCACGCATTGCCAGACGAGTCGAGAATGGCCCGGTACACCGCAGGAAGCCAGAGGTGGCCGGAGGAAGCCCGACGGTCTGACAGGACACCCCAAAGAATTTTTGTGAAAAAGCATTGGGTTTTTGATGTTTTTATGTGGAAATGCTTGCAACAACACGGTATTCGGTAGGATTCTGACATGAACGCGCGAGTGTGCTCTTTGTAATTTTTTTTGCACAGGATTCGCGGCCTGGGTGCATGACAGAGCATCGCGAGTGCACCGCGCGATGACGTGAAATCGCTGGATTTGACAGAATTCTTAAGATTCCCATGGTTTTCCTATGATTTCAGCAAGAGAGCCCGGGCGGGAAATTTGTACAATTTTTTGTGAAAAAGCATTGGGTTTTTGATGTGTTTATGTTGAAATGCTTGCAAACACACGGTGTTCGGTAGGATTCTGACATGAACGCGCGCGTGTGCTCTTTGTGGTATTTTTTGCAATGGATTATCGCCGTGGACGACAGGACGTCCATGTCGAGAGGGAAAAAAAAAGAAAAATGTTGATTTTGTATTGTTTTTTACAGGTTAGGATGGG
>CAUYUJ010010513.1:402453-434953 GCA_963575745.1 Prorocentrum cordatum
GCTGCTGCTGCTGCTGCTGCTGCTGTTGCTGCTGCTGCTGCTGCTGCTGCTGCTGCTTCTCCTCCTCCTCCTCCTCCTCTCCTCCTCCTGCTCCTCCTCCTGCTCCTTCTCCTCCTCCTCCTCCTCCTCCTCCTCCTCCTCCACATCTCCTGCCTACTCGTTCTCGTACACGCCCCCCTGATAAGAGGCAAGAGAAGACGGGCGACGGAGGAGGCATAGGAAGGCAAGGAGCACCAGAGAGAGAGAGGAGTGGGCCATTCGACCGGCGCACCATTTGCATAGTCCATGCCTCGAGGACAAAACCAGACGCACAGAACAAACAACGCTAGAACGCGCTGGGTGCATCCCCCTGTCAAGTCGGAAGGAACGAAAGGAATCAGATGGGTGAAGATCTGTGGATCCTTGTGGGGGTGAGGGCACAGTTAGGTCCAGGAGACCTTGGGACTTTCTGGGGCCAGAGGCGGTGGAGATCTGGCACACTTGGCAGGTCTGGAACGGATGGTCTTCTTGAATGCCATTGAATGCCTTGTTAACCAACCCGAGGGCTACCCTGTGGCCCCAGGGTCGCGTCAGGGGTCGCGGCAGGCACCGTGTCAGAGGACGCACCCAGGGGGGCTCCCTTGCCCAACCTGCAACACGCAGACGGCACGGAAGCCACCGCGATGAGACGGCCGTGCACCAGGCGCCCGACAGGCGCCCGCACTCTAGCCGGCAGGTGTCTGCATCCATCTCGGCACCAGGCGCTCCCTCTCGCTAGAGCTGCACCACAGGAGCTCATCCGGCAGGAAGTCGAAGAGCACTCGGTGCTCCTTCTTCTCGTCCGCCCGCAGGCCGTCGAAGAACCGGTGCATGAGACAGTAGAGAGGCGGCAGCCGGCCGGCGGGGTCGAACTTCAGAAGCTGCGCCGCCAGGTCGCACGCATCCCGCGAGGCCATGTGCTTGAACACCTCGTCCCACGTCAGCGGTGCGACGTCGGGCTTGAACGAGTACGGCGGGTAGCAGGGGTTCATTGCCTGCAGCTCCCTGGGAGAGGGAGTGCCCAGGACTTTCATGATCTGCACCAGCTGATCGATCCCGTTGCTCCCCGTGAACATCGGCTGGCCCAGGATCATCTCCCCCAGGACACACCCGGCCGACCAGAGATCGACACTGGTGCCATAGTTGGTGGCCCCAAGGATGAGCTCTGGGGCCCGGTAGTATCTGCTGCACACGTACGACGAGAGCGACCTGCCGACATGAAGCCGTTTAGCCGTGCCGAAGTCGGCCAACTTCAGCGTGTGCGTGCGTCCGTCCAGGAGGAGGTTCTGCGGCTTCAGATCGCAGTGCATGATTCCTTGGCCGTGGACGAAGGCAAGCCCACGCATCAACTGGTACTGGTACAATTGAACGTAATACTGATCCATGTTCTTCCGGAGGACATTCATGTAATGCTTGAGGACTCGGTGCAAGGTGTCAGACATGTATTCCAAAACGAGGTTCAGCTTGTACTCACCGCTGCTATTGTCCGACATAGTCAAGAACGCACCGCGCAAGTTCACGATGTTCGGATGCCCATCCAACTCTTTCAAGACCTGCACCTCGCGCTCGTTCTCGCCGTTCATCTGGATCCACGAATCCCCCCCCGTCTTCTTCATGCGGGTGGACTTCAGAGCCACGGTCTCTCCCGACTCCTCGACACTCGCCTGGTACACCAGGCCGAACGAGCCCCGTCCCAATACTCTCTGGACTGTGTAGGTGCGTGGATTCAGCTCCGGGAACGGGTCCGCTGGGCGCTTCTTGCCCTGCTCCATGGCCCGCGGGGACGCAGCAGCGAGACGAGCCACCCCTGCGCCAGAGTAGCCTTGAACCAGAGCTGGGATGCAGAATGACATGCCAGTGCTACAGTCAAAAACCCTAACAAGGACGCGCGACTTTGCTCAGGGTACCCTTGCGTCCTTGCTCTTCCTTGCTCTTGCGTCCTGGAGTCCTTGAGGTTTTCGTCGTCCGCCGCCCCAAAAATCCCAACTTCGGCTTCCAAGGGTCTTGCGTCCTTACCGCGCGTCCTTATTAGGGTGTTTGACTGTATGTGCTGATGCTGGAGGCGCACGTCCAACACGAACTCACAGCACACAGAAGTTGCATCAAACCGCTTCCTGAGCGGTGTGGCCAGAAAGCGCCCGCCATGATGCTCGTGATGTCAAGATTCGTGTTAGGTCGGGCGTGTCCCCCCACAGGCGGATTTTGGACGAAAAATGAAAAAAGAATTCCAACAAATACCCCAAACGAGCCAAAAAATACTCAACAAGTCGGCCCCAGACTTTGTTCCCCAATCAGCGCTTGCACTGAAGGTGTCCTAGCGGAAGATGAAACATCTGGCGAACATTTCCCGCCGATTCTGGTAGCAGGCTGGGCTCCCGGGTTCCCGGTTCCAGGTTCCCGGGTCCCCGGTTATTGGTTCTGGGCCCATTTCGGTGGGTTCTGGGTTCCCGGGTTTCCGGGGTCCCGGTCGATCTCCTTATCGATCTCTTTATCGATCCCACGGTGCATTATCGATCTCATGGTCGATCTCCCCAATCATCTCAATCCATCGATCTCACCATCGATCTCATCAAACCATCCACTGCTTGGGGCTTTTTTCTCGTGTAATCTTGAATCTTCTCCTCCTCCTCCTCCTCCTCCTCCTCCTCCTCCTCCTCCTCCTCCTCCTCCTCCTCCTCCTCCCTCCCGTCGAGGGACATGCTCTGACCCACGATCCGTGAGCGCGCGCGTCGCCAGTGCGGGGACCGACGCACACATATGGCAGAAATGCGTGCCCTGGCGGTGCCGAAGGCTTGGCTGCGGGGCGTGCCCGGGGGCTAAGCTGCCCCGATGCGCAGCACGCCGCACGTGGCGTGCCGATGCGGAGCTCAACACGCAGGGTCCGACGCGCAGGTCCGACGCGCGGGCTCAACGCGCAGGCTGAACACGCAGGTCCGACGCCCGGGGGCTAAGTTGCCCCGATACGCAGCACGCAGCACGTACAGGGCAGTTTTTGAAGCATCGAATGTTTAGCAAATATAGGATTTTATGAATACATGATTAATGCAGGACTAAACTTATGCATGAGCTCATCGTTGTTTTTAGTACTAACCCCCTGCATCTTTAATACATGATCCGCACGCGGAGCATGTATTAAACAGGCACTGTAAGTTGCCCCGATACGCAGCACGCAGCACGTAGCGTGTCGATGCGGAGCTCAACACGCAGGCTGAACGCGATGCATTCGCCGCCCAATACGTGGAGCCAACACGCAACGTGTTGACACGGACGTCTTGAACACGGGGCGTGCTGCGTTCCAAAACGGGCGTATCGAGGCAACTAAGGCCCGAGGGCCTCCTGGGCGTCTCTTGGGGCTGCTTTGGGGCCGTGTTGGGGGGCCGCCTGGGCCGCCGGGCCCTCGTGGACCTCCTCGGGACCCCCAGGGCGCTCGCGGAACTCGTTCGGGCCCGTCTTGAGGCCACCTTGCGACCAGCTTGGACCGTGCTGGCGCCCTCCTGCGAGGTCTGGAGCGCCTCTGAGAGCCCTCTTTGGGCGACTTGAGGCCCACCTTGGGGTCCTTGTGGCAGCAGCAGAGAGGAGAAAGAGGTCGCCCGCCCAGAGCACTACTTGCACTGCCAATCCCTCGAGGACCCCCAGAAACGCAGAACAAATAGGATCTAGGAACATCCGCAGACCCTCGATGGGGGCCACCACACTTGGGTCTGGGCGGGGGGGCATCGTCGGAGAGAGATCTTAGACCTGCCTCGGGCCAGAGGCGGTGGATACTAACGACGTCCTGCGAGGATAAAGGAAGAACAACATATAAACATCAACTGTCGGAGGTCCGCGCGGATTTCTTGGATCTGCGCTGGCTCCCCCTCCCTGGCTCTCGGAGTGAGCCAGAGGCGGCGCCGGAGACGCCTTCAGGGGGGATCCAGCGCCGATCCATGAAATCCGCGCCGGCTTCCGACCATTCATATTCATGCCGTTCTGGCCTCTTCGAGAAGACCAGCGGGGGAGAGAGGACCACATCGTGGCCGCAGCAGGTTCGCCATGAAGCACAGCAGACAAGCACGGCAAACCACAGGAACAGACCACAACAGTACGGCAGAACAGCACCGATTTTGTCAATGCGGCGCCAGGCGTACCGCACTGCAGACCACAGGAGCATAGCAGACGACAGCAGCACGGCAGACCAGCGCGGCAGACCAGGCGAACACCGCAGAACACAGCAGCACGGCAGGCCAGCACGGCAGGCCAGCACGGCAGACCAGCACGGCAGACCACAGGAGCACAGCAGACGACCGCAGCACGGCAGACCAGCACGGCAAGCCAGCACGGCAGACCAGCACGGCAGTCCGGCACGGCCGGCCAGCACGGCAGACCAGCACTGCAGACCGCAGGAAAAGAGCAGACCACAGCATGTTGATGATGATGATGATGATGATGATGATGATGATGATGATGATGATGATGATGATGATGATGATGATGATGATGATGATGATGATGATAGCAATGATGATGCTGATGATGATGGTGGTGGTGATGATGATGGTGGTAATGATGGTGGTAATGATGCTGATGATGATGGTTGTGGTGATGATGATGGTGGTGATGATGATGACGATGATGATGATGACGATGATGACGATGATGATGATGATGATGATGACGATGATGGTGATGCTGCTGCTGATGATGATGATGATGATGCTGGTGGTGATGATGATGCTGACTATGCTGATGCTGATGCTGATGACGATGGTGATTGTGGTCATGATCGTGCGTATGATGATGACGGAGATGTTGAAGGACTTCTCGGGGTGTGCTTGGGCGATCTTGGGGTCCTCTGAGGAGCCCCTGGACTAGCAATTTGAATACGCGTAGCCGTTGTGAACCGACTCTCGTTTTCAATCGGGCTGACCTCTTCATCGGCGTACCATAGCAGCACGACGCAGCGCAGCAACGCGACAGACCGCAACAGCACGGCAGACCAGGAAGGCAAACCGCAGGAGCACGGCAAACCAGAACGGCAGACCGCAGGAGCACGGCAGAACAGCACAGCTGACCTCAGGAGAACGGCAGACCAGCACAGCGTTGTTGCAACAGACGGTGCTGGTGCACACTTAGTTAGCTGAAGATGTCCCCAGCGAAATCGTCATGTTCGGCCGTATTGAGGGCACTCTGGGGGTCATTTCAGGGCCCGTTTTGTTTCTTGTGGGGCCGTACTGATGCCCTCAAAAACGATTCCAAGACGACTTTATACTCATTTACTGTTTGATGATTGTTCGGCCGTCTTGAGAGCGCTCTTACAGCACAATCTGCCTTGCTCCTCGTCTTGGTCTGCCGTGCTCCTCGTTTTGATCCTCCTTTCGGTCGTCTCGAAGGCGCTCTTGGGGCCTGGTCTGCCGTGCTCCTCGTCTGGGTCTGCCGTGCTCCTCGTCTTGGTCTGCCGTGCTTCTCTCGGTTTCAAGATGAGGTTGCGAACATCTCAGCCTTGTGAGGATGTCTCAAACGAAATGCTCATATTTTAAATCCACCAACGGAAACTCCCGTGCGATCCGCCACCCCATGTTTCGCGGCGCGCGCGCGGACCTTCGATAACTTCCTACAGATACAGTTTCAACCACAACGTCCAGCTCGCTTCTCGTACCTCGAAGACGCTTTTTTGGCTGCCGCTACCCCGCACCGCTCTGAGGTCTTGCTTGGGATGCCCAGAATCAAACCGACTGGCGGCGCCATACCCGTACGAGCCTGGGACTGGCTTTGAACGGATTTGCAAAGGAAGGGCATCGACGCACAGCACGCCGCCAGCTCGCGGTCGCCAGCGAGTTCCCAAGTGCAGCGCGGAGCCATTAGTAAAGACAAATTGAATGCAATTCAGAAATTAAAAAAAAACAGTCCGCGCCCAGGAGGCCCCAAGAGGCCCCCCAAGAGGCCCAAAAGAGGCCCCACAACGGCCCCCAACAGGCGTCCAAACTGCCTCTAAGGTGCCCCCGAGAGGCCCCCCACAAGATCCCAACGAACATCCAGTAGGCTGCGTGCTCGCAGCACGGGCACGGTGGCGGGATGGGCCGAAGGCCATTCGATAAGGGGCCCCTCCTGCGGGGCCTGTCTGGGGAATCGCTTGTCATATGCGATGGCCTTCTTTCCGCCAGGGAGGCGGGCTGCAACATTACAGCCTCCCCGGATCGTGAGATAAATGGCACGTGCTACGGCCTTCTGGCCCCTGCAGAGAGCAACTCTCACAAGTTAAAAACCTTCCCGAACCGTCATGTGTAGCGGCCTTCCAGGCGAGTTCCACCAGGTCGCCTTATTGACTACTGCACTAGCACGGCACTGCAACTTGCCTCAACCACTCATTTCGATACCTGCTCTCACTCTGTGAAAACATGCTGAACAGCTACTAGCCTCGCCGCACCATGAGCTATTTCCTTTTCCGTCAAGACAATCCAGATAGACGCTGTGTGTGTGTGCTTATGAGACCGTTATGAAAATACCGTATCGCTGGTTTAATGGCGTTTGCCGTGCTCGATCACTTCATGGCAGCGCGGCCTCAAAAGCAAACGCGAGAGATGGCGTCAAAGAGTGGCGGGCGGAAGACTCGCAGCCCCCTTCCTATTAAACCTCCTGATCCTCCCCACCCCCTTCCTCTTCCTCCTCCTCCTCCTCCTGCACGAGAAGGAAAGAGAACGATGTGCCTCCATGAGCTCTGGATTGTAGTGTCCAGCTGTGGCGAAGGCGAGCGCCATATTGGCGATGACCTCGCGGCGGACTGGACGCGATCATAAGCATAAGAACGCAGGGCGACACGGTCAAGTCCAAGCTCGTAAAACATGCCAATGCCGAGCTCCCGCGTTTGATGGGGAAAGGCCCAGCAAAGAGAGAAGCCACGGCTCCCCCTCCTCCTCATCCGTCATCCCCTTTTCTCCTCGCCCTCCCAAGCGCACTCGAGAATGTATCATCACTGCTCCTGCTCTCACTTCCGTTGTTCTCTACCTCTCTCGCTCTCTCTCTCTCTCTCTCTCTCTCTCTCTTTCTTTCTCTCTCTCTCTCTATCTCTATTTCGGATCCTCATCCCCATCACGTCCTCATCCTAACCCTAATGCTCCTGCCCTTCCCTCACCCTCCCTCTTTCCGAACCCCTGACGCATCCGTCGATCTCTCCTGCGGATGCTGCCGAATATCCGCCTCCTCCCGCCTCGCCCTCTCCTCCTCAAACGTTTCCCCTCCCCCCCTCCCCCCACTGCCCCTCTCCTCCTCCTCCTCCTATCCCCCTCCTCCTCCTCCTCCTCCTCCTCCTCCTCCCTCCTCCTCCTCCTCCTCCGCTTCTCTCTCTCCGCCTCCTCCCTCCTCCTTCTCCTCCTCCTCCCCCTCCTCCTCCTCCTCCGCCTCCTCCTCTCCCTCCTCCTCCTGCTCCTCCTCCTCCACCTTCCCCTCTCATCCCCCATCTTGTCAGTCCCCTCCTTTCCTTCCTCCAGGCCCCCCCCCGCTGTCAGGCTGCTCCCCCCCCCTTCCCCCTTCCCCTGTCCCCCCTCCTCACCCCTCCCGCTTGCTGTTTCTTCTTCCGCTCCGCCTCTGCCGCCTCGCCTGCTCCCCCTCCATCATCCCTCGTCTTATGTTGCTCCCATCGTATTTAAGGACCACATCCCAGAAATAATTTCGAGCACCCAGGAAAAATACCGCCAAGAGCCCGCCGAAAGCCCCCCAAGAGACCGTCACGAGAGCTCAGGAGGCCCCCTGGAGGCCTCCCGAGTTCTCCAAGAGGCCTAAAAAGAGGCGCCAAGAGGCCCCAAACGGCCCTACCGAGGCTCCAAGAGGCCACGAACGCGCAAGCAAACGCCTGCGATGGCACAATACGGGCCGGCGGGATGAGCGAAGCGATTCAATAATTCGAGCACCTTAGAAAGTGGTCGAAAGAAAGTGTCGAAAGAAACAAAAAAAAAAAAAAAAAAAAAAAAGAAAGAAGAAGAAAAAAAAAAAAAGGGAAAAAAAAAAAAAAAGAAAGAAAAAAAAAACAGAAAAAAAAAAAAAAGAAAAAAAGGGCGATCAAAAAAAGAAAAAAAAAAAAAAAAAAAAGAAGAAAAAAGAAAAAAAAGAAAAAAAAAAAAAGAAAGAAAAAAAAAAAGAAAGAAAAAAAAAAAAAAAAAAAAAAAGAAAAAAAAAAAAGAAAAGAAAAAAAGAAGAAGAGAAAAAACAAAAGAAAAAAAAAAAAAAAACTCAAAAAAACAATAAAAAAAAAATAAAAAAAAGAAAAAAAAAAGAAAAGAAAAAGAAAAAAGTGTCCCAGGCCCGACACTTTAAACTCCTAGAGTTGTGGGGTTGTTTTTCCTGGTGCTCGAAATTCGTTCTAGTGATCAAGGCTAAAGTAGGTTGGAACATCATAACCCTCGTCCTGATTAACAGCTCCTCCTCGTCCCACCACCAGACGTGTCGGTTCTGCGGGTCAGGCGCTTCGCCTGGGGAATTACTCACCGCTTCTGAGCCTGAAGCTTGAAGCCTCCAATGGCTGCACAGGTGAAGGGCGGCCGCTTTCAAAATTATAGATCTCGCCATAGTGAAGCGCACATTCGTCCTAGAAGTTCCCAACGGTTACAGAGACGGAGCGCGGGTCGTTTTCAAATTCCGGCACTCGCAATAATAGCCTTTGCGCGTCCGTCTCGACAAGCTTGTAACATATATACGGATGGAGGACACACTATTTCTAAAGTGTGGCTCTCGTCTTAGCGCCGTGCACGTTCGTCTGAAACGCGTCCAGCAGTTACAAGGCTGGACGGCGGTGGTTGCCAACATGTGGTTCCCGCCTAAGCGCCGCACACAGGTGTCTTAAACGTTTGCAGCGGTGTGTTGTCTGGATGAAGGGCGGCTCATTTCTCCTAGCGCCGCGCACATTTGTCTTAATACCGCTTCCAGGATGGAGCCGGTACAATTTTCAAGGTGGGGGCCCCGCATGAGACAATCCTTAGGTCGGGCGGTGTCCTCCTACAGGCGGATTTTGGGCGGAAAATAAAAAACACATCAAAAACATACATAAGCCTGGCACAACATATATATATATATGAATATATGTATATATATATATATATATAATCCCCAGACGATTTTTTTTTACTAGTTTTGAAGGTTCCTCCTGTAGAGGGACATGCCCGATTTGCAACGAATCAGAGATCGAGGGCGGCTTCGATGTCGAAACGGGGCCCCTCGCCCGACCGGCAAGGGGCGCTCCCGGCAGCGGAGAGACGTGCGTGCAGGGACCCCGGAGGAGTGGACTTCGGGCGGAGGAATACACTCAGGGGCATTGGCTTCGGCCGGCCTGTCCCCCATACTTTCGGCCGGGCCTCCCCCCCATACAGGGGGATTTCGGACGACGAATTGAAAACAAAAATACCCTGCAAATGCTCCAGACATGCTCGAACATAGTTTAAGCAATGGTCCCCCGACTCTTTTTTGACCATTTTGTGGATATTCCTCCTGTAGAAGGACAGGCCCGACTTCAGCGTTGACCTTAGGAACGATCAACAAGGAACGAGGCCATTTTTGTCCGCAAGCTAAACTTCGGCTCCCCGTCGACAACCGAAGGAAAGTACAGGGAAGACTGCAACACAACCGAGGCACACGGAGCCCCTCCTCGAACGAGAAGGGCCCCTCCTTCTTCCGCGCCCCGACGGCACGCTGCATCCCGGAGGCCTCCCGGGCCTCCCTCCTCCTCCTCCTCTGACGGGGCCCACAAACACACAAAGAAATACACACAAATAAAACGATTCCCCATATTTTCTGGGTTTTTGTCTTCCCCCCCACTTCCCATTTTCCTATATTTTCTGGGGAATCGCCGATTAATTGTGTCTGTGTGTTTTTTTCCCTCCTGAGGATTTGGCGCGCGGTCGCCAAATCCATGGATCGGGGGAGGCGCCCTCCCCAAAATGCGGCCGGCGCCGCCTCGCTCCACGGCGGAGATCGCGACTCCCTATGGAAGCGGGGCCCGTCTAGGGGGCCACATGCGAACCCTACCCCTACCCCCTACGATTACTGAGGGGGAGGGTGGGTTCACTTCCCGAAACAAGTGAACTCCACCCTCCCCCTCAGAAATCGTGGGAGGTAGGGGTAGGGTTCGCATCAAGTTAGCCAGCTCGAACGAGCGAGAGGGTTCCGTCCACTTCCACCCGCCCTCCCACAACATAAGAAGCAAGCGCGTCGCGTCCGACGCCCGTCGTTTATCTTATATCGTGGGCGGCTAGACGTTCAGCGCGCGACATGAGCTGCGTCCTACTCCTGCCGCGCATTGAGCAACGCCGACGAGAAACAAAACCGCGCGCGATATACGCCGCGCCCCGCTGTATTGTTTTTTACAATCAGGATGGGAGGGCCCGCAGCCCGCATGGACGTCCGCGCGCGATGTGCGCCGCGTCCCATTCCTGCCACATATTTCGCATCGTCGGCGACAAGGCCGGCCATGCTGAGAGGAAAAAACGAAGACTTTATATTGATTTTTTACAATCAGGATGGGCGGGCCCGGATTGACTGCCGCGCGCGATGTGCGCCGCGTCCCATTCCTGCCACGCCTTTCGCATGGTCGACGACAAAAAAGACAATGGCGAGAAGAAAAACGGCCACTTTGTATTGATTTTTGTACAATCCGGGTGGGAGGTCCCGGATTGGGTTGCTATCGGCCGGAATACGAGGCAGGTGGGGGTATATAATAATAAGGAACGAGGATGTGGCCCCCGACCGTCGCTGATCCACGCCCCCTTGATCCATGCTTGCGCTCGCCTGGAAGTGTCGACCTGGGATCGGCGACGCGTCGCCGGGGGATCCGCGAGGGGCCCCCGAGAGCAGAGCCGCGCGCCTGCCCTGGGCAGGCGCTGCCCCTGCCTCTTCCCCCTGCCGCCCCTTCGGGGTCGGCCCGCGGACATCCCCCGAAGCGCGTTCTGGCGACAAGAGTCCTGCTCCTGCTCCTGCTCCTGCTCCTGCTCCTGCTCCTCCTCCTCCTCCTCCTCCTCCTCCTCCTCCTCATCCTCTTCACTCCTCCTTCTCCTCCTCCTCCTCCTCCTCCTCCTCCTAATCCTCCTCCTCTTCCTCCTCCTCCACCCTCCTCCCTCCTCCCTCCTCCCTCCTCCCTCCTCCCTCCTTCCCTCCCTCCCTCCCTCCCTCCCTCCCTCCCGCCTTCCTTCCCTCCCTCCCTCCCCGCCACCCTCCCTCCCACCTCCTCTTCTCCTCCTTCCTCCTCCGCTCCGCCTCCTCCTCCTCCTCCTTACTCCTCCTCCTCCTCCTCCTCCTCCTCCTCCTCCTCCTCCGCCTCCTCCTCCCCTCCTCCTCCTCCTCGGTCGGGCGAAAAGGGGGATAGCAAAAAAAAAAAAAAAAAAAAAAGAAAAAAAAAAAAGGGGGGTTTTAGAATCAGCTCCCGTAGCTGATTTTCCTGGCGCCTCCTGGCGCCGGAGGCGGCCATGTATCGCGGAATGGGCCCCTCGGTGGGGCCGAAACCAGCTGCATGCAGCAAATTTCGTAACCCCCCCTTTACCTATCCCCCCCTTTCGTCCGGCCCCGAGACAGACCCAGCTGTGGCGACGAGAGGGGGCCCGAACGACCAGAAAAGGATGAGGACAATTTGTTCCGCCGATGCGAATCGTTCATGGCTCAAGCGAGTTCCATCCAACGAGCAAGCCAGGCTCGGCAAGTGCCCATGCGGTCCTTGCAAGGATGCACATGCTCCTGGCTGGAACCCCTCGGGGGAAATGAGCAGCGCGAAGAGGCGCGCTTTGTGCAGGTGACGGAGCCTCAACAGACATCGAAAGACGGCGACCGCTTTGGAGATGTAACACCGAAGGTGATTGGAGAGAATAGGTACGAACATCAAAAAATGGCAAAATGCGATTCTTCGCGGCGTGATACCAATAGCCAGAAGCTGGTTGGCTGATCACTTCCGGCGCCTGCGCCCCCCGGGCTTCGCAAAGGCCCACTGCACGGACAGCTTCTGCTCGAGGAGCGCCTGGCCGTCCATGCCCTTGACCGCGGCCTCGGCTTCCTGCCTGGTCTCATACTCGATGAAGGCGTAGCCCTTCACGAAGCCCGTGCGCCGGTCGAGGTTGAGGTGCAGGTTCTTGATGTCCCCGTGCTCGGCGAACGCCTCGAAGACGTCGTCCTCCTGGGCCTCCTCTAGGGGAACCAAAAGGTACCGATATTGCTACTCCCCGGACCTCTCCCGGGGTGCGTTCTGACTAGAATTTCGCAGCGAATCCGGCGGTGGCGACGAAGGCAGCCCAGGAGGCCCACGAGGGGGAAACCGCAGGAAAGGTAGCGGCACGGGCGCCTTTCCCTCCTCCGATCCTCGTGGACCCCCGAGGCCATGATCACCCAGCCCTCGATGGAGCGCGCAGGCCCGCCGCCCTCGCCGTCGCCGCCGCCCAGGGTCTCGAACTGCCCGGCCTTGCCCGCGTAGCGGTCGTCCTCCGCCGCCCCGCGGCCCTTCGCCTTGCGCCCCGCCGCCGCCGCGGGCGCGTCCTCGTCGTAATCGACGTCCATTGGGCTGCGCCCGGCGCGGCCCCGCGCGGGGCTCTGCGCCGCCTGGCGGCCTGGCTCTCCGGGGGCTCTTGGGCCAGCGCTCTGCGGCAGTCCTCGCGGGGGGGGCCTGCCCCTGCCGGCGGCCGCGGGCGCCGGCTCGGAGGCGCCCGCCCCGGGACCTGCGGTGGAGCGCCCTGTGGGGCCCACGATCCGAAGTGGGCGGGTTGGGAGGACGAGCCCTCCTCCTCCTCCTCCTCCTCCTCCTCCTTCTCCTCCTCCTCCTTCTCCTCCTCCTCCTCCATTCGGATCCCGCCTCGTGAGAGGTGTGCCGAAATGGGCGGGTTGGGCGCCTTCGGGCGGCGTCCCCTGGGAGCTTTCGGTGGAGCCCCCCTGCAACGGGGGCGGCCAAGAGGGGGGCGTCCAAGAGGAGGGGGGCGCAGGTCATGGCCAGCGGCACGTGCGCGGCCCACGGGGGGGGGGCCGGGGACGTCATGACATGGGACGAGGCGCCATGAGATCTGGGGAAAACTCATGTCCCACGCCAGGATCTCCCCCCCCCCCCTAGCCATCGCCCCCCTCTTGGCCGCCCCCGACCTCTGTGGGGGCCCTCGCCGAGCCCTAGTTATGGTTATGGTCCAGTGTGTGTCCCCAGCCCCTCGCGCCGCGCTGGGGATCCCGTGGGGCCCCCCTTGGCCTCGGGCGGGGTGCTCTGGGGGCCGTGTGGGCCCCTGGGACCTTCGGCGGAGCCCCCTCTGTGGGGCCGCGGTGCGGCGCCGGGCGCCCCGCGCACCGCCACGCCGTGCTGTGTCGTGCGCGGCGGCGTGGCGCACGGGGCGCGCTCGGCTCGGCAGCAGCAGCCGGCGGGGCGCGGAGGGGCTCACTGCGCAGCTGCGCGGACGGGGAGAGGTGGAGAGCGGCCGCGGAGAAGGGCGATGATGATGGTGATGATGGTGGCGATGATGATGATGATGATGATGATGATGATGATGATGATGATGATGATGATGATGATGCTGCTGATGATGATGATGATGATACTGATGATGATGATGATGATGATGATGATGATGATGATGATGATGATGATGATGATGATGATGATGATGATGATGATGATGATGATGGTGATGATGCTGTTTGATGCTGTTTGATGATGAGGAGGAAGAGGTGGAGAGCGGCCGCGAAGAAGGGCAGAGGCCCAGAGCCTCGACGCTGTGACGTCTTCGCAGCGCGGGCCCCTTCGGGGGCGGCCCAGGGGGGGGGGGGGCGTCCAAGAGGGGGAGGGGAGGGGCGGAAGCCATGGCTGGCGGCACGTGCGCGGCCCAGGGGGGGGGGGGGCGGGGACGTCATGACACGAGAAGACTCGCCAGGAGATCTGAGGAAACCTCATGGCCCACGCCGGGACATCCCCTTCCCCCCACCCCCAGTCGTCCCTCCCCCCCTCTTGGCTTGTAAAACAGGGCTAGGATCGGGATAAATCGCTCCAGAGCGTTCCGGAGCGCTCTCAGAGCGCTCCGGAACGCTCTGGAGCGGCCGCGGGGCCCACTACATCCTCCAAACCCGCCGACTCTCAGAGATTTCGAATCATCCCGACCCGATTTTGTCCCGATCTTCGCGTCGTTTTCGCGTGGCCGCCCCCGAGTTGACGTGGTGACGCGTTCACGGCGCCGGCCCCGAGGTCCAGACCACGCCCCCGGGCACCAGGCACCGGTCCAGGCGGGGCCTCCCGGGGAGCCCGTGGAGGGTCCAGGCAAAACCCCGTCCGGGAAGCACACTCCAGAGGGGAAACGACACTGAAGGGGCCCCAGGGCACGCAAATGAATACACACAAATAAACATATTCCCCTCTATTTTCTTATATGTTCTGGGCTTTTGTCTTCCCCCCCCCCACTTCCCCTATTTCCCCGTATTTTCTGGGGAATCGACGATTCATTGTGTCTGTGTGTTTTTTCCCTCCTGAAACACACACAGACACAAGGAATCGTCGAACCTCCAGGAGCTATGGGAACATACGGGAAGTGGGGGGGAGGACAAAGACCCCGAAAATATGGCAAAACATGGGGAATCCTGTGACTTGTGTGTGTATCGATTTGTGTGTCCCAGGGCCCCTTCAAGCACTCCCAAGACATGCGGATCGCGTGTCCAGGGAGTGCCTGCAATTGGGCACCCACGATCTGATGAAGAGCTGCTCGGCTGCAAGATGCGGCCCTTCTCGCCTTCATGCTCAATCGGCGCCCGCGCAGTGTCGCAAACACAGAATCGCTGGGAGCGTTTGTTTCACGTTTGGGGGGTGTCATGCGATTCAGACGTTGTGAGCGCTGCCCTGATTTTTCGGGGATGGACAGACCTCCCTTCAGTAAAACGTGGATTAGTGAAAACGACCTGAGGCCCAACCCTGGCGGGCGCAGGCCACGGCGCCCTCTCGAGAACCGAAAACGGACAATTCACTAATCGACGTGTCGCTGTTGGGGGTTCTGTCCACCCCCGAATTTTTCAATACGGGGGCCCCTGATTTTTTTCAGTGCGGGGGCCTCGGAAGCCCCGACCCTCTCCCCGGGGCCGGCTCTTCGTCCTGCACAATTCGTTCTCCTCCTCCTCCTCCTCCTCCTCCTCCTCGGACGGTCCTGGGGGCCCCGCGAGGCTCCCAGAGGCCAAGCACAGCCGGAAGCCCTCCGTGGTGACTTGTTCCCGACGCGGGGGGAGAGCGTGCTGCTGCGCATGATTTCGATTTGACGCCAATGCCAACGAATGGAGGATGAATTGGATCCGTCAGTGGATCAGTCCTGTGTACCGACGTAGCAGCTATGATGCTTCTTTTCGGTAGTGGGCCAGCTTACGATGCCTGACCATGCCCACCCCGTCCCGTCTCCAGGGACTTCGCATCCCCATTTGATGGGGAGGGGGATGGGGGTGGGGGGTGGGGGGGGGATTGGAAGACGCGCTCCGAGCCTGTAGCGCGTCACGCGCGGAGCTGGGAGCTCGCCCTGTGCACGAGGGCCTCGGCCACGCGTAAGAGCGGCCCTGGGCAAGAGTGACCTTTGGCGCGCGGATTCAAGGGGGGGGGGGGGGGCGCGAGTGGGCCAAAACCAGGCGCGCAAGCCGCCGCTGCAGCTTCGCGCTCAGCGATGGGGGGCCCCCCATTGGGCCCGCACCAAAGGTCACTCTTACGTCTAGTCGACTCTTGGCGCGCGGGCGTGGCCCGCGGCGGAGGGCAGGCCGCACGGAAAAAAAACATTGGCCGCGCGCGGTCATGGCCATGAAAAACCGTTGGCCGCTTTCGGCCTCTTCGGGGGCGGCCAAAGGGGGGGCGTCCAAGAGGGGGGGTGCAAATCATGGCCGGCGGCATGTGCGCGGCCCAGGGGGGGGGGCCAGGGACGTAATGAAAAAGGAGAAAACGCCATGAGATCTGAGGAAGCATCATGGCCCACGCCATGATATCCACCCCCTCTAGTCATCCCCCCCCTCTTGGCCGCCCCCGACCTCGATGCGGGCCCTCGCCGAGCCCTGGCCTAACGTGTCCCCAACCCCTCGCGCCACTCGGGGGGCCCTTTTGGAGCCCTGTTGGCCTCGTGATGGGTGCTCTGGAGGCCATCTGGGCCTCCCCGAGGAATCCGTTGGTAAGGGGATGAAGGATGGCATAAACAAAAACAGCTCCGAGGTCCGCGCGGAGTTCTCGGATCAGCGCTGGACTCCCCTGGCGGCACCTTCCGGCGCGGGCCCTGGCGCGCTCCGCGCGCCAGGGGGGTCAAGCGCCGATCCGCGAAATCCCGGACCTCCGGTTCTTTTATATATTATTACTACTACTATTATTATTTATAATATTATTATTATATTATTATTATTATGATTATGATTATGATTATGATTATGATTATTAGTATTATTAGTATTACGATTACTATTATTATTACTATTATTATTACTATTATTATTACTAGTATTATTACTATTATTCTTATTACTATTATTATTATTATTATTATTATTTTGTAGTATTATCATTATTGTTATCATTAATATTATTATCATTATTAGTATTATTAGTATTATTATTAGTATCATTGTTATTATTATTATTATTATTATTATTATTATTATTATTATTATTATTATTATTATTATTATTATATTAGTATATTATATTATATTATATTATATTATATTATATTATATTATAGTATATTATATTATATTATATTATATATATTGTTTTTATGTCATGATTCGTGCCCCCCCCTGACAGCCCTGGCCCCTCGACAGGAGGTCAGGGCTGCAACCAGGACAAGCACGGAACAATGGCATGAAGACATGTCATAAGGGGCCGGGGGCTGCCCCCCTTGGGGCCCCTGGGGGCTGGTCGTGCCCCCTTGTGGCTGGCCCAGCCACGACACGAAAAAACACGACGGGCCCCTCGGGGCCCGGGCTGCCCCCGGGGGCCAGGGCCAGAAGGGGGCACCTCGACGGGTGGCCAAGGCTGCAGCGACAGGGCGATCTGGCTCCTGACCGCCTGGACGCGGCGCCCGCCTGGAGGCGGCGCCCGCGCCCACTGCCGCCTGGGCGTAGGTCGGGCCTGTCCCCCTGCAGGGGGATTTCGGGCGAAGAGTTGAAAACACCCTAGAAATACTACAAAAAGAGCTCGAAGATCGTCCAAAAATGGTTCCCAGATGATTTTTGGACTACTTTTGAATACCCCTCCTGTAGAGGGACAGGCCCGACTCGAGCCTCGGCGCGTGGGGCCACCAGTGGGGCTTCCTCCCCCCTGGGCAACTGCGGCGGGGACCTTCGAGGCGCAGATCCGCTCGTCCCCGCCGCTTCGGCAGGTGGCCGCCTGCTGCTGCAGGCGTGGCGGCCCAACAGGTGGACGAGCCCTGCTCTGCCCGGGCCCCCTCCCTCCTCCTCCTCCTCCTCCTCCTCCTCCTCCTCCTCCTCCTCCTCCTCCTCCTCGAGGCCGGCTTCTCCCGCGGTGGTGGTGGGGTGGGCTCTCTCGGGCTCGGGGGGCCGCGGTCCTTGACGTTGCGTCCCGGCGCGCGGGCCTCTGGAGCTTGCCAGGCTTGCAGCTGCTGGATTCCTGGGATAGGGCTGGACTGGTCAGCAGCCGGGGCAGGCGCCTTCCGCAGCCCAGCCTGGAGGCGTCCAAGGTCGGAGTTCGGGAGACAGCGGATGAGTGGTGCTGCAGGCTCCTGGCCCAGGAGCTGGCCCATCACACGCGGCCGCCTCCTTATCTCTACTTGGATTGGGGGGGCAGGCGTGAACTAGACGGGGCCAGGGGGAGCTCATGGGCAAGCGAGCGCTTGCTCGCTGGCGTCGTCTTCTCCACCCCGCACACGTCGGGAGGCGCGTTCGTGGGCTCGCCGCCAGTGCTGCCTCTGTTGCGGGCCTATACGGTCAGGAGCTTTTGCTGGCGTGTCGCGGCGGCGGCCCCAGCGACAAGCTGCGCCTCGCAGGCGGGTAACGTGTCGCTCCGCTCCGCGGAGCGACCGGCTGGGAAGAGCTCGGGCATCCCCTCATATGCCTATCCCCCCCTCCCATCGTTGTCTCTGAATGATACCTGCATCCCTCGAGTCCCCAACTCTTCTTGAACGCCCCACGAGCCCAGAACGAGCTTCTTGGCCCGGCGGGCAAGAGCTGGCCAATAGCATCCCGATCCTACGCTGTGGTTGCTCCCATCGTACCAAAGGATCACATCCCAGAAATAATGCACCCAGGAAAGTATCGAAACAGTGTCGAACGAGTATCGCCTCCCAGGGCCCGACACGTGAAAATCCTCCACTTTCGGCACTTTCCTGGTGCTCGAAATTCTTCTGGTGGTCAAGGCTAAAGTAGGTTGGAACATCATAGCGCTGTGGAGGGATATGGAAAGACCAAGCTGTCGAAGACTCACCCCGGGTGCCCCCTTGGGCCTAGCTTACTTCATGTCGCCTGGCCCCCCTTGGGCTTATGTCGGGCATGTCCCCCTACAGGTGGATTTTGGGCGAAAAATAAAAATCTTCAACCAATACCCAACAAGACTCAAAACATTCAAAAACTCGTCCCAGCCTATTTTCAAAACTACCGATTTTAGAA
This sequence comes from Prorocentrum cordatum, assembly GCA_963575745.1. NCBI lineage: Eukaryota > Dinophyceae > Prorocentrales > Prorocentraceae > Prorocentrum > Prorocentrum cordatum. The sequence goes on from CAUYUJ010010513.1 coordinate 421,012, forward strand.
TATTACTCCTGTAGAGGGACACGGCCGACTTAACTTTGGGCCGCGCACATGTCTCGGGCCATAATTTGCCAAACCCCCCTCTTGGACGCCCCCTGGGCAAACCCCCCGCCAACCGCAACCGACCCTCCAGCCAACCCTCTGGCAACCCTTTGGCCAACCCTGCCAGCCAGTCAATCCCTCTAGCAACCCTGTTTGGGATATATTTCCAGCCCTTCTGGGCGTGAGTGGCTTAGGGCGTTTCCTCTTCCAACCTCCTTCTTCCCCACCGGGGAGGGGTCTATCACTGCTTCCTATCAGCAAACACCCCCTGCCCTCTCGACCAGCAGCCAACCCGGACTCATGCGCCGGCGCATGGTTTGCTGCGCGCAGGCTTAGACATAGGTCGGGCGTGTCCCCCTACAGATGGATTTTGGGCGTAAAATGAAAAATCGTCAAAACATGTTCAAACATAGCCAAACAAATATGATACAAATCGTCCCCGTACTATGCTTTGGCTATGTTTGAACATTTCTCCTGTAGAGGGTCATGCCCGACTTAAGCCTAGACCCCCCACCATCCCTCGCAGCAGAACCACACGAAGTGCACATTGCTGCGAAGTCTTGACTACCTACCAAACTACACCGGCAACCCGAAGACCCGAATTTCGGATTGGGGGGGATACGGGCTCCATATTTGTTTTTTCAACGTTCCCCGAACCCCCACCACCAGAAATGGAGGGCAAATTGAGGCCTTCGGGTTGGGTTGGGGTGGTTTGGTCGGTGGTGAAGTCTGAATCATGCGCGGGCGCCCTGCGATCTTCTTCCACTGGTTTTTGCCAGCGGCGGTGGGGGGTGTCGGCATGCTGCCTGCTGTGTGCCATGCCAGCACCCCCCATCTTTAGGTCGGGCCTGTCCCCCTACAGGGGGATTTTGAACGAAAAATGAAAATATTCAGAAAATGCCCCAAAATGGTCAAAACATACTTTAAAAATCGTCCCCATACTATTTTTGACTATTTGAAGAATTTCCTCCTGTAGAGGGACAGGCCCGACTTAACCCCATCTGCATACGGTGATGGCATTGGACAAGGAAACCTTCCATAAGGAATCCAGGGTCTGGACATCGTGGATTGGCCACGGATATCACCGCTGCGCTCATCAGGTAAGGGGCCCTCCAGGGTCTGAAGCCTCCTGGGCACGTTCCTTAACGACCCCCCCCCAACCGTAACCTACGAGGAACTCCTGCGCGAGAGCGCGATGTCGAAATACATTTGGGGAAATATCGCGCGGGAGCCTTTGTCTCGTTGTTGCTGTAGTTCGGAGCCATACAACACATGCTGGTGACACAGGCTTTGCCGGATAAACCAGGGTGCGAGCCGCGAAAGGGGCACTTCAATTGAATTCAATACAATGGTTATCGGAGGGGGGACAAAGCAACCCAGTCTTTAGAACTGAGAATTCAACAGCAGCAACAACATCATCAGCAATAGTAACAACAACACAAACAACAACAACAACAACAACAACAACAACAACAACAACAACAACAACAACAACAACAACAACAACAACAACAACAACAACAACAACAACAACAACCATCACAACAACAACAACAACAACAACAACAGCAGTAGCAACAACAACAGCAATAATTTTAAGACTGTTCGCCCTTATATGCTCGAGTGTCCAATAATGCGTATTTCCGAAACCCTCGATACCCGCCCTCTTCGTCTTCGATCGAACCCCTTTTGGGGGGTATACCTTTCTTCCCTGCAGGCCGGACCCCCGCAAGCGGCGGGCCGGCCGCGGACCGTCGGCCTGGCCAGCGGCAGCGCTGATCGACGGGGCGGCCGCGGACCGTCGACCCGACCTCAAGAGGGACGGACAGGGGACCGACCACGACGACGACGACGACGACGACGACGACGACGACGTCGAAGACGACGGCGACGACGACGACGACGACGGCGACGACGAGCGAAAACGACAGCGAGAGAGAACGACAGCAGGGCCACGAAGGGCACGAAGTAGGCCACGAAGGGCGACAGCGGGGACACGAAGGGAATGCGTATGGGGCCACGAAGAGCGCGAACGAGTGGGGGCCACGAAGTGCATATAATGCGGGGCCACAGAAGGCAACTATGGGGCCACTGAGGGTAGCAACTGGACATGCAGCGGGGCACGAAGCGGGGCACAAAATGGCGACAGCGGGGCCACGAAGGGCATGCACATGGGGCCACAACGGGCGCGACTCCTGGGTGCCTGGGTGTCGGGAGCGCGGCGCTTGGGCAAATTGTAAGAAATTCCAACGCAAGGCCATTCTTCGAAATCAATAAATTGCAAACGAACCTCCAGCGAGAGCGCGACTCCAGAGCACCGGGAAAGCGATTCCTGAATACATTTTAAGGAAGTCCCAAGCGAGAGCGCGATTCCTGAATAAAATGCGAGGAAGTCTCGGGCGGGAGCGGGGGTCCTGGCTAAATTGTAAGGAAGTCTCAAGCGGGAGCCGTTGTTGTTGTAACACGGGGGCCAGGGGGCCAGCTTGAGCAGGAAGACTTTCCCTGTCAAAAAACAGGGTGCGAGCGTCGAGGGGCACACTTTGATTGAGAACAAACAGTATGCACCGGTGGGGGGATCAACAATAATTATTCTTCAGAAATGAAAATTCAACAACAATAAGTTTAAGACTGTTCGCCCTTATCTGCTCGAGTCTCCAATAACGCGTATTTCCCAACCCCTCGATACCCGCCCTCTTCGTCTTCGATCGAACCCCTTTTGGGGGGTATACCTTTCTTCCCTGCAGGCTGGGCCCCGGCAAGCGGCGGGCCGGCCGCGGACCGTCGGCCTGGCCAGCGGCAGCGCTGATCGGCGGGGCGGAAGGGCGACAGCGGGGACACGAAGGGAATGCGTATGGGGCCACGAAGAGCGCGAACGAGCGGGGGCCACGAAGGGCATACGTATACAGGGCCGCGGAGGGCAAGGACGGGGCCACTGAGGGCAGCAACGGGGCCACGAAGGGCAGCGAGGGGGCCACGAAGGGCGACAGCGGGGCCACGAAGGGCAGGAAGGGGGCCACGAAGGGCGACAACGGGGCCACGAAGGCATGCGCATATGGCCACGACGGGCGAGAACGATCGGGGGCCACGAAGGGCAGATCATGCGGGGCCACAGAAGGCAACGACGGGGCCACTGAAGGTAGCAACTGGGCCACGTAGGACAGTGAGGGGGCCACAAACGGCGACAGCGGGGCCACGAAGGGCATGCACATGGGACCACAACGGGCGCGAACGAACGGGGGCCACGGGCATACGTATACTGGGCCGCGGAGGGCAAGGACGGGGCCACTGAGGGCAGCAACGGGGCCACGAAGGGCAGCGAGGGGGCCACGAAGGGCGACAGCGGGGCCACGAAGGGCATGCATATGGGGCCACCACGGGCGCGAACGAGCGGGGGCCACGAAGGGCATACATATATGGGGCCACGAAAAACAGCGAGGGGGCCACGAAGGGCAGCGAGGGGGCCGCGAAGGGCTGCAACGGGGCCACGAAGGGCTGCGACGGGGCCGCGAAGGGCAGCGAGGGGGCCACGAAGGGCAGCGAGGGGGCCATGAAACAAAGCGAGGGGGCCACGAAGGGCTGCAACGGGGCCACGAAGGGCAGCGAGGAGGCCACGAGGGGCTGCAACTGGGCCGCGAAGGGCAGCGAGGGGGCCACGAAGGGCTGCAACGGGGCCACGAAACAAAGCGAGGGGGCCACGAAGGGCTGCAAGGGGGCCACGAAGGGCAGCGAGATCCCGATTCTTAGGTAATCTGTGAAGGAGTCCTAAACGTGAGCGCGACTCCTGGGTGCCTGGGTGTCGGGAGCGCGGCGCTGGAATAAATTGCAAGAATTTCCACCGCAAGGACGCTATTCTCCAGTAAATTGCAAGCAAGTCTCGAGCGAGAGCGCGAATCCAGAGCGCTGGGAAAGCGATTCCTGAATACATTGTAAAGACTTCCCAAGCGAGAACGCGATTCCTGAATAAAATGCAAGGAAGTCTCGGGCGGGAGCGGGGGTCCTGGCTAAATTGCGAGGAAATCTCAAGCGGGAGCCGTTGTTGTTGTAACCCGGGGGCCAACGATACAGTTTGACCCTCAAGACTTTCCCTGATAAAAAGCAGGTTGCGAGCCCCGGGAAGGGCACTTCAATCGAGAAGAAACAATGTGCACCGGACGGGGGGATCAACAATAATCATTCTTCAGAAGTGAGAGTTCAGCAACAACAACACCAACAACACCAACAACATCAACAACAGCAACATCAACAACCATAACACGAACATCAACACCACCACCACCAACAACAACACCAACAGCTACAACTGGTAGTGTTCGCTCTTATCTGCGTGCGTGCCATTCAACGCGTATATCCCAAACCCTCGATTCCCGCCCTCTTCGTCTTCGATCGTACCCCCTAGGGGGTATATCTTTCATACCTGCAACGTGTATTTCATGCAGCCCCTACGGCAGGGGAAGAGAGGACGGACGGAAGAAAGGGACAATGGGGAGGGAGGAGGATGGAGCACGAGAGAGAGAGGAGTAGCAGAAAGCGGCTAAGAGCAGAAAACACGTGGCAGAACCAGACGGGCAGATCGGGCGGGTAGACACTAACAGGCGGGTCGGGAAGGCGGGCCCAGGCGGCCAGGTCGAGCAGGCGGGTTGCTGAAGCGTGCGTTTTGCAGGAATCGCGAGTCTGGAGTGATAGCGCGATTCCCAAGTAAATCGCGTGAGAGCCCAAAGCGAGCACGTGATTCCTGAGTGTCGAGGGCGCGGCGTCTGAATAACTTGCGAGGAACTCCCACGCGAGAGCGCGATTTTTACATCAATTGCGAAGACGTCCTGCGCGAGAGCGCGATTTGGGAATACACTGTGAGGAAGTATCCGGCGGGAGTCGTTGTTAATTGTAGTCCGGGGGCCAAGGGGCCAAATCTGAGACCCAAGATTTTCCCTGACAACAAACAGGGTGCGAGCCCCGGGAAGGACACTTCAATTGAAAAATACAATCTGCCCCGGAGGGGTGATCATCCACAATTATCATCCAGTAGAGGAGAGTTCAACAAGACCAACAGCAGCAGCAACAACAACAGCAACAGCAACAACAGCAACATCAACAACAACAGCAGCAGCAGCAGCAACAATATCATCATCATCATCATCATCCTCATCATCATCATCAGCATCATCATCATCATCATCATCATCATCATCAACGACAACACCACCAACAACAACAGCAACAGCAACATCATCAGCATCAGCAACAACAGCAACAGCAACAACAACACCACCACCAACAACAACAATAAAGCTGGACATTGAACATGGCGAAGAACAACGCGAACATGTCTTTGCCGTGCCCCCAGAAACTGCCCACATAGGGTGAGGGCACTGGTTAGTTAGACAGCCTGAGGTGGAGCACCAACTGAGGCTTGGCCATGGATATGACCGCCGCCCTCATCAGAGAAGGACCCCCCCAGGACTTGAAGCCTCCTGGACACCTTCCTGAACCAACGCCCGCACCGCATCATGTACAGACGGGCTGCTGAGAGAAGGAACGATAAACAGGGAACGAAGCCCCTCTCTGGCCCCACAAGCGCCTGCGTGCACGAGGAGCGCTCGAGGAAAAGCCACAGAAGGACCTAAGGAGCATCGAGCCCCTTTCTTACCCAACCTGTTCTTTATTTCAGCGACTTGGCTGTGTGGCCTCTGGGTTTGGGGATCCCAAGACCGTGCGGTGACAGACCGTGCGGTGACCTCGGAACCCCAAGAGACCTCACCGCACGGTCCGTCACCGCACGGTCTTGGGACCCCGGAGGCCCCTGTCGCCCGAGACGTCCTCGGAGAAGGACTCGACTCCCAAAACCGTGCGGTGACCCCGAATCCCCACCGACTCACCGCACGGTGTGGTCACCACCCCGTTTGGGGGCCCCCGCCTGTTCCTTATTTCAGCGACTTGGCTGTGTGGCCTCCGGGTCCACCGAGAGCGCGCCGGCGGCCCTGCCCCGCCGGCCCGGGGCGGCGCCGGCAGCGGCCTGGGGCTCGGCCCCGTCCAGCAGGGCGGGCGCCCTGCCCGCCAGCGCCTCGGCGCGCGTGGCCGCCCTGGCCGTCGTCGTCGCCGCCGCCGCCGCGGCGGCCGCCGCCTCCGCCGCTGCCGCCGCCGCCGCCGCCGCCGCCGCTGCCGCCACCGCCCTCGCCGTTGTCGTCCTCGTCGTCGTTGTCGTCGTGGTGATCGCCGTCGTCGTCGTCGCCACTGCCGCAACATGGTGGGCGTGGTCGTGGTTGTGGTCGTGGTCGCACTTGTTGTGGCCGTCGTGGTCGGCGCAGACGTCGCCACCGTGAGCGTAACTAGTCATCGGCGTGGTCGTGGCGGTGGTGGTGGTGGTGGCCTTATATATAAATATGTACGAAGCGGAGAAAGGGAGAACGAGAGAGAGAGAGAGAGAAAACAAAAAAATGAGAGAGAGAGAGAGAGAGAGACGGAGAAAAACACTATATATATATGCACAGGGAGGGAGAGGGAGAGAGAAGAGAGCGAAAGAGAGGGAGAGAGAGAGAGAGAGACAATAAAAACGAGGGAACGATTGAGGAACAGCGAGAAAGAGAGAGAGAGAGAGAGACAGCCCCAGAGAGGGAGAGAGAGAGAGAGACAGAGAGCGCACCATTTCGGATAGCGGCACCGTCTGGGCCTCCAAACCGCACGTGCTCATCGTATCCGCCTCACAAAACGGGATGCGCCGCGTACCAAACGGGGGTGGTGGGATGCCCAGCGCGGACAAAAAGGTCCCCAGCTGGAAAAAGTAAGCGGTCGGCGGTGATCAGACCCCGCGAGGGCCCGTCTGTGCCACCGTACGCAGGGAGGCGCCAGCTTTAGCGCGGGTTGGCATGCGCGCCTCGGCGCCCTGCACAGAAAGGAGCCGCCTAGGGGCATCCACCGCAGCGGCCCAGAAGAGGCAGACAACGGAACTGGTGCCAACTGTTCACGCGGTCCACGAGGCAGGGGGCTAGCACTGGCGCGCGCCCTTTGCGAATGGAAGAAAATCTGGAGATCCTTGGAGGGTGATCCCTCTGGTCGCATCAGGGCGGGATACCCGTTGCGTAAGAGCCCTTGCCTTTTGGGCGCGATGGAACCTGTCTATCAGCGGTGCTGGCTGTCCAACTGGTTGAGGCGGTAGTGAAGTGATTGAACGCTGGCAATGAGAGTTGTCTCGTGGTCCTCTGGTCGCTGGTGACTGGTTGCAGTGAGGTGCTGGGTGAGGGCGTTCCTCCGATCAGCACAATGCTCCGCGGCCAGTCGGTTGCCATCTTCCTGCTAGGTGGTACGCTAGGCCCTTTGGTCCCCGTTCCCTGGTGGGGCGGGGGGGGGCCTGGTGGCAGGATGAGAGAGAGAGAGAGAGATCGGACAAGCAAACGGGAGTCCCGTCGACAGCCGGCTACTGCGGTAGCCGAGGCCGCCATCGCACTTCTGGCGGCGGTGCGCACTTTTAAATACGGGGAGTGTTGAAACAACCGCACCCCGGCGCAAAGCGACTGAAGCAAGCGACGGGGTGCTGAGCAGGCGATACGCCAAGTCTCTTGTCGCCCCGCGGGGATAAAGGGCCAAGGTCGGAGCGGCTTGCGAACGACGGGGGGTCCCCCGCCGCCGCAGCCAGGTCCCGAAGACGCATGGCCGCGCGGGTAAGAGGGCTGGCAAGAAGTGGGGCATTCGGCCATGGTGAAGGCCCTGCGGGCGTGAGATCAAGTATTGAACAGCGGACGATGGAACACGCGTGGCAGACATGTTGGTGCCAGTGAGCGTGGGGGTGCGCCAGTGAGCGGCACGCCCGCTGTGAAGTTGCGGCTGCTGCAGGGCGGCCTGAACAGCGGAGAGTGCGACAGGCGTCAGCACCGCACCAGGTGGGTGCGGCTCACACACACGGGCAGCGCCCTGCGCCCGAAGCAGCGGGGCCGTCAGAGATGGTAGATTAGTCGGTCTGCTGTGGAGTCGGACTGTGTGCGCGCTGTGTAGTCGGACTGTGGAGTCGGACAGCCGTGCAGTCGCCCTGGTGTGGCCGCGACGAATGGTCGTACGACTGAGGTCGGTACGCCAACAGCGTGACCACCGGCCGTTGCAGCGTCGTGGGGCTGTTCGCGGTCTAAATCGTCGCGGTGACGTGGGGGCGGCTTCGAGCACGACCTGCTCGAGGCCAACGTCGTCGTTTACATCCCAATCGCCACCTTCCTCCGAGCGGCACCCCTGCCGCGACGACACAGTAGCAGAAGCGTCTGCTGCTGTGGAGTCGGACTGTGGGCGGTCGGACAATGGAGTGGGCCGGCTGTGGGGTCGGACTGTGGAGTCGGACTGCCGGGGAGTCCGACTGTGCAGTCGGTCTGCTGCGGAGCTGGACTGTGTGCGCGCTGCGTACATCGGGCTGTGGAGTTGGACGGCCGTGGAGTCGCCCTGGCAAGGCCGCGCCGGCTGGTCGCACGACTGAAGTCGGTGCGCCAACAGCGCGACCACCGGCCGTGACAGCGTCGTGGAGCTGCTCGCGGTCGTGCCTCGTCGCGGCGGCATGGGGGTCGGCGTGGAGCACGACCGGCTCGCGGCCAACGTCGTCGTTTACGTCCCCGTCACCACCTTCCTCCTCTGCGTGGGCCCAAGCGTGGGTGGGCAGGGGGAGGAGGAAGAGGAGGGAGTGTGGCCAGGCGCCTCGGGGATGGCAGGGAGGGAGCCCGAGGCTGTCGGCCAGGTGTCGGCGGGACGGCTGCCGAAGACCTCACGGGCGCACCGCGGCTGGCCTGGACGCTGCGTCAGTTTTTGAGCGCTGCTCGACAGGGTGAGCTGTCCGGGGGTAAGGCCGCGCAGCAGGGTGCCCTGGCCAAGAGTAGAGAGGATGTCAGCGGGGCCAGCGTGGTCCTCGTCGCCACGGGCGAGGAAGGTCGGCCAAAAGCCGACCGCGTCGGAGAGGCGCGAGGCCATCGGCGAGCTGGACGGCGACGAGGTCGCTGGAGACGTCCATGATCATGCCGGTGTGTCCACAGCAGGGGCTGGACTGGTCGGCAACCGTGACCTGCTCACCTCTTGAGTAGTTTAGGTTTGGAGGACCTACCTCGTCCTCTCCCTGCGAACACCGCCACAAGAGGTCAGACCGTCGACGTCGTCCTCAACCAGGCCAGGGTCGTCATCATCATCGTCGCTGTCGTCGCATCATTCGCTGAGTGAAGCCGCGCCGAAGGGCCGCACAGCGACCGCGAGGCCGTTGTCGAGCTGAACGGCGACGGCGTCACGGCGAGGGTTTAGGACGGTGCCGCTGTGTCCCCAATGGGGGCTGGAAGGGTCGATGATCACGACGCTGTCGCCTCGGGCGAAATGCTCGCCATAGGAGGCCTCATTTTCGACGCCTACTTGCTTGGCCTCGCGCTCGGTACATACAACGCCCGGAGGTAGGAGCGCCCGAACGTTTTCAAAGGCTTCGAGGCTACATGCCCAGATGGCGGAGGTGGCCTCGTAGCGGCGACGGTCCGCACAGGCTGCGCCGTGAGTTACCTTCTCCCGCGGCGACAAAACGCCGACGACGCTGACGCCGACGACGTGCCTCGCGGTTGACCTGCTCGTGCATCGTCGTGTGACTGCATGGGCAGCGTCGTCGTGGGGCCGGCCGTGCTGAGTCGAGGGTCGGCTCGGGAAGCTCTGTAGGTCTGCTCGTGCTGTGGTGTGGTCACCGGGCGGTTCACGCAGTGCCGTGGGACTGCCCGCGGTGGGTCGGGGGAGGTCTGCTCGTATGTCGCGCTGGGGGGCTCGTCCTGGGGCTCTCTTGGCCGGTCGCAGGGGCCTCTCGGGCCGTCTCGGGACCCTCTTGGGTCGTCTTGGGGCCCTCGTGGCGAGGACACAGTGAGGTGGCACCCTTTGAGGTCGGACCTTGGGGTCGGACAGCTGTGCGACATTGGCACAGTGCGCGCGGCTGGTGTCAAAGCACGCCTGTGGCCGCTCGGGGCGCGGCGTGGGTGGCACCGTGCCGGGAGCCTGCGCGCTCGTGAGTCGGACCGTGGAGTCGGACTGCTGTGGCGTCGGGCTGCTGCGGGAGACTGCCGCGGAGTCGGTCCGCTGCGGAGTCAGACCGCGGGCAGTCGGCCTGGGGAGTCAGCCGGCGGCTGCGGGGGCGGACTGCGGAGCCGGACTGCCGTGGGGTCAGACGGTGCGGTCGGAGTGCAGTGCGGTGTGTGTGTGTGTGTGTGTGCGTGTGTGTGTGTGTGTGTGTGTGTGTGTGTGTGTGTGTCTGTCTGTGTGTGTGCTCGCTGCGTGGACGGACTGTGGCGTCGGACTGTTGTGGCGTCGGCCTGCTGTGGCCACAGCGGCTGGTCGCACGACTGGGTGTCGGTACGCCAGCTGCGTGGCCACCGCGCGCGGCGGGCGCGGGTGGTGCCGTGCGCGGGCCGCCATCGTCGCGCACTCTGCCTTGGGACTGCTCGTGCAGCCTCGCTGGGGGCTGGCACGGGCATGGTCGTGGGAGGGCGAGGTACTCCTACGGGGGCGGTCTGCGGGGTCGTCTTGGGCGGTCGCCGCGGAGGGTCCAGCAGGAGGGTCGACCGGGACGCCAGCGGGCGGTGAGGCGCTGCTGCTGGCGTCGTCGTCGTCGTGGTGTTCGTGGTCGTCTCGGCTTCCTCCCTCGTCCTTCGCCTGCCTCCTCTGGTAAGCTACAAGGCTGGGCGAGGGAGGGGAGGAGAGCTGGTGCCACCAGAGAAGTGCGCGTGCCGATCTACGGTGCCTCTGGGCATGGCGCGGGGGAATAGTTACGCAGACGGCCAGGCTGGTAAGGAGCAAGTGGGCGGTATCGCCAGAGCAGAGCGTAACGGCCCAATCTCCCGGAAAGTCACCTGATTTGCCTCGGACAATGCCACGTGGGCCGTTGATGGGGTGTTGCGCCTGGCCTTGAACGGTGACCTGTGCCAACTTGGATCCTCGGCGGCACCCAAGTGGACAAGCGACGGTTGGCAGCTCGGGCATGGCCAGCGGTGGCGGAGTGCTGGTCGAGGTAGCGCGCGAGACGCCACCGCGGGTTGCAGGCCTGGTTGCACTGTGCGGTGCCGTCTGGGCGGAGTCCGCTGTTGAGGCCCAGTAAAGCGACCGGCGTGCTGACCCCCCCCCCCCTTCGCGACAGGAGGTGCGTCGCGCATTCGTCGCCCGTGCGCCGCCCGTGCGTCGGCCGCCGAAAAGGCCAGCCGTCCTCTCGAACGTGCACGTCGCCCTCGCAAGGGGGCAATTTGGTGAGTGCGTCGCCAGCGCGGACTCAGTCCGCGCTGGTGCGCGCGGGATCGCGAGGGTCCGCGCCCTCGCGCAGCGGAGCCGCCGTAGTCCCGGGTGCCCGGCCACTGCTGACGGACGTCGTCGTCGCCGCCGCCGTCGCCGTCGTGATCAGCGCCGCTTCCTCGCTCCGCCACGTCCCGTCCGCACAACCGAGGCCCCGGAGGGGCAAGGTGAGGGGAGGAGGGTCTGGGGGGGGGGGGTAGGCCGTGCAGCGCTGTCTCGACGTCCGCCTGCGCGGGCAGCATCGTGGGGTTTCTCTGGCCACAGGAGGGGTTCCCAGACGTGGGACTGATGTCGACCACGCCTGGGGTCGCGTCCTCGGCTCCGGTGGCCGCGTGCCGGGTCGCCTGGTCGAGTCGGGCGGCAGCAACCGGCGTCGGCGTGAAGCTGTCGCCACGAGGGAGGGCGTTGTGGGACGCGGCCAGAACGACCGACAGGAGGGCCATCAACGTGGCCACCGCAATCGGCGACTGGGACGAGGCAGGCGTCGGTGTTGGCAGCTGAGCTGGTGTCGTCGCTGGCGTAGGCGCTGGGGTTTGTGCCAGGGTAGGCGCAGGCGTCGGTGCTGGTGCTGGCAGTGCTGGCGTCGGTGCTGGCGACGGTGCTGGCGTCGGTGCTGGCGTAGGCGCTTGCGTTGGTGCTGACGTAGGCGCAGGCACCGGTGCTAGCGCTGTCAGTGCTGGCGCCAGTACTGGTGTCGGTGCAAGCGTCGTTTCTGGCGTCGGCGGTGGCGTAGGCACCGGCGGTGGCGCCAGCGTAGGCGCCAGCGTCGGTGCTGGCGCCGTCAGTGCTAGCGTCGGTACTGTCGTCGATGCTGGCGTCGGTACTGCCGTAGGCACCGGCGTTGGTGTCGGCGTAGGCGCAAGCATCGGTGCATGCGCTGTCAGTGCCGGCGTCATTGCAGACGTCGGTGCCGGCGTCGGTGCTGACGTCGGTGTCAGCGCAGGCGCTGGCGTTGGTGTCGGCGGGGGTGCAGGCGTCGGTGCTGGCGCCGTCCGTGCTGGCGTCGGCGCTGGCGTCGGTATGGGCGTCGGTGCTGGCGTACGCGCTGGCGTTGGTGTCAGCGTGGGCGCAGGCGTCAGTACTGGCGCCGTCAGTGCTGGCGTCGGTGCTGGCGTTGGTGCTGGCGCAGGCGCCGGCATAGGCACTGGCGTCGGTGTTGGCGCCGTCAGTGACGGCCTCAGTGTTGTCGTCGGTACTGGCGTCGGGGCTGGCATGCGCTTTGGCGTCGGTGTTGTCGTCAGTACTGTCGTCGGTGCTGGCGTCGGTGCTGGCGTCGGTGCTGACGTAGGCGCCGCCGTTGGTGCCGGCGCAGACGCAGGCGTCGGTGCTGGTGCTGTCAATGCTGGTGTCAGTGCTGGTGTCGGTGCTGGCGTCGGTGCAGCCAGGGGAGCAGGCGTCGGTGCTTGCGACGGTGCGGACGTCAAGGCGGACGTCAGTGCTGTGTCCTGGTGCTGGTCGCGGTACCAGTGCTCGTTGTGGTCACAGGTGGCCGCCACAGCTGGTCGTACGACTGAGATCGGTTCGCCTGCTGCAAGATCACTCGACACGTTTGTGCCCTGGGCGGGATCACAGCGAAGAAACACGGCAGGCAGGAGCAGCCCGAAGATGACGAAGATGCCGAATTTGGTGGCCTGACTAGGGGGGGGCAGTCCCGCTGTGACCTTGACGGCCCGTTTGGGTGGGGCAAGTCCCGCCGCGCCTAATGGAGCCGCGGATGTTGCCGTCGTCCCTGTGGTTCGTGCCGTCGCGGGTGAGGACCGTGCCGATGGTGGTGCCTACGCGGGCCGATCATCCCCCTCCTCCTCCTCCTCCTCCTCCTCCTCCTCCTCCTCCTCCTCCTCCTCCTCATCCTCCCCCTCGTCCAGCTGGGGGACGAGGAGGAGGAGGAGGAGGAGGAGGAGGAGGAGGAGGAGGAGGAGGGATCGGCCAGGGGCGATGCTGAAGGGGCTGACGTGGAGAGCCTGGCTGGGCCGCCGTGGCGGCGCGGCGGCCGAGAGCGCGGCCAGGGGCGAGGCCCGCGCAGAAAAACACGCGGGGGAAGCTCGCCGGGGACCCGAAAACCACGCGGAGGACGCCCAGGGCGCCGTGGAAGGAGGTGGGGTCGGGAGCCCGGCGGGCCGCCGAAGCAGCGCGGAGGCTTTGTCGGAGAACATCTCAGTAGTGACATTCTACTGGCGAAAAGCTTTCACCAGTAGGATGTCACACATCACGTGGGTCTCGAAGGTCAGCGCAGCGGCCGCGAAGAACGGCGCAGAGTAGAGACAGGGCATGCCGTAAAAACTGCAGATGTCTGCACGGAGCCCCGCTCGAAAAGCACGGGGTGCCTGAGCGGGAGGTGCGGGAAGGATCCGGCCGTGGAGGACGGGCGCGTGGAGGATGTGGTCGTGGCGGTGCTCCGTGCACCGCAAGCGTCGTGCAGGGAGCGCAGGCTGCCCAGGCAGTGCCCGTTGGCGAGGCACGTCGCTGCGGAAGTGGCCGGCGCTGCATCGCCCTGGCGGCGCGGCCGGTGAACAGGTGAGGGTCGAGGGGGGGGACACCAATATGCCACGACCTGGGTCGTGGCCGGTCTCGCGAGGCAAGACAGGATGCGGGGCGCCTGACGTCTGGGCTCGCTCTGAGCAAAGCCCCCGAGCCGAGGCTG